>JAGFPH010000018.1:910011-965477 GCA_018207615.1 Philaenus spumarius
ATTTAATATCTTCTGTTCCAAGATGTGCTTGGGGGCTTACTTTAAGTGCATAAAAACGGACAAATGCTCTGTACTTAGTTATAAAACCTTTATGGATGATTCTTTGTCTCATCTAAGTGGATCAACTTAGAGATTTGGTTTAAAATGTTTTTCCAGTAAATTGATCGTGGAGGAACTGGTTACATACATTTGATTAAATTTCAGGTAAGGATGTACCACAAATAAGAATAAGAATACAAGTTTAATTCTCAAAAAAATGTAATTCAAACATGATTAAGTTTTAAAAAACTTTAAAAATATCAATAAAAAGTAATATTTTATAAAAATAAATTAAAATCATCTGTTTTTATTTTACGATGTCGACTCTTAGTCTCGAATTAAGAGTATTGTTGTTTTTATCACATGCCTATGTTCTTAAATGAAAACTAAAAAATATCTTTATCATCATAATGGGTTTAAAACGATTTTAATTTACAAAAAAACATATTCCAGCCATTTATTATGATTTACTGCACATGCACATAGTGTTTTTAATTAATCTAAATGATATTAAATGTTTATAGGCCTAGAAATAGAGATAGGATTATTCTGGGGATAATAATGCATATTATATAAACAAATATGTTATTAATTGTTTTAAAATTGTTAAACCATTACAAGTTATAATTTGTCGGTATATTTTACGAGCGTGTGTCGTTCTGACGTTGACGTTTCAATTTTACAACATATTACTTACGAAGTGCTATTTTCAGAAAGTTTTGTTTTTTTTTTGCGTGAGCACAGAAGAAAATTGACAGGGCAAATTTCATAAACATTTTTAAACTTTACATTTCACCACTGATTTGTCAAAACAAGTGGAACGCCATAAACATTAATTTGAAACAATACGCGGATGATATTCTTAATTTATATTGTATTGGGAGGTTTCACAGAAAGCAGGTTTTCAATATTTCTTCGGCTGAGCATTTG
This sequence comes from Philaenus spumarius, assembly GCA_018207615.1. Classification (NCBI taxonomy): domain Eukaryota; kingdom Metazoa; phylum Arthropoda; class Insecta; order Hemiptera; family Aphrophoridae; genus Philaenus; species Philaenus spumarius. Next base: position 910,981 of record JAGFPH010000018.1, read on the forward strand.
GGTTAACTAACTACAACTTTTATACAATTTTGTACTAACATTTTTTTAAATACAATACCTGTGCGGCTAACACACGGACGTACAAGCATGATATACTTTAATAACAAGAACAAATGGAACATTTCCGATATTAATACAAATTTAGAAAATAAACATTGCTAAATATAGCTTTATAGTTGTTAGTTGACGTATTGTAATATTTATGGATTCCAATACAATTTACAGTAATGGTGCAAAAAGTCGTTAAAGAAACAATAAAATAAATTGTAAAAGCGCTTATTTTTCAAATAGTCAGCAAGTTCCCTACAGCATTGTGGTGCATTATATTAAACATGTATTCTTCTTGGGCGGAGTGCTTATCGCAAAACTGTTTAAAAGCACGTCGTTGCTAGCAAATAAATTACATCAATATGTTTTATATTACATATATTTTTGGTAAGATTGTAAATTCTGAGGATGAAATCGTTCAGTTATAGCAGTAGAAAATCATAAATAAAGTACGTTTAGGGTCACCCACCTTTAAACGAAATTTTCGAAAATGTTACCTTTTAAAAGGAATTTACATTTATGTAACAGTCTACTTGTGTTTTGTTTTGGAATTTCATCAAAACCTAACTCTAAAAGAACTGCCATTCGGGGCACTGCGATTAAAATAATAATTATATGTTGTGTTACAATTTTATTGCTGTACAATATAAGAAACATCGAAGTTTCGTTCGTCAAACAAGTACCGGTAAACAATTCGTTTCACATAAACTAAGCCAAATCCTAGTTTAAATTAAGCATACGTTTTTCATATTGATTCAGACTATGGCTAATTTAAGTGTTGAAGATATTTAGTTGTTTTATGTCCTAAAACTGGTTGCTATAGTAATAATTATAAAATTGGTTGCAAGTCGACATAATTAGTCTGAGGAATTTTTAATGATAGTAAATTTCGGTAGAATATCTCAATGGTACCAATTCATTTTGGTACCAATAAAGATGCTTAATTTCATAGATTGGCGAAAACTTAGTTGGTCTATATTTCTTCCTGAAACGGTCTCACAACTTAGTAATAGCGATATATATATATTTAACATATTATATGTTTGTTGGTGAGATGCATTTTACTCGCACAGAAACTGCAATTGTTTTAATCACCGACTATAAACTTGGATGACGCAGTTCACAACAATTATTATATACTTACAGTACGTTATATAGCAAGAGTTTATTTCATATCATTGTACACTTTACGAGCACATTTAATGTGGGTTTGACGGGGATTGTTGCAGTAACGAGTACTGTAATGAAACTGTTATGAATATCATTACATAAACGCGACAACGCCATGAATAGCTATTGTTGAAAACGTCTTTGAATGTAAATCCTTAATAAAAGATCACTACAAACGAAACGGGTATACAAAAAAGGTAATAATAATAAAAGCAATGATATATAGTCATGCAATTTAAAATTCAAATGATTTCTACAGAAACATTCAGCTTGCTTTCACATATTTCAACTAGGAGAGACACAACTTGTTCATAAGTCAACCCCCGTGCTCGCTTCGCTACCGTAGCTAGAGTTTTAGTGTTTTAACTATACAGGATGGCTGGTGTAAGTGTTAAACAGTTTTTGGTAATAGACTGGTTAGTGCTAGGGACCAAATAGTGCCTCTTCACTACCATGCTCTTGGATTAATAAATTTCAGAATTCGGTACTTATGCAAGTAAACTGAAATTTCTTGACTGTGCATGTATGTTTTCCATTTTAAGAATCTACATAACATTTCCAACAAGAATGACTTAAAATAATCGAGTTGTAGTAATGTTAAGTACTAAAGTTTATCGCTACAAGTAAACATTTGTAGTAATTGTACAAACGTTTAAGAAGATAAAAGGTTTAAATCACTTGTTCTATAGTTTAGAAAGTGTAATTTGTCAAAAACCGCCCTGGTAAATAATTTTTCAAATACAATGCAACCTTTCATTTGTCCTACTTTTTAAATAATACTTACAGATTGAATAAACAAACATGGTGTTGAAATAAATACTGAAAGGTAATATACCAACCACTCCATATCAGGGCTCTATAACAAGGGCTATACCATTTTGATCATTTACCGTGACCCAATATCGATCGCCTATGACGTCACCATGCTGATACACGCCAGCTGGTAATATTTCAGTAATGTGCGCACAGTTGTTAACTCGCTGTTGTAACTCGATGGAAAGGCTTCAGTTAAATAAAATTTAGATATTCTTAATCTACATAAAGTACGAATTCTAACAGCATAAAAAACTTTTACTTTAACATGTATTTCGAATTTTAATAATTGAAAATATTTGAGAATTATCACAGACTGACATGGAAAAGTTACTAAGCGAGGAAATTTTTTATTTTTGGGTTATAAACAAACTTCCAGCGGGAAAGTTGTAGCCAATGAATTGATTTAAACTATCCAATTCACCGATTTGTGATAAAATGATTACATCATTATGAAATTGTTTTTTAAATGAGCGCGAGGAGGTGCGGCGCTGCCACTCCCGAAGTGCAGTTGTTTGATACGGGAATAACGTTTATGTAGATATTGTTATTTTAAGGTAACATAGTAAATCACTTGTCCCCAGGTAATTATGCCAGCTAGAAAAAAATAAGCATTTTATTTTAAAATAAACTAATTATGATTACAAAAATGATTACAGAATAGAATTTTATAACATTTCGTATTAGCTATTTTTTTAAACAATACTACTGGCTTCATTTTTATATTAGTTTTTTTACTTTGCTTCGAAAATAGATACCAGTAAAGTTTACTATCAAGAATAAAATAATTATTTACACAAAATAAAATACATACAAGATTGCAATTTTAGAATCTTTATTTAACTATAAACATTGTAGAATTCATTAATCATTTAAAAAACATAATCAATCTTTATTTATACTTTGTATATGTCATATTTTAATTGATGGTTTAATTGAAATTTCCTTGACACATATTCGTTACCCAAAACATAGGTTTTAATCAATAGTCACATTAAGCTCTTTTTTAAAGCTGGTGCGCTTCTTTTTTTACCAATATAACTACTAATTTGATACTTGCTATAAATATCATTAATATCTTCAGTAATACAACTCAATTATTATAAAACGTCAAGTATTGTAAAAAAAGAGTAAATTTACAATTTAGCAATCCAGTTGTAGCAATTGATTTAGTGAACGTTAATTTTGCATTTGTAAAGTATTAGGTTTTGATTTTCTCCAGAGAAATTGCCAATTAATTTGCTTCACTTAACCGTGTGCAAATTTCCCTTTCCTTTCTAATGAACTGTCACATTTCCACTTAGCTGGCAATTACTCTCATTTTTGTGTTTATTTCCACCATAATAACCAATTTTTGTGAGCTTTAATGACCTAGGGGAATATACCTCACGTTTTAAATGCCCGATGTCTGAAATATCAAAGCCTTCGTGATTACTCAGACTTGGAATAAACAACATTCAGTGTTTTAAATTTAGTAATCTGCAGTGCTCTAAAATTTAACTAAAAGAACGAACAAACAATTCTTAAAATTCAACTCTACAAGAAAAAAAAACATTTTTCTCTTTTATGTAAAATATTGATGGTAATGAATAGAAACAAAGAAAAAAAAGTGAAATGACGGCTATAATACAAACTTGTTATTCATAACAGAGTAAGAGTGCAAATTATATATGTTTTATAAAACCTTTAAGAAAGGATAATCCAAGACGGTGGCAAAAATGTTTAGTTTTTTAGTAGTTATGGATAGGATTGCATTAAATATGTTTACGGTACACAGTACTTAATGTTTGTTTGATAGCAGTGTATTTCGGTTATAAGTTACTTGATAACGCTGGTTTATTTGGTTTTTCGTTTCCATTATAAACATACATACTTTTACTTTCTCACTATACTATAGCATACAGAAAGTATATAGGTCGCAAAAAAAAAATCGATGTTGAGATTTTTGTGAAAATATCCGTTTTGGGACCCCCTGAGTCCAAAAAAGTGTTTTTTACAAAATGTATGTCTGTATGTTTACAAAGCTAGAGTGAAAATTATTCGATCAATTTTAAACAAATTTGCACCAGACGTGTCAAGTAGGCCTGTATAAATGCACGAAAAACGGTTTTGAAAAACAACCCCCTTTTTGGCAAAAAAACACCAAAAAATCAAATATTATTTTTTTATAAAACAAAAACGGCTCTAACGATTTTGATAAAATTTGGCTTATTTGTAGCCTTTAAGGGTCGGCTCTAGTAAAACAGAAAGCAACCTGCTACTCCAGCGCTTCACCCTATAGCGGCGGTAGGTTATGCGGACATTGCTCAGCCTAAATCCATTTAAAACCCGCAATTATTCAAATAGCGTTTTAAAAAATACCAAACTCTTGGGGACGAAATTCTTCATCCGAATGGTTTTTTAATTTTTCGCTATAATTAATAGTGACAACGTAAAAAAATATTAAAAATCAATGTTTTTCTTAGTTTTGAAAAAGCCATTTGGATGCATATTGGCCATAGCTTTAAAATGACATATCGTTCATAATTAATTATCCGATCAAAAATAAAGAAAAAAATTGGATTTTAATTTAACATTGGTGTTATGGAGTGTCAGCCAACATGACCGACAGCTAGAGCCGACCCTTAATGTGCCCTACCTTATGAAAAAAACCCACATCTTCCTAAAAATTCTCGTTTAGCTAATAATAATAATAATAACTGATTTTGGGTTTTTTTTGCCATAAAGGTGGTTGTTATTCCAAATTATTCAAAACCTTTTTTCGTGCATCTTTACATCTAATTGACGTGTTTGGTGCAAATTTGTTCGAAATCAATCGAATAGTTTTCTCTCTAGATAATAATAATAATATTTATTAGTTAATCTCCTAGTTTAAAATCACCTCTCCTACCCCTCCTACAATTATGAGGTCACTGTGAAACTGTTTAATAATTTAAATATGTTTGTGAGAATGTATGTGCCAGTTTCTGGTACCGTTTATTTCCATTGTGATTCCAGATGCGGTAGAAACTTGACATATAGGTAATTACTTAAGTGAAATACTGAATATAATATTCACGTGAGCAATTAGCGTGTACAGCTAGTATGGGTCTCTTACTATTACTAGGACCATCATCGCCTGGGGATCCCACGTTATTACTAGTACCTAGAGGTGACCTAATGAACCAGTAGATAACATTCAATTGGGTAGTTTCTCGATGCTCATGTTTGCATATTAGAGATACCTTACATTTTAGTTGCAACCGCAAGACTCCCTCAGTAAGCAAGACATACCAACCATGGAATTTATGCCAGGCATGTAAGGAACAAGAATTTTATGAAAATTCCAATGTCAACTTAATTTCATCCTTTAAAAAATACAATTTGAACCAGGTTATAAACTTCATTATGTGTAAAAAAATTTATAATAAATACATTAACAAAAGCTACCCATACAGTTTTTGAGAGCTTTATATTACACACATATAGGCCTACTTATATTTATTCGTATGTGCAAACCATACTGAATAAAATATTGAAATACATTAAAATCGATTAGGAACTAAGTAGTTTTTACAATTAAAAATGTATGTTCTTGTATTACATAAATGAATGTCGAGTAACTATGAATAAAGCAATTTTCAGTTTTAATTCCTCATAGATTATCTGCCATGCAATACACTTTCATATTATTTAAAAACAATTCGTATAGGCCTACGTGGGGGCATGGTTTGCTTTTATAATTGTAAACAATTTTCAAACGTCTGGATCCTCTTGAAGGTATACAATTTCCCATACAACGGTACAGAATTAATTTATTTGTCGTTAAAGTAATTTCACAAAGTATCGAATAAATTTAGCTTAGGATTTAGTTTAAAAACTTAACACTTACGATTCAGTTAGGAAATATCTTCTTTTAGATCATTTACGGGATTTATTTCAAATGAACGATATTTTAATACATAAATTACGTAATTGAGTTACATTTATTGAAAACATTTATTTAATTATTGTAGAGTTTGGTAGACAGTTTGAAACTTGAATAAAATATTGAAATGTATTAAAATCGATTAGGAAATAAGTAGTTTTTACAATTAAAAATGTTTGTGCTTGTAAGTATTCCATAAATGAATGTGGAGTAACTATGAATAAAGCAATTTTCAGTTCTAATTGTGTATTCCTCATAGATTATCTGTCATGCAATACTCTTCATATTATTTTAAAAAAACAATTCGTATAGGCCTACATGGGGGAATGGTTTGCTTTTATAATTGTAGGAAATTTTCAAAAGAAAACTTCTGGATCCTTTTGAAGGTATAAACTTTCCCATACAACGGTACAGAATTAATTAATTTATCATTAAAGTAATTTCACAAAGTACCGAATAAATTTAGTTTAAAAACTTAGCACTTACGATTAAGTTAGGAAATATCTTCTTTTTAGATCATTTACGCGATTTATTTCAAATGAACGATATTTTAATACATACATTATTACGTAATTGAGTCACATTTATTGAAAACATTTATTTAATTATTGTAGAGTTTGGTAGACAGTTTGAAACTTCTAAAACATAGCAGTTATAGCAGTTTTTAGAAACAAACATAATATAAAGTGTTTTTAGCAACTATATGATAGTCATATTTTTTTACTTTACCTAACTTTACTTAAACAAAACCTAAACCACCTTAACATGAATCAGACATTATTAACAATACAAATGATAAACACCAGTAGCACAAAGACAATCAAAATGATAACATTAAGGAGGTTCGTTAATTTGCAATTTCCAGGATAAAAACATATTCCCATACCGGGAATCGAACCCGAGCCTCCTGGGTGAAAGCCAGGTATCCTAACCACTAGACCATATGGGATGCTGGCAGTTTAGATCATTTCCTAAATATTACACAAGCTAAATATCCAGGTAACTGCATGGCAGTTAAATTATAATTTTTTTATAAATAGATAGTTTTGATGAATGTTGAACAGTATACTTGCTATTTTACGTACTGTAGTGATTGAATTTCGTACTTGTGAACGTACTGAAAGAACAAAACTATAAGTAAAACTAAGGATGAAAACCACACAGTAAGACAATTTGTTATTCTTATAGAATGTGTTCACAGTTTTTAGAACAGCTTTACTAATTAGCCGAATTTTTGTTTTATTAAATAAACTAACGCATCTAAATGACCTGAACAATACAAAACATAAGAGCGTGTATTTTGTGCAGTATTTTATAATACTTGGAGAAAAGAAATGTTTTTTCTTTCAGTAAATATATGTTCTTCCGTTTGAACGCACACGAAACCCAATCTCGGACTTTATTTCCCCTTAGACATTACGTTCTGAACAGGATTTAACGTGACTTACGATCGGTAAATTCCTTTCAGTTTAATTGTAAAACATAAAAGAGTTTAGTCCGAAATCAATAAGTGCCTCAAGTTTAATACGTAGCCTACATCAGACAACTAATAAATATGTTTCACATCAAAATAAAAGTATAATATAATAAATATTTTACAAAAAATACTTTCTACAAGTATGCATATCGATTGTTTATTTTAAAACACTCTTCATGTTTTACACCATTTTATCAACATAACTTGACAAATGAGCGACTGATTATAACTATTTTTGTTACAGATTTATACAAATTGTGCAAATAAAAATGTAGTAGGAGCAAAGTACACGCATATATAAACGCAGTTTAGGGTTTTCTTTAAGTTAAAAATTTTATCCAAGCCTAAACAGGACAATAGCGTACTAAAAGGGAAACTTCCCTTATTATTATTCAGGTAGAAAGTACCTATTGCAGCCGTTACAGATAGTGCCAAGTAGCGTGAAGCGTCACTTGAGCATGCGCTGTAACGTCTTACCCTCTCCTACTCGACTGTGAGTCTTAAGTACAGTCACCACCAAAAAGTGTTGATATACAATCAATACGACTACATAGCAGACATGAATTAGGTAGGGCAGGCGGCTCTGACTGTTTCCGCCGCGAGAGGGGAAATGTGTTGGGAGCCGGCGTAGGAGACTTGCACACTCCCCTCTTCGCGCTTCATCCTAATTGGCCCTATCTGTACCGTTGTGAAACTACAGAAAAATAACTAAATAGTTTTGAATAGTAAATATACCCTAGAACTAAAATCAACTCAGAAGAGTATGTATATAAAAATGATTACATAGTATAAAACCTAGATAGGCCATGGGCACTAACAAGCAATACAGCAGCTGAAGCCAACTCTGCCATCTTGGTGGGGTATAGAAGCGTAAAAAGCAGCATTTACACGACAAATTTTTGTTTGTTTTATACTATGTAATCATTGGTATATGCTGAGCCGAAAAGGTTGTTTAACTGTAAAACCAGCTTGATTCTTACCAAAAAAACATTCTTAAGGCAAATAAAGGGTTGGTTCCCATAAACATTGCGCTTTAAGATATCACTTCTGAAAGTGTTTTGGGTATGTTATTATTGGGTATTATATAACTTTAAGATTTTATGTAATCAATATGTTCTTTATAGAGTGTTTTCATGGACCGTGCATTTGTCCTAGTATATACAAATTCGCAACTCCCGCAAGACATCTCGATTATAACTAACAAATAATCGTTGACTTATTTTTACTTACAAGGATAGCAAAAATGCGAATATTGTTTGCACGAATTAAGACGAATAAAACTCACTTTTAATACTGTTATTACAGCACAATACAATATATATATATATATATTTAGTTTAATTGTTCAACTGAAATAGGTAACGTTGGATTGAATACACTCGAAGGTAACCGTAACTTCAAATGTTGGTTCATGAAATTAATAATATAAAGATATTTTAGGGCGCAAAATTGGCCATAACTCAATTAGGAGGTGATTTGCAATTGAAAATGATAGGCCTAAGTGTGTTAAGTTTTGTATTGGTTAAACACCTTCAATGAGTGCAGATCTACACAGCTTTAGCAGTATCTTTATTTGTTGGAGCTATTATTGCTGATGTAGAAACTTGAAAGTTGCCATGACTTAGGTGCTACGGTAAATAACTGAATACAGTTCTGCCTTTCGAGAAGATTTGGGAATATGGAAGTTTACTTGTAATACACATTTTATTCAAACAGCACTGTCAGCTTCTGATATATAATTCAATAAAGAAGGTTTAGCAATTCAATTGTATTTTCAATCTGTCCTTACAACCCATTTTGTAGAAAGAACAAACGAATTTCTATAACAGACGTCGTGACATGAAATCAATTTATAAAATGAAAAAGTTTCTCTTTCACTGGAAAACTTTGATTAAGATTTCCCTGTTACATTGAAGTGATACAGTTTTTAAAATAAATCTGATTTCAAAAATCATTATTTATCTCCGATTAACTTAATTGTTGTTAATTGTATTAATATTTAAAGAACTTTAAACAAAATGACCATAGACTGCATATTGTATAGTAAGTAGGAAAAATAAAAAATCATGGCAATATTGAAACTATCGCTCAAAAAAAAAAAAAACACTGCACACTGCACACTACACATAAAAAAGGTATCAAGAAAACGAACACTATATAGGTATACACTGTTTACGAATACTAAAATAATAACAACAAATATATCACAATATACTACAGTTAATTAAAAGTATATTTACATTTAGGTTAGGTTATAAAAAGTTACTAAGAAATTATGTTATATTTCTACCCTAAGTTTGTATGATGTCTTAAAATATCTATTTCGTTCATAAATAATGTACAAATTAAATATATGATTTACTACTTACTATTAGTGATAAATCCCCCACAGCTCAAATTTGAGGGTTATTTTAGCGAAGATGAAACTCAACTAAACTATTTCAAGTTTTAATATATTCAACCAGGCAAGGTAAGGGGTAAAAGCCTGCGGTAACTCTGCGGTCTGTGGTTAGCTAAGGATCTCAAGAGGTATTTAACTTTGCAAATACAATAACATTTATTTAGCTAGTAGGCCTACACATTTCCTGTGGGTTAATAATGCGAAAACTGGAATTAAATTATTAAAATATTACATAGTAACACATATTATTTGTTTTATGAAATGCTCCACAGTTTTGTAAACCCAATGCCGGGTTTCCACCAAACAGACAAAAAAAAAAAAGAAAAAAAAACTTTTTTTCTCAACAATATCATCCAATGTTTTGTAGCTGAACATTTTTGGAACGAAGTTCCTTAACACGGGTTGCGGTAGGGTTTAACAAATATAAAATGTAATGCGTAACGAAAAAAAGTGTTATTAATTGGATGCTATGGCAATGACAAAAATAAAATACGCGTAACGAAAAAGCGTTATCAAATTGGTTGCTATGGCAATGAAATTCAAGAAACATGTGTTTTAGTTGATCAATTTAAATTAAGAGAAGATCGGTTCCGTTCGGCGTAGTTCAGATTTTATCGTCAAGCACTGAAGTACTGTACATTCAATAAACATAAAATGTTGGTTCATCAGTCTAGGCATAACCTTTTTTTTTTAATTTAAGGAAGGAAAAAAAGGACAAAAATCTTTATGACATTGTCCGGGGACTGAAGGTGGTGGGCAGCCTCTTTACCCCGGTAAAAACCATTCAACCTTCCATTCCATCTTCCCTCCTCTGCAGGACCATCACTGAGATATTACTTCACAGAGGAGAGGATCTGTCTTGCCCTATAGGGTCATCCACCATCCTTTTGACCGGCTGGTCAAACACCAATTGTGCCAAATCTACTTTAATATGTTCTCTGATGGTATTAACTCCTTACTCTTCTATGCTTCAAGCCAGCCTTCTTTTCTCTTGCAGCGCAAAATCTCTTCAATGTACCTTGAGTACAATCCCAGTTGCATTTGGAAAACATCATTTTTTCCACTATGTAAAAAATGTGGAACGCTTCACGATTTTGCGTGTCATTCTTTCGCAGGGGCCATGCTAATCTTCTCTGTATCGTTCCAATTTTATTATATTATTATGTACTGCCGAAGCAAGTACGGTTCCGTCCGGCGTAGTTCAGATTTTATCGGCAAGCACTGAAGTAATGTACATTCAATAAATATAAAATGTTGGTTCATCAGTCTAGGCATAACCTAAAATTATTGTGTGTATATTTAATATATTTTACCAGCCTTAACGGCAACATACATACAATAATTTTAGGTTAGGCCTAGAAAGTAATTTTAAGTCTAGGCCTAACCTAAAATTATTTATTGAATATATGTTGCCGTTAAGACAGGTAAAATAAATTAAACCTGTCGAACATTTTATGTTTATTGAATGTATTTATTTACAATGAATGGACTTTTAACTGTGTTTACCATCTTAGCTTTGATGTTATAATTAATTCTACACCTTTATTATAAAAAAACATTAAACGTATGGAAACAGTAAACATTTGTATACAAAACAAACTAATAATAAATGACAATTGAAAGATTAAAATTATGAGTGTGTATTGCCGTTAAGGCTGGTAAAAGAAAAAGGCGTGATAAACTTCGTTCCTGACGGGGGTCCCACGACCGCAGAACTTTTGAAAGCAGAACTTTTTTTAACTGTCCGTTTAGTGGAAACCCGGCTTAAGAAATACATCTTAAAGTGTTAAAAATTTTTTACATTACGATACTATAATACGATACTTTATAATGTAGGCAAACAATTTAATTGTGAAGCAGCAATTTCTTACTCAAAAAATAAGAGACAAACTAGAGTTTCAAAAGAATATTTGAAGAGTTCGTAGATATTATATCAGCCAACCACAATTTTCTTTTCATTTTATATGCTACTTCTATTTTTTTACAATTTTGAACGCAATGCAAAGCTTTTAGAGGAACGTTTCTATGGAATTATTATTAAAGATATCGGAACCTTGTTTTTATTAACGTTAGTATTTTTAGAAGAATGAAATAAAAACGATGAAACATATATTTTCTCATAATATATTGTAACATATAAACATTACACTTACTCAAAATCATCGGATTTAATGGATTTTTATCAGCGCTCTAGATCTTTATGAAAGTTTATTAAACCCTTAAACAAGATAATAAACTGAGGAAACTTTAATGCTAAATCAAAACTAAAGACCACCACAAGTACAGATAAGAAAGGGATAAAAGAAGTTGGAGGCATTAAATTTAATAGTGCCAATGAACTGTTTATTATGTCATAACAGATCGTAATTTCAACACTAAACTCCAACTAATATCGCTAAACAGAAATACACCGGTTGTTATTTAAGTTCTTGAAAAAGATTTCAATATTTTTACTCTACAATTTTAGTAAGACCAATAACAGGGTGGCTAGTGATATGACCTTTTGAAATTCCCTGATATTTCCCTGACTAAATAAATTTTTCCCTGACCAATTTTAGAAAAAGCACAAATAAAATCATGCCAATTTTATTTTAGTAAATCATATTACTAAATCATATTTCAATCAAATTATATTGGTGAGCAAATAATGTTTAGGGAATTAATTAAATATTTAATTAAACACGGTAATATTATAACTTTATTTAATATTATCTATGTTACTGTACCAACCACCAGCAGTTGAAAATTACACATTTATGACTATAAATATTAAATTAAACAATGAATTACTTAAATTATATTTTATTATATTATAACAAAAGAAGTAACTAATTGGTTTTTGTAATCGAACTACCTGTATATATTTGCATTGAATTAATTGATTTGAAGATACCCAAATTCGAAAACATTTATTAATAAAATTAACATATTTAGAAATAGAACGTTAGGGAAAAATGTCTAGGTCATATCACGGTAAGTGCATTGGAATAAGATGCCACAATCACTCTCGTAACTTACAGATAACTGTTTTTACGTATCAGAATACGAAATTTTCTTATTGATTAATTTAGAAGTTCATCTTATCTTTAATGTTTATTTCTCAATTACAAATTATATTAATCTATGATTTTAAATACTTATTTTTAACTATTTTCCTTAGAAATGTTATTTTTCCCTGACCTTAACCAAAATTCCCTGACTTATCCCTGATTTTTTCAGAAAAGTAAAATTCCCTGACTTTTCCAGGTTTTCCCTGTTTTCCTTGTCGCTAGCTACAATGAATAATGGTAGGCCTAGGCCTAATTCATTTTGATCACTTCCATTAATGTTGGCCAATTAAGAAAGTAATCTTATAGGAAGTAAGTACGGATGATTGTTAACAAATTAAAATTCAACAGAGTGGTTTGAAAGTTAGTGAACATTAAGAAACGTTATGATAAATAATGATTTTGCGTTGAAGTAAAATCAAACAATTCGTACGGAAAAACTGTAAAAGAGTCAGAAATTACATGTCTTTGTCGACAACTCTAGAATTGCTCTTACTGGTTGATAGAGGGCGTCACAATGTTGATTGCCGAGAACCAGTATGGACGTTCAAGCCAACGCGAGCGCCATTAAAAGTATTGCTATATTGCCATAAGAAATAGTTCAGACGCTTTTTACTAAGTTCTAAAAAATGTATCAGTTTAATTAGTTAAATAATAAAGCATAATACGTGAAATTATTGTACTGTAACAAGTAATTAGATCTAATGACGGATACTGATAAATATTGCTAAACAAAATCATCAAGGAATTTAGACACTCAAGATCTTCCCTGTTTCATGCACTTTTTGAGAATATTTGATTGCACCACATGGATTTGAGCTGGGTACTTTATGGTATTTTACTTTTTGATCGATTTTGGGGAACCAAGCGAGCTATAAGGTCGCGCAAAAAAAATAAACTGCAGAATAACATCCTACATTTATATTTGTAGAAAAAACTGAAAATCAAATTCATTCTCATAGAAAAAATCTCAAAGAATAATTACTTCCGGTCAAAAAATGTGCTTCCGATTGTTGGATTTTTTTGGCTAACGACCTCGTCCAAGCGACGTAGACAATCAACATGTGTACCAAATTAGAACCAAATCGGACTTAAAATGCGGCCGCTAGAGTGCGAACACATAAATACATGATATATATATATGAGTTTTAATAACATCCCAAAACGTGTTCTGGGACCATGATCGGTGCTCATTTGCTACTCCCGGACCTTGGGTCTTACCATAAGGGCCACTGCAATAGCTCATTTTTCCTATGGAAGTTCGCTAAAATTCGAAAAAAATTTTACATCAATTAAACAAAAAACAATGTATATTAGTTTCTACATTTTGTTAGCTTCCAAAAACATGTTAAAGAGTGAGAATGATTCCGACTAAGTCAGGGCTTCACCACCGAGGGTGAGGTGTACAGGGGGTTACAAAATTGAGCCAGCACGCTCAGCTCCGGTCACCAGGTTATGTCTTACTTTTTGTAACAGCTAATGGGACATTACATTTTTCAGTTATATTTAATGTCTATTGTTATCGCTATATACAAGATTTTACCGATTTGAGGACCTCAAAATTTGAAATGTTGCGAATACTATAGAGTTGTGAGTTACGAGAGTTATTACAAGAGTTGGGAGTTAAGGGATCTTGAGCATGTATAAAGTATAAAGGTTAGAAAAGTCTTAATAAACAGCAGCCTCACAAAATGTTTAGCAGATTCTGTAAACAATAGCAATGAGCATACACATACGGAATCCTTTTTTTAAGTTCCACACACGGATTCTTTTAAATAAGCTCCTGAATAATTCTGCCACAACAATGTTTTCCCAGAGTAAATAGTTACATTATGTTTACTGGTACAATTAAACAAACCATACAAGGTTTAATCTGACTCTATAGCTTGCAAATAATTAATTTAGCTAGAGGTTGGGATAATCAATGCAAAGAGGGTGGGAGAAGGGTTACAATACTCTCTGGGACAGTCATTTATGTTCATGATTAATTACCCCCTCCATCTTTGTCTCACTTAACCACCCTCCACTTCCCCTACCTCCCATGTCTCTATGCGATGCTAAGGGACGCACTCAATGGCTATTTAAGAGTGTGAATTATGGAAGTAGAAATGTATCTTTTAAGGAAATATGGATTAAAGCCATGCGGACTTAAAGAGAAATACTTAGAAATTTAGTTTTTAATTATAACATACTAATAATGGTTACGTGAAAACAAATTGGTAACTTGCATTTAGTAGCTGAGGATCAGGCGTTTGTTGGGAATACACGCGTTTCAATGTATTATTTTTATGAAGACTGTTTAAGGGTCTTCTATACCTTGTGTAAAACAGCAAAAATATGCACTTCGTACTATCGTGTTTCGGACGCTGTTTTTCAACCTCAAAAGTTGTGAAACACCTTAAATTGTTCTTAAAGGCGATGTGTTTTTGTCTCATATCTCATAATTAAAAGAAATCGACGGCAACTTATTTTAATCAACGGTTCAACTGAGTAAAAATCGATTATTTTGAATGCATTTTTTTGGAGTTTTAAGCAATAATTTTAAGCATATTTTAAGCTAACA
This sequence comes from Philaenus spumarius, assembly GCA_018207615.1. NCBI lineage: Eukaryota > Metazoa > Arthropoda > Insecta > Hemiptera > Aphrophoridae > Philaenus > Philaenus spumarius. The sequence continues at coordinate 926,407 of JAGFPH010000018.1, forward strand.
CGTAAAAAATATAAAGCCTTCTTTATAACTTAAAGTAGTTTCCCAGATTATTAATTTATAAATAGAATCCGAAACACGTTATTACGAATGCATGTTTCAACGATTTTACGACCTTTTTGTATTAAAATCATACTTTATACTCGGGAATTTTCTTCGAGGTAAAGAAGAGCCTTAAAATAAATCCCATAGTTTTCAATTTAGGCCAGCAATATGATGATATTATTAAAACTTGCTTTAGTACGGAATATTTAAAAAATATTATGATTATGATGTATTGGAGACACCGATGTACGCATGCTAATTAATGTATATTAAATATTTAGACAGCCAGGCGGGACTTAGAACAGAAAAGTAAATTGCGAGATATTAAGGAAACAGTCCACCCATGGATATTTCCAATCTATGGAAATAACAAGAAGAGGTATGGTAGGTGGTGGTTTCTTTAGGCAATGGGTTTCTGGAAATTAAACCATGTTCGTAGGAGACTCAGCATACTTAATTCCATCCAGACACTGCTGGGAGGGTCCCTGACATTAATCTCGTGATAGCTTTCTTGCACTGTCTGAATGTTTTCAGCGATATTTAGCACAAACCAAATATTTAAACCAACAGGTTTAGTTTTTGTTGTGCCTAATAAAATTTTGTATGTTTCAATATATTGTTATATAGTTTTAATTTTTGTATTTTGTTATACCTTAGTAGCCCTTATGTTCATATTTTTATACTTTGTTAATGTACACACATTCTACATTAGATTGTTAACTAGTTTTAGTGCAGTGCTATGACTGATTTGAATTATTTCTGTTAATTTTATGTTATACTGATAGATTTTAGGAGCATTACACGGTAATAACAATAAAATATTTTTGACTAAATACATTTATTTTTAAACATTATTCAAAAGACTTTAATATGTTTCCTCGAATATAACGGTTTCAATAATTATAATTTTAAACAATAACTATTAAACCAAAACTGTTTTGTAGAAAGACGTTAAACAAATAATTAAAAAACTTGTACTGCTAGGCAATTAAAGTTTAACTGCGAAGGTAAAGTTAGCAATCATAATTTTCCTTTTATCCCAATTAATGTTAGTTAAAGTTATAATATATTATATTGCTTATCGTACAACGATTACATATATCATTGTTAACATAAAATATGATGGTGTGTTTTACTGATAACGTTTAGCTATAAAGTTGTTACGGGTTGTATTCATAGCAGAGATTAGGTTATGTTCACCATTGTAAATCATTTCTTGTTCCCAACAACACATGTTAGACAATGTGGGTTTCAATCTGTACAAATAAGCAGCTTTGCCCTGATTCACTGACTGAGTGACTAACTGACTCTCTGACCATAGAACCAACGTAGAGCAAAAACTACTTAAGATAAAAATACGATAATTTAAAGGTGTATTCTTATGAGGATCATCGACACAAACTAAGAAAGGATTTTGCAAAATTTTAATATTAAAACGTAAAAACTCCCAGCCCTATAACAGAGAAAACAGCTGATTCGGATGAGAAGCTTAGCAACATATGTTTGTTGAATGCATTGACATTCATTACCATGGCAACCAACTTGGAAAATTTAGAATCAGTTTAATATTCTTCACAACCAACAGCTTTTTTAGGTTATTTTAACAAATTAAAAGCAATATAAATACAAATCTACGAAAAATGTATTACAAATTAATCCACTTTTGTTACTTATTATAAATAAAACTGCTGATTTAGATGAAAGAATTAACATAATTTTAGGTGTTAGTCCTGTACTAAACTAAACACGTTTATTGAAAACATCGAAATGTATTATCATAGCAACCTTTATTCTGTATCTACTTTTTTACTGTGTTCACAATTTTGTAAAGACTACTAAATTTTCTTTCTCCGAGAATACCTGCCTGTTGGGTCTTCTGGTTTCCAACCAGCAGAACTACGAAGCCCACTGCGAGCAGTCACTTCGTCATTGTAGCTTTACAGTAGGCTAACACAATATAATTAATTGCGATTATCCTGTCTATAAAAGTCACGTTAATTAAAATTGAAATAACTTTCAAAATACAAGTACTATATTTTGTGTATTATATAATTCATTTAAAAATCTAAGAAACTACGGATTTATGTATGCAATTTAAGTGTACGAAATATATTTTAATTTAAAAATAATTGACTCCAATTAATCTCTGAAAATTGTGAATAAGCATAATATAATCTTGCAGCTAAGATGTACCAGAAAAACCGTACTATGCCGATGAACTAAAGAAACTGCTCTTAAAACTTTCTGGGTCAAAGGTTTATTTGGTGCACTGAGGTATTTCTTTGCACCGGTTTTTCAATGTATTTATATGATAAAAATTCAAATGGTTTACAAACGCTTTATTAAAAAAAAAAAACAATGCAACTTATTTTGAATTCCAGTAAAATCGAAATAGTTGTTCTTGAGATGGAAATAAATTAACTCCATTTAATTTCTTAGGTTGTATCATTTTTTATGGAAATAAAGTCCTTTCAAAACGCTGGGGACGTTGTTCAATTAATGTCACAAATAGAGACTACTTTCTTTATACGTTTTATTGGGTTGCTAATTCCGAAAAATAGGTTTCGAAACTCCAAAAGGTTTTCGTCAACCATAAAAATGCAAAACACGCCTTTTAAGGTCGGGAAATATAATTTCTTAACCACTTTATATTTTACGATTATTTAGGGGTGTTTTTACATAATTTGCGATATTTTTTTAACACTCATTCATTGTAAATTTAAATAAAATGCAAACAATATCTATCCAATGACGTTTTCCAAGTGCACTTAAATTTAGATGTATTTTAAGGGAGTGGTTCAGGGGCAGTTTTTATTTCTTAAGGGATGATAATATTATTGTTAGTTGTACAATGACTGTGTTCGAAACCCACTGGAAAAAGTAATAAAAAAACTTTAGGATGCTTTTTTATCTATTTTTGTTTGGATAGATATACACGTGACATCATTTTGGAAAGCATTCATCATTTTCAATGTAGTCTCAAAGTGAATTCAAAGTAAAAATGTTTTTTCCAATTTAAGGCCAGCAATGTTTGCCTACCAATGTAATCAAACGTTAGTAAATAATAAGAAGCTAATGACAGATTAACTGATTTATTGAAAGCTGCCAATTAACATCAATTAATTAGAAGTCGCAACAGAGCTTTCAAATCAAATATTATAGAAGTTAATTAAGCTATTGAATTAAAATAAATGTACATCTTCCAGCTTCAATAAGACACCACAGTAAAATTTAAGAATGTACTTACATTTTAATTTGAGTACATTGTGCCATAAAATTGAACATTGTATCTATTAGGCTCTAGAAAGGTGTAAGTTAAAAAAAAACATTAAATTTAGTTTAGGTACAAGAAAGTATGATCTATTGTTATGTAGCGTTCAATATTTATTAGCACTTCTGTTGAAAAAGATTTTTAAACACATTATAAATAAATAATACTAGCTGAGCCGTGCGAATATTTCGCCAGTTAGGAGTACTTCCACAATATAATACGTTCATTTAATTTAGTTAATGACGTTTATTTATTTACGTTTGTTTATACATAACAGTTTATATCAATTTAAAACGCTTTACGTTGATTTAATTTGATTGATTTGCGTCATAGATTACACTTTCATATAGAATGTAAACAACTGACAGCTATCATGTAAGTTAAACTCATTGTTAATAGATGACGCCTTTGCTTAGGAATCATATGAATTTTCATATCAAAGTTTTTTTAATCAATTTTTATACGAAAACATGAATTTTAAGCTATTTTTCTATTTTTTGTCAGTTGCGGAAGCGTAAGCTTTAAACTATGTTTCAATAATCAATAATTTTGATTAAGAATTAAGGGCGATACGTCATTGCTATGCTATATATAAAAAAAAAAAAACACATTTGAGAAATAATATATAAGGCTAATGGGTAATATATGTTACAAATAACATAATTTGCACACATTAATGAACAAAGGTTCCTGCATTTTCTAAATTGAAACGTTTCAATAAACATAAGCGACTAAAAGTTTGAAACGTAATTTGAACGAAATTGGTTTGCTCGACGATAAAATGTTATTAGACATTTTTACTTCATCCCTAACATAAATAATTTGCCTTTTATATTACATTGTTTAAGGATCAACCTATTCATGTTTGTTCTCGTACAACAATTATTTATTATTGCCATCATCAACGTGCTAGCTTTATCGATAACTTTATAAAGTAATTAAAATGTATCTGAAAAGTTTAGATTTAATGATATCAGAAATCAGGTAGCATTAATCTGTGTTTAAAAGTTGTTTATATATAACTGAGTTTAAACTGTAGCAAACAAAATAAAAATAAACAAACATAGTGAAGTATGTTTCAGCATTTCATACAAAGTTGTACAAAATCTGAAAGTCAAAAGATTGGGTAAATTTACGTAGTCATAAATGTATCAATAAGAAATAGACTGACAAATGTTTACATATTTAAAAACGCACCAATGGTTGAACAGTACAATTACAATGCAGGAAAAAAGAAATTCTACTTGAATGTAAATAAGTAAAACATTTTTGTTACGGTTTCACGTCATAAGAAATTTTGCTTAATGTCTTTTCGTTCTGTTTCCAGGTTTTTCGAAGATTTGATTGAACGTTGTGATGATACTTTACATTATACTCGAAATAAATGTTATCTTTCACAAGAGTTATTGTGTTTAACCTTAATATAATATAACCTTATAATATATATAATGTAACCTTAAATATAATTGAGGGATGAAAAAGTTATCTATTCGATATAATTTTGGAATACCATGGAGTAGTATGGAAAAGTAATACACTTATATTATTAGTCCTCGATTTTGTTTAAACTATGGACAACAGTTCAAACAATAAGGTCAAACTTTAATGTTACAGACAATTTATAATATTAAAATTATTAGACCATAATTTTTCTAAATTTTATGACAGTCCTCAAATAATGCTACTAGTTTAACCGATTGTTATTGTTTATGCGCCATAGATTATCGCCATAGTTTTTTATGCGCTCAAAATGTATAACTTTGCAAAGCGTTCGTTTTTAAACAATAGACTGCACCGGATTATTATACTCATTTACGTTAACCCTTTCTTCTCAGCTGATACTGGGGTTGAGGGTATTAAGCGTAGAGATAAATTTTAAAAACAGTTTCTAATGGAACTGCATACTCTATGACACACCGCTTCGATTAAACGCAGCAAACATTGTATCCCGCAGACATTACAAAATAGCAATTTATCTTCCTTCCTGTCAAATATGTTCATTTATTTTTGTGTTGGAAAACGATATGATCTAGGATTACTGAAGTGCTATTCGGTTAGTTCAGGTATTTATGGCATTAATTCTTGGACAATTAGGTAAAGGTGTAAATAGATCAAATTACTGCACGTGCGGGTTTCGAATGACAACACGAGCAAGTTAGCCTACGCTATTTCAATGTAGTTTTGACGCATATCAACATTAAACTCATTTCGAGTGCTCGGCCGTTCGACGATACAATAGAAACTACTGCAGGAACGGTGCGCCGATAGTAGCTACAAGTCTCGCTTCAAATATTACATTATTAAGCAACCATAGATTAGACATATGTGTATGTATCCAATTGATCTGTATCAACTACTCATTCCATTATACAAATAAATATATCATAACAATGTTATTACTATTAAATAGCCTTTACAAGAAGAAATTATTTTTATTCTTAAAATGATTATTGCGGTGAAATTTCTTTGGGCAAATAAGTTTCATCTAAAGAATTGTAGAAAATTAGCAGCTCTAAAAGCTATATATTTAACAATTTACTGTAGGGTTATCCAAAATTAATCCATTGCATCAATGTAAATACGAAATAAAAGTAAACCTAACACACTTAATTAAACACAAAGGTATAATTTTACAAATATTTTGAAAGTACCTACAACTTACGAAAAAATCCAAAAGCGTTACAATTTTGCAAAGAACCAATCATACAGCAATTGTACGGTTTGGAACTTTATCTTTTAATTTTACTAATATAAAACCGGCTATAATTCTTAAAGAGTTAGGTTTACTAGAACATCTCAAGAATAAAAAGTCTCAAGATATTGTGTTATATCACAAAATTACATTGTTCTTGTAGGTAAGTAGACACAAAGGTAAGTTTGATGTACTTCCAGACTTCCTTTTTACAAAATTTACATCACTGTAATGACTTGTATATACTCTATCCAATAAAAAAATCATCCAAATTGGCTTTCGAAGTAATGTGCAAATATACATAAACATATTATGCAAAATACTTTCAGTTCAAGTTGAAACCTTCACCTTTATTGAAGTTAGTCAACAATATATAATTACTTGTTCCAAAATAATGTTTATTTTTAGTCAATAATGATTGTGAACTTGTCACTTGAAAACAAACAATAAATAAGAGGAAAGTTTAAATGTTTTAGGAAAGGTAATATTCTGCCTTTATGGATCCTGCTCGCACTGTAGGTTAGATTTTCCAACCACTTAGAATTTATATTAACTTTATAACGAAGATAATTTTTAGATCATTTTATAGTTATAAACAAAAGATATAACGATGTATTCTACTACAAAGTAAGATGGTTTATCAAAAAATTAAATTAGCTATTAGTTTGTTTTGACAATGATTAGTCGGTTTGATTAGTTCGGAAGTATAGGGACGAACTTCTCTTTATCCCTATTTTTTCTATTAATCACTCATTCAAACATTACGATATTAAAAATTAATGAGACGTCTTTAATTCAAAATATGTAATTTATTTTTTTGTTGGAAAATGTTGTCATTTATGAATGATAAATTCTTAAGTTATGCAATAAAATCATTTAAGTAAGTTTACGGGTACATTTTTTGAACGTGTTTAGAATTTCCAGACAAATTGTAAATATTTAACGAAGATTTTCAAGGGAAAGACCTACATAATTAGAAACAAAGGAGGCAAAAAATTTATTTTACTGCAAAGTAAGATTGGTTTTAGGCAAACAAATCGTCAAGAAAATTACAATGGATGTTCCACACTGAGTCTAACAATCACGAGAGTCTCTTTTATTTGCACAGTGTCTTATTAAACCGTCTTATTAAAACTGACCCCGCTTTATCACTGAGTACAATTTACTTTTGCTCATTCCCTTTTATATTATTCAGCTTCTCATATTGATGGGATGTAATATTAATATTGTTGTTTATGTAACCCAAAGCTGTAACTTTATTTCAAAACAAATATTTAGTTGATATATTATACAAGTTAATCATTATATTACGTTACGTTAAACTACTTTATTTTTTCTCTATTTTAACAGTATATGCCATAAAAAGTGAATGCTTTAATAGCTGCTCTTTAAAACGTTTTATTTGCATAATGACTTCTAAAAATTAAATAAAAGTTATAAATTTAAGAGTGCGAGAGTGGGAGAGAATGGGAGAGGTACCGGTTGAAGGTAGATAACTGCCTTTATTTTATGGAGCGGGTTTGGGACTGTCTAGTTATTTCTACCCCACCTAACCCTATTTATAGATTAATTACATTATAAAACGAACAAATAATAACATTTCTTTGAACAACATTTGGAAAAAAACAATTACGAGAAAATTAAAGTAAAAATTATCAAAATAAAAATACAATGAACAATTTAAAAGACAATAAGGAATACAAATTACCATAAAATTTAATTTAAATAAACAGCAAACTGAATTTTTCATTTTAGAAAACAAAATACTTGTTTTTAGAAATATATATATAGATATTTAAACATTTACCATCGCACACACAACCACATTCATACATATTGCATATAAATCAGGCTCCCCACAACTAAGATAAGCGATATTATTTTTAAATAAACTAAAATACACAATTACTTATAATGTATTTACAAAAGAAAAACTAATTATTCCATCACACACCAAGGCAAGGGCACTTGATCCATTTTACTTAGCAAGACAGTCTTAAGTAATTTTGAAAATTGGACACGACTGTCAACGGAGTTAATTGCTTCTGTTAAGTTCTACAAGCGACACACTACACAGTAAAATATTTATTAAACATGACGGCTCTATGTAGATTAACAACCAAAGTGAAACCTCTTCTCTTTGCACTGATATCGGAGGTGGAAATAAACTTTTCAGCTAAATAACTAGGCACTACCTAAAAAAACGAATGCACAGTTTTTTTTTTCTGTCAGTAGCTAGTTACTGAAATATACAGTAACTATTTGCTAAGATTTACTTCCGTAACCTGAACAACTGTTTATTTATTCGGAATATGTTGAAATCAAAATCAAAAGTAAGATTTATTATTATAACCTAGATATAAAGCATTTAAGAGTTTGATGAGTCTAAAATTATAATATTTTATGAATATTTATGATGCTCCTAAAAACTTTAAAAGTGGTTTACGTAATCAAACTATTAACAATAAAATGTATAGAGACAAATGCCCAATCGTTGTTTTTAAATTAAAACTTTATGTCACAATAATGGATTTACATATTTTAATACAACTTTACAAGTGTATTTTTACCAATGTAACCTAATACATTCATAATGATTACTGTTTTCATTCTTAATTTTTGAAAGTGGTAATGTTTGAAGGTGATAAATTGTTATACAAATTACTTATAACAAATTTAATTTAATAATAATTGGTTTTTAAAGCTAGGCGAAAGTTTATAAATGTTAATAATTATTCCTACTACACAGGAATTAGAAGAAAATTTAAATCGAAATAATTGGGACTAAATAAACATATAGATTTGGTTTAATTAGATTTAATCGATAAATTCATAATAAAGTAATACAAATGTAGTTAAAAAGGTTTAATTTACTGAAAGTAGAAATCAGGTAGTTTATGTTACTAGAATTAATTTATTATTTCCAGCACGGAATGTTACAATCGAAATAACAAAGAAACTATCTAAGAAAAGTATGCATGAGAAATCTAGACAAATTTAATGTTAACACAATGTGAAAAGATAAGAACATCTTCGCTTATTTAAAAAAGGACCAACGTTTGAAATGTACAATACACATTGCTGGAATAAACGATTCTAACTGAAAGTAAATAATTAACCAAATGTATTAAAGGTTTCACGTTTATACAGAATGGTAGTTTATATAATGTCTTTTCGTGCCCCTTTCTAGGTCTTACAATATTTTATTGAACAGAGCTATTCGTAATGATGTAAATGTTCTCTTAAATAAGAATTATTGTGTTTAACCCTAGAAGTTATAAAGTACCACGTTAAAGTGTTTGATAGTTATAGGTAGTTTCTTTATATTCAATTTACGGTTTAAAACCAGATCTAAAATCCCTTTTAAGTATAATACATGACTCGGAATTATTTTAATGTTCTACGTATTTTATATTCAACCTATTTAGCAAGGTAGTTGAGTGAAACCCTTATGAGCAAACCCTTATGAGTGAAATGAGCTAAATTAATATTGTGATGTGTTCAGATACCAGACAAAATAACGAAAAATTTGATCCTTGAGATGGTTTTAGTGTGAACGTTTACTTGTACAAGTTGGAGCTGACGAAATTGTCAAGGAAAGTTCTGTAAAAATTTCCGAAAATCAATAGCACTAATTGTCCGCAGTGATTTTTTCTAAGTACAAATATTCAAACGATAATGTACAACTTTGATGGTTTAGTCAACTTATAATATTAAAAACTAAGTCTTAGCCTTTCAATTTTATTATAAGGTACATTCCGAAGAAAGATTAAACAAACTAAAATAAACTATGTTATTATTAAACATATTGTATCCCAATTGCATTCGTTTACAGTAGTTACATCTTTCAAAGGTAGACCAACAAAATTGTGTTTAAAATGTTTTTGATATCCTACCATTTGCTTAAGGGATAACAAATAATAACTTCATTGGTACAGAAAGTATCAAGTCTGTTCAAAGTTATTGTAAACCTTCTACAATAAAACTACAAGATATTTTGTACAAAACAATTTTTCCTAAGACCAACCCTTGCAGCTAGGTGACACAGTATCGAGAACGTTCAAAATCTGACACCTTTAGTGCAAGGGATAGAAACATTAGGGTTGAACGTAAAACAGTTATAATTCTCTCAGTAGACGCAGTAGGCCTACTAGAATCTTTTTGTTTGATAAGTGCAACTCTTAGCAAGAAACACATGATCGGCTTAATGTATCTTTAAAATCAGCCTGCGCCTGTAGACCAAGCCGAAATTAATTTTGACCTATTGTCCATTGTTCGCTGCAGTAGTGGTTTCTGCTCACAAAATGTATAAATTTGCAAAGATTTCATTTCTAAACAAATGACCACACCCTACCCATCCTTTTAGGTTAACCATTTCTTCTCAGCTAATACAGGGTTGAAGCTGTATAGTAGAGCGAGTAGTTTAAAAACTATGTCTAACTACTCTATGGATACGTAAGACACATCGCGGGATTAAATGCCATAAAAACATTAAATCCCGCGGTCATTACAAAAAGAAATTAATCTTCCTTTTTTAAACCTTCAATTTCAAATGTGTTCGTTTATTTCAGTAATTTATTTCAATAAGATCTAGGATTAATAAAGTACTACTATTTGGTTAGCCCACGTATTTTTATGGCATCAACAATTAGAACATTCATAAAGTTTAAACGCGTAAAGGGGAACTAGGGCAAAGTTTTCAGACGCTTAGTAAATATTTGATTTATAATGAAGACAATTCATGGCATGATTTTAAAAGTAGAAACAAAATGTCCAACAATTGTAAGATTCGCTTATCCACACTGGATGTAAAAGTTGACCCTAGTTCCAGGTCTTCATTTTGTTTGGACAGTGACAAACCCTAAGTACGAGGGCGAACTCTTATTACCAACACAATTTGTTTTCGCTTATTTTATTTTAATTTAATCATCTACCCAAACCTTACGATATTACAAATTGTTTTAAACTGTGTATTCATTAGTTAGAAGCCTTGCGAAATAAATTCATTTATTGTTGTATTGGAAAACGACGTGACCTATGACTAATAAATTACTTATAAAATAAAACCATTTAAATTAGTTTACGACTAAATTTGTTAAACATGTTTAAATTTTACACACATTTAGTAAACATTTAATTTACAACAGATTTAAGTCAAGAAATTCCTAAACTGTTAGAAATAAAGGAGGCAAACAACAAATTTTACTACAAAGTACAAGCTTTATGCAAACAAATCGTCAGTAAAACTACAATAACCATTGTACAATGGTTATTCCAAACAGTGTCTAGAGATCACGAGAGTGTCATAAGTCTAAGGTACAGGATGTCCAGCTTCTACTGTCTGAAACTTTACAGGATTATTTGTCAGCTAAAAACAAGCAAATAATACAATATAACATGTGTCCTACTCGATCTGTTTTCTGTCTGTCAGTCTGTATGGGATTTATACAAATGCCTTAATATCTCAGAAACGGTTTAAGGTATAATCATAAAACTGGGTATGAATATTGATTTAAATATAACCCTATTTTACTAAACAAATTTTTTTCCTACAAAAATCCGTTTCAAAATGGTAGCGGTTAAAAATGTTTAATTTAAATATCTAGAAAACTTGTACAGTCACCAAATTGTTTGACTATTTTAAGACAAGTATAAAGATATATCGTTTTTAATAATTGTGTCATAAATAATGGCGAAAACTCAAATTTAATGGTCGAATACAAAGCTATCCGGGTGCCGAAGTTGGTCAATTTAATGAAATAGTAATAAATAGATGTTTTAATAATAAACTACGATTAATTCATTAGCTTCTAACTACTATTAATTACGAATTAACTACTATTCTAATTTAAATACGTAATGCAATATTTAACATTGAGCACAAGTTGCTTTTTCTCATTTTTTAATATTAATCAAGTACATATGTCAAACTTGTCATCATATGTAATGCAAATAAAAAATATTTGAAACACATATTAACTAATTATAACAAATTGGTTAATTCTCAAACTGGATAATAGCTAGAAAAGTCATAGTCTAAGTTTTAATTACCATGTATTCTATTAGTTTCTAATAACAGATCCAGTTTCAAAACTAGTGCATATAAACATTATAACGTTTTGAATGTAATATTGGTAGTTCCGGAACATTAATAGCTCTCAGCGCTTCCCGAGATATTTAATGTCGGAAATAGGTCAAATGAAATCTGCATTACTCACAAATTACACAGTTTATTACGTGCAGTATATACATGCTACGCCAATATTTGTTCGTATATTGTATATGTCCACCTATATTCGTATGTTCTTGTTTGCTAAGTTTTATAAACAATTTAAATGCAAAAATTACTTTCTGTTACTGAGGCACAATATAATAAATATTCAAACCACATAAAAAGTATTTTTTGCCAATAATAAATATTTACTAAAACTACTACTTTGATGCTACTTTGATAGTACTAAACAGAATATTATTTCCTTAGGTATACGTTGAAATTAAAATATCAAAAGTGATGTATTAAACTAACGCTTGGATATACAGAATATGAACAGGTTGCTGGCTCTACAATTCAATAACTTGATGTATGCACATTTATGTACTCACAAAGTTTAAAAAAGTTATCGTACTAAAATGTAGACACATTCCCTATAGCTACACCGTCTTAATATTGTTTAATTGGAAAGTTTCATACTGATATCAAGTACATATTTGATTTAATTGTTACTATTTGTAGCTATTTAAATTGTTAAATTTCAAAATGCTAATGTTTATTTCAAAATTAGTTAAATTAATATACTCTTGTTACATTAATATTTATTGATTACCTTTATTCAAACATTCGTGAAAGGATTAAAGTTTAGGTCGTTACTGACTTAGATTAGCTTAGACCGTTAGCTCAGAACAAAAAAAGATTGGCAATCCGAGTGCAGACAGACGAGAGACGTAGAATTACATACATTATTTTCCAAATTAAAGTAAGACTGTTCATTTTGAAACAGTTACAAAAGTGAGCACAACATTTAAGCAAATCAATAGAGTTGCTATTTTAAACTAGATCAATTTTTTGGTACTTAGTGCCTTTGCTTTACTTTAATTTTTTGAGTTAGTATAATTTAAGCTTTTATTTAAAAAGCTGATTTCATCATTCATAAATGTAATGTTTGTGTATGGATAAAACTGGTGATCACATTTGATTCTTATAATCAGGTTATTTTTCTTTATTAGGTTGAAAATTTTGTTTTAGTGTTTGGTCCTTTCTGCAAAACGACATTATTGATTCTTTTATATGAAAATTTACACTAGGCTGATTTGGAAAGGATGTATAGGCTACAGTGTGTAGTTATTATTATTATTTTTTTTCAAAAGGTGTTTATTTAAATACTCGTTTTTACTATTTAAGTGATTGAGTTTGTTTATCAACCAGGAAAATGTGGGATCTTATTTGGCAATATTAATTAGGCGTGAATTCATCTATAATTCACGATTTGTAAAATGTTTGGTTTAGAGGGATTTAAGCATTTAGAGTATGATATTTTTATACTATAAGGTAATATTTATAAATTTGACAAAAATTAATTTCAATTCTAATTTGATAGCCGACGGATTAGTGAAAGTTTATTTAATTAAATTACTCTAGTAAGTCAACTAATCCTTTTTATAGGCTTGTATATTGTAGTTTCGGTTGTTAAAAAATCATCAGGGTAATATACAAAATGAAATAATAATAATAAAAAAAAAAAACGCATACAACTTTTTTATTTTGATTTAAATACGGAATTGCCACCTATAATTCGCAGGTTCGTTTTGCATGCTTTTTACGTCACCATTAGTTCAACGTGCCAAGTGAATGGATAAGATAAATTAATAACAGCAACAATAAATTACTATATACAAAATAGCCAATTGTTCTCGGCTATACATTTTGTTTTTTCGGAGCAAATAATGTATAAATCTTTAACGCGCCTATACTGAAACAATAGACCACCGAGGGTGTGTGGGGTCATTATACCCTTTCCCGACATATTTAGGTGAACTCTTTCCTCTGGGCTTATTCAGGGGAAAAGGGGGAGAGTAAGGGAGTTTAGGGGAGATATAAATAATGTAAAAACTGTTTCTAATGGAAGCGCATATGTGGTGGGTGTCTGTGACACATCGCTAGCGATTAAAAGCTGTAAACATTGTATTTGTGGATTACAAAAGAAGTAATTTATCTTCCTTTCTTTAAACCGCATTTTCAAAATACTATTGTTTTTACGAATACAAGAAAAACGTTAACTGGTGTAGCCTAGTGCACATAATCCAACCTACAACCAGGGGCTTCGGATGAAACACAATTTGATAGTCGTTCACAATAGTAATTAATGATGCTTTTTTTACAAAGTAATAATTGATTGCTTACGTTAGAAACTCATAAATGAGGCTTTATTTTATATTATGATAGAATTTATGATGAGAAAAAAATGCAATCTAAATAATAAATTAAACTTTTTTACTTAATCAGAGTCTAGTGCAAGCAAACCTGAAAACCAGTTACTACGTTCGAACTGAAGCAAACTGTTTTGAAAGTTGTTCAACAAACAAGAGCCTGGTAACTGAGATCATGAGAATTAATTACATAACTTTATCAAAACTTAAAGTATTTATAAGTTTCTGTAAAGTTTATTTTTATCACAATATAGTATCTCTATAATAATTAAGAATAGATCATAAAATATTAACCTTTTGAAAAATTAAAAACAAAATGCATGTTCATACTTTCTACGTACACAATTATTAAGTGAAAATCCTATATCAATAATAAGTCTGTAAAGGTAAAATAATTTAGGTAAATGAAACAGTATTGCAGTAATGAATACGAAAAAAGATAGCAATAATAATGAGAGTAAATTGAAGATAGGCAAGAAAGCAATGCCATACAAATACTTCTAGGGCTCTGTAAAAAGAGTGGGATTAAGGTTGGGCAACGCACTTCGTTTTTCAATAAAGCTCTAAACACCGTTTTCCAATTACACTTAGCGCTTAACATTTCTTTTTGGTTTTTAGTTGTAATTCCAATTTGCTTTTACTTTCTCACTATACTATAGTATAGAGAAAGTATAGTTATCGCAAAAAAAATCGATGTTGAGATTTTTGTGGAAATATCCGTTTTGGGACCACTGAGTCCAAAAAAGTGGTTTTTACAAAATGTCTGTCTGTATGTCTGTATGTATGTATGTCTGTATGTATACAAAGCTAGAGCGAAAACTATTCGATCGATTTCAAACAAATTTGCACCGAACATGTCAAGTAGGCCTGTATAGATGCACGAAAAACGGTTTTGAAAAATTTTAAAAAACAACCCCCTTTTTCGCAAAAAAAAACAACAAAAAAACAGTTATTAGGCCTATTTTTTTATAAAAAAACCGCTCTAACAATTTTGATAAAATTTGGCTTATTTGTAGCTTTTAATGTGCCCTACCATATACAAAAACCCGCATCTTTCTAAAAATTCTCGTTTAGCTAATAATAATAATAACTGATTTTTGGGGGTTTTTTGGCCATAAAGCGGGTTGTTTTAAAAAAATTTCAAAACCTTTTTACGTGCATCTATAAAGACCTAATTGACATGTTTGGTGCAATTTTTTTCGAAATCGATCGAATAGTTTTCTCTCTAGCTAATAATAATAATATGTATTAGTTAATCGCCTACTTTAATAAAAGTATACAAAGCTAGAGAGAAAACTATTCAATCGATTTCAACCAAATTTGCACCAGACATGTCCAGTAGGCCTGTATGGATGCACGAAAAAAGGTTTTGAAAAGTTTTGAAAAACAACCCCTTTTTGGCCAAAAAACCCTCTAAAAATCAGTTATTATTTTTTTATAAAAAAACGGTTCTAACGATTTTGATAAAATTTGGCTTATTTGTAGCCTTTAATGTGCCCTACCATATACAAAAACCCGCATCTTTCTAAAAATTCTCGTTTAGCTAATAATAATAACTGATTTTTGGGGGTTTTTTGGCCATAAAGCGGGTTGTTTTAAAAAAAATTTAAAAACCTTTTTACGTGCATCTATAAAGACCTAATTGACATTTTTGGTGCAATTTTTTTCGAAATCGATCGAATAGTTTTCTCTCTAGATAATAATAGTAATAATATTTATTAGTTAATCTCCAACTTTAATAAAAAAAACTCTCCTACCCCACCCTATAAGTCACAGTGAATCTGCTTAGTAATTTAAATGTATTTGTGAGAAAGTATGTGCCAGTTCCTGGTACCGTTTATTTATTAGGCGATGATAACCACCAAGGGGCGTAGTTTCCCCTAAAAAATAGTTTTGCAAATTTGTATATATATCTTCATTGTAAAGAACGAATGTAGGATTTTTTGAAATGGTGTGTAATTTAGTTAATTTAGAAGTGTTAATAATTCATAAGCTTACTGAAATTCTGATAATTGCATATTAATTTAAATTAAAGAAATCAGTTTTATTAAAATAAAACAAATAAAATATCGATGTCTTAAATACATTAAAAATTATAAGTAAACAAAATAAGAGGAAAATGTTAAATCACTTTATTATTGTTAAGCACTTACCCCACGTATTTCGTTTTTCCTGCTCTCAAAAAGTATAAAGACCGTACGGAGCTATTATACTCTTACCTGTATTATTTACCTTAACCCTTTCTTCTCAAGTGATATAGGGGTAAGCAGGGAGATACATTTTAAAACTGTTACTAATGGAATTGAATACAACGTGGATGTGTGTGACACATCGAAGCTAATTAATGACAAAATCGTTGTATTCCACAGACTTTACAAAAAACCAACTAATCTTCATTTTTTTAAGCCTACGACGTCGGTTGGCCCATGAATTTATGGTGTGAACTCCTAGTAAAATTTAAATATTTGAAGGAGTAATTAGTTTTAAATAAGTAATTTTTTTTGAAAGGTTTAATAAATGTATAACAAAGATAATTCATGTGCAAATTTTAACATCGGAAACAACCGATTTATACTACTGCAAAGTACAATAGGTTTATACAAATAAAGGGTCAAGCAAATCATAATGAATGTCCCGCGGTGGATCTAAAAATTAACCTCAGTTATACGTGTCTTGGTTTATTTGGATAGTAACAAACCCATGTAACTAAAGTTCGAGGATCAACCCTAGCCCAATTTGTTTCCGCTCATATTTTCTATCAATTACATACCCAAACATTTGTTAGATTCCAATTCTTACACGGCATTTGGGGGAATAATTCTTAGAAAATTAATAACGTTTAAGTAGGACTATGAGTAAATATTTTTTTAAGTTTGGATGTTAATATTGATCTTATACAAGATAATTCATAATTTAATTAAATTCGTGAGAGAGAATTTCAAAAAACAAAAAATGATCTAATAATAATTAAATGTATTAAGAAGTAAGATTAGGTTTACGGTATAAAAGGCCAAGCAAATCTCAATATAGACAAGATGAAAGTGGCTGGGTTTATTTGGACAGTATCTTACTAAATTATAACACTAAAAAAAACTGTATGCAGATACCATTCCCAAATTATTTAGGTAAATTCTTGAATGGTTTTTAAGGAAGAGATAACAAATATTGAAACCATTTTTAATGGAATCACATGTGACAGATCGACAGCAATTAAAAGCAATAATCGTTGTATTTCCGGATTAGAAAATGATGTAATTTATTGACCTTTCTTTAAATCCGCATTTTAAAATTCCCATTGTTTTAAGAAAACAATAGAAATGCGGGAAGCTCAGCATGTGAAACCAAATTCGATATTCGGACACAACGAAATAAATAAATACAATGCTTTAAATTTAAACATAAATTAATTAATTTAAAAACTTATAAAGTAGAAATTTTTATTTACTAATATTTGTAAAAATGTAATACGTTCTTAGTCGTACATAAGTCTAGTCAAAATGTTTTATAAATTTAATTTAATTTAAAAACATCAGATGGAAAGGAATTATGAAAATCAAAACAATTGAAATAGTTTCATGTTACAATATTGTTTAAAATGAAAACTACTTTATCTTGCACAATAAACTCCTATCATTTGATTTGTACAATGAAACTATCATCGTTGTTATTAAGTAATACAATATATATCGAATTATATTACAAAACTAACCTAGTTAGGGGTGGAGATAGAACCTCCATGTTGGAAATAAAACAATTACGAACATAGCACAAGAAAGCGTTTTAATAATAGTGCACTTAATTATGAAACTCAAAATGTGATATTTTAATTCTAAACGGTCATTATATGCTTTTAAAGTTAAATTAATAAACGACCCAAACCAAAGAAGGTAAATTTATAAATGTTAGTTGTATTAGTTTCTTAAAACATAATATTCACTGGATAAAAATATTACCATACCAAGAATTATTATCCTAGTGAAAGCCAGGGGTGTTCCTTATAAGGGGTGTTGGAAATAAGGGTCCTAATATGAATAATAACTAAAGTAAACCCTTTTTTAATCTTGAATTAAAAACTGAACAAACTTTTATTAACTGAAAATTAGAGTTGAGGATTTAATAAATGAAACGACGACGAAAATAACACAATTTAAAATTGAACTTGAATTACGAGAAAAAAGATTTAATAATGAAAAAAACTAAATGTATAATAAATAAGAAAAAGTTTGTAACTATAGGTGGCACTGACGATTTCGATTTTGTTGTCACAACGCGTTTGTGAAGAGGGTCTCAAGCTTACTATAATTTTAACAAGATACATGACATACCATCAATTAAATTGAAACAGAATAACTGTTAAAAAAACATCAATAGCTGGAGTCTGGTAAATATGTTAATTGTTTATATGACTTTCTTAAAACTTAAAATATGTATACGTTTATGTAAATTTTTATCACATCCGTTGACTTTTTTAGTGGTTAGCAGTGGATTATCAAATATTTTGACAATTAAAACCAGAATGTGGTTCAAACATTCTAATTACAAAATTAAAAGTGGAAAAGTTATATCAATAATATGGCTGTAAAAGCAAAACAATTTAGGCTTTTGATACTTAGGTAAAATCATTCCTGCGTAATAAAAGGGAAACCACCATTAATACTGAGTAACTAGAAGATAAGCAAACACGCAATGCCATTTAAGTCTGTGTAAACAAAGTGGGAATAAGGTTGATTGACGCAGTTCGTTCTTCATTAAAGCTCTGAACACAGTTTGCCAATTACACTTTGTTGTGCCTAACATTTCCTCTTGGCTTTTAGTAGTAATTACAAACCCATAGGTAATACAGACTTCATTGATACAATATTATTTCATATGGTTCAACATGTTGTTGCAATTGAACAACTATTGCAAGGCCTATTGAACAATATTGAACTTTACTTGAGAGGTTAGGTTGATCGAAATTATTTTAAGTAGGCTGTCAGTGAAGTAATCTGACTTACAAATATGAATAAAGTAAGGCGCTGCTAATTATAATATAGTAATAATAAGTTAAGTACTCACCAATGAAGCAGGAAATATATGCAAAAGAAACACTTATATACCGACCTTATGACTTACACTAAACGGAAATGGGTGAAAAAAAATAAAAATATAGTGAACGTATAATTTAATTAATATATGGTCAAGCGTGTCTAATTAGTAGTAAAATATTTGTTGATTAAATTTATCATTAAAAAGATTTGTTCGGTTCGCAGGTGACTGGGTTACAAAAAATGAACAACGTGGTTTTTCGCCGGCGGAAAACGGTGATGTAAAGTAAGCAAGGTCTGACACGAATAAAATTGGTTTACTACGCTAGGCTATCATTTTAAAAAAAGCTCGTAACCCGCTCATCTACCATTTAATATAGCTGTGGATCGTAACCACGCTCTGCTACCATTTACTGTGACAGTTAACCCTTTGATGTTATTAAGGTAATAACTGCCCAGCGTGATTTGCGTCGACTTAGTAAAAATTATGGAAGTCGTGACTGGATTACTCGACCCAAAATGGCCGTTACCCACACACGCAGAGGAATTGAATTAATATCAACCTAAACCAACCGATTGCCTTTACACCAAACCTGGTAATCCGATTCCGCCAGCTTTTAATGAGCCCCTAATTAATTATATATAACTCTAACTAATTAACTCTAAGTTTAAACTAATTACTCTAGTCACTGAACACGAAACGCTTTATAACCGAAAGAACTTATCACTGTTAAATATTTAATTACGAGTGCGCGATTGATTAAATATGTCGTTAGGCGATAACCGATTAAAATATATAATTAAAGTTTGCTTATGGCATAATTTACGAGGTTTTGAGTCAGTGTGGAAAGTTGCCGGCCGCAGACGATATGACCTGGCTCTCTGCGTAGTTTCTTGCTCGGCGTATCCCACTCGACTGCAGTACTCGTTCAAAGTCACGTCCAAGGTCGGGTTCTGCGCATGCGCGCAACCAGTTACCAATTACTGGTAACTCGTTGCACTGTACTTGTCTTATTTAATTTTTAACAATATATATCGATGTTTTAAAGAAATAATACTTTAAAAGTGGGAAAATTAAGAGAGCAAAATAAAAAAACAACACTTTCGATTCTGCCCAAACATTTTACTGACGCGTTGTCCAAAATAGAAATTATTATATCTTTCTATAATTATAGGCTTTCTCCATACGTATTGTGGATTTTATGTGGCCAAAAAGAATAAATTTGTGAAGGTCCGTATCTAAACAATAGACACCACGGGATCATTATTCTCATTCCTGCCCCATTCAGCTTAACCCTTTCTTCTCAGCTGATTTAGGGGTTGAGAGTGTATTGTATAAAGATAAATTAAAAACTGTGTCTAATGGAACATACACTATGGATATATATGACATATCCAATTGCCATTAAAATATAACAATTAATGTATCTTATTTTTTTAAGCTTTACTGACAAATGTATTCATTTATTTATGTGTTGGAAGTTAATTTGATTTAGGATCAAAAGTAGTACTCAGCTAGCTCAAACAATTATGGCAATGTTTAATGGAAAATGTAAAAGGTATGAGGGTAAATATTTTATTTTAAATTAGATTTTCCAAACAGTAAGTATGTATTTAATTTATAAAAACTAATTCACGAGGGAAATTTTTGAATTAGAATCAGAGGAGCTCATTGTAATGCAAAGATTGCTTTTATGCAAATAAAATGCCGCGAAAATCACAATAGAGTCTGAATTGATGAGAGTGACCTCGTTTATTTGGACAGTGTCTTATTAAACCCTATGTTTCTAAAGTATAAGTACGAAATCCCCTTCTTTATCACTGAACACAATTTGCTTTTTTAAATTTTATTTTATATGAATCGCATTTCCTAATTTTAGTTTTCATACAAATCTATTGCGTTGTGTAATATTAGTAGTCATGAATATCTTGTTCAGAGTTTTTATCTCTTATTTAGTAAACATTAAATCATTATTTAGATCGTTTTAAAAGCTTTAGAGATTAGACTTCTGTACTCATTTATTTTGTCTGTACTGTATTGATTTTGTCTGTATAACAATCTTGAAAATACAGTCATCATGTCAGAAAAGGTTAATTTTTAGAGTGATATAGGCTATAACTATTAATTAAAATGAATTATCATTGAAAGTAAAAACAGCTGTGTTTCGTTAAATAGATGTTTAATAAAAGATTTCGAGGAAGCGAACGAACGAAAGAATAGGATTGTGCTATTACATAAATATCGGATAGCCAAAATTCTGTTATATATGTTAAATTTATTAGTTAAGGATATAGTTTTAGGTTACGGAAAAAACAGAGATAATGTTGTATGCCT
Organism: Philaenus spumarius; assembly: GCA_018207615.1. Lineage (NCBI taxonomy): Eukaryota > Metazoa > Arthropoda > Insecta > Hemiptera > Aphrophoridae > Philaenus > Philaenus spumarius. The sequence continues at coordinate 948,198 of JAGFPH010000018.1, forward strand.
CTTTCTAGAATCATTTACCGATTGTTTTGACAGTTACACTATGCGAAAGGTAATTAAAAGAGCTAAAAAAATGTGTCTTGATATATTCGGTTTTTGAGTAGTTTAATTTTGAAATTTTCAAACAGCCGCAATTTTTAAATAGTAGTTATACTGCTTTCTAAACCTGACAAAATTATCAGAGCAATTTATTATATAAACAACAAAGGAAAGCTCTTATAAGTCAAACCTTTAATAGTGATTTCCGGAAAACCTTATAGTAGTGGGACTCTAATTCGAAGTTATAGGAAAGGTAAAATTTAAGATATTTAAAATAAAACTGTCAAAGTACGAAGAAGATTGTAAATTATAATTTTTTGGTGGTATTAAAAAGGATTTTTTTTTTGGGCCAATATAAATTTTGCAAGCTAAATATGGAATAGTAATAGGCCTTAGACGATAGGGCCTTAGAAGTGGAGGATAAACGTGAGCCAAATTGTTCAGTTTAATTCATTTTTTTTAATTCTAAATTACAGTTAAATGAAACTAATATATTGTATAATAATAAGAAAATTAAAGTATCACAACGATGAGTTCATTAACTCATACTCATTACTCTACACACATTTATATAGTAGAAACGAAAGGCGCTCATTAAATACTTAAAACTACCTTGAAGTTGATTATGTTGGTATTGATAGTGGAGATTGTTATTCGTATTTAATTAAAAATTAGAAAATATAAATTCATAAAAAAAAACATTTCACTAATACGTCTTATACGATGAAAGGACATTATTTAATCATATTCTGAATATTTAGACCGCATGAGTCGACAGAAGAAGACAGCCACAGCAGCAGACAAGTGGGTTGGATTTAACCAGATTAAAAAAGGTACTGAAATTTGACATCCTCTCTCTTATTAAAATAATAAAAAACTTTAAAGTTGATTGTTGAAAATCGATAAAGTTGATATTCCTAAATTGGAACTCACTAGTAGATTTATAATCCCCTAAAATATAAAATGTAAATTTTATATTAAGATAATAAAAATACACCGACATTTGTACATAGAAAGGATATTTAAGGAAATATATTTTTATATAAGATTATATAAAATTCTTATTTATATAAGAAATCAGAAACAAGATGTTTACTTTAAATTTTATGCATACTATATTGTTAGTTTGTATAAATCAGTAAAGATCATTTTATAAATTAATTCGCTAAATAATGTTTTACCGGCTCATTACGTCGTTATTATTCAAACAATTTGTAAAAATGAAGTTTTATCCTTCATTTTAAACATTTTACCCTGCAAATTCACAGAAGATCCACAATATGACTGTATTTTAAAAATAACTGACGCCATGTCATTTATATTGGAGAACTTGTTTGTAGTAACTATCCCTTGGTTTGGGCAAACCAGTTAAAGTGGGAACGTGACAAATGTACCAATTTGAAGTCTAAAAATTCCGAGACTCCACAAAAATACATCATTTTTAATTTCCTCCATTTAGGTTTGTTAAAAAAACAAAATTTAAAGACCTCAAAGTTAGCCATGTTATATAATACGGGAGAATTTTTGTCTAGAAACTTTTCGTTAGTTTGAGAGATCCATTCGACGTACGCTCATAGCATATAATATATTAATTTGAAGCTTTAACTTTCCTACACTCCGCAAAAAAGAAAAATGTGACATAAATGTGTTAAATAATCCATAACGTAAATACCTTCAAACCATTGTGGTGAGTTTTGTAGTCTTTTTGTATTTACAATTAACAGCTGATTTATTAGTAGTGAAATCTCACTACTTGCTTTTAATAATTCGAAAGCTGATCAAGGTTTTTACTTATTTTCCTGTACAGTAAACAGCAAATGTGACCTTTATGAAGTTATTATTAAACATGTATAATTGTGTTCGATTAAACTTTTTACTTTGCTATTTTGTTTAATGGTAAAATATTATTTATTAACAATAAGATGACAAAAGTTCTAAATTTTAAAATGTAATTATCTAATGCGGTTAAGTGTTTGAAGTGTGTACAAAGCATAATGGAAATTGCTTTATAAATTTGTATGTGTGTGAAAATGCTCTCATATAAATAACTACATGATATAGTTAGGCATGTAGTTGTACATAAATACAATTTTAATTTTGTACATAGGTTGTACATAAATACATCCTGTGTTAAGTTATTAATGTTCATAAGTTGTTACTGCAGCAAAGCATGGGTGCACTATTAGTTATTTAATATCAATATTATTTTGTTGCTAAATAATATATTTAACTATGCTACGACAAAAGGTTCAGAAATAAATAAATACAAAATGAATATAGTATAAAAGGTAACATACTATTTTTATAAATTTGTTATAAAATAAAAATATTTGAAAATAAAATAAAGATTTATTATTATTATTTTAATAAAATTTTGTTTTGACCATCAAAAGAAAAAAAAATTATAAGCGATTTAAGGGAAAATAGAAATAAAACTATACTTTTTATATGTATAATTATTGTTGAAATACTGAGTTCTATCTTCAGAACGTCATGAAAGGAAGTATAAAGAAATGAATTTAATTAGAATCGACTAAATCACTGGCTATGTGGACTGGACTTAATAGTAAAGACCAGTTAATGGTAAAGATTAAACAGTGAAATATTTGAGAAGTTAAGGTGAATTCAAGAAGACGAGAACATTTTTAAACCTAAAGTTGCACTTTTGTTAAAATAGTAGGCTACATAAATAAATATGTACCGATCTGTCCGACCAGTTGGACTATGTAGTACAAAATAATCATAGTTTACAATACAGAGTTCTTTGGTGTGTTATAAGCACAGGGGGAATGGAAAGGGGGAGCGGGAGATGAACAGATGGAATACATACATTTAAATCCATATTTATAAAAGTCGATAATAATTCAAACAAACGATTCCTAAACTCATTTAAATGCGAAACATTAACTTCAGGATATAAACTTCAAAGAGATGGGAGTGGGAGATGTGTAGGCCTAATGTGCATACAAATCGTGTGTATCATCCTTATCCTTAATTCTTAAAAATAATATAAGTTTAACAAATTGTAGTATATTAATGCCTCATAAATATTTATTAAAATATTTAAATGGAATTTCTGAAACAGATTATTCATTATCAAATTGAAACTCTCTACTTCTTCCTATTGAATGGAATTCAAAATCTAGTGCATATATATAAACATTATAACGTTTTGAATTTAATATTGGTAATTACCGGAAAATTAATAACTCTCGGCACTTCCTGAGTTATTTACTGTCGGAGGTACGTTATATGAAATCTGCATTAGTTTGTCTAATCACAAACTATTCAACAATATATTACCTGTAGTATATGCAATTTATATATTGTTTCGTATATATATAACATATAATCACACAGTAACTTTTGTTTACCGAGTGTAACAAGTATTTTGAAATAAATTCAGCAATGTAGTTTAATAAAACACCAAACCTACAATAATTCAATATATATTTCAGTATATTAAAGATCAACAGAAAATAAGATTAGATTTAGGTTACTTCTGTAACACTACATAAACAGGAAAATCCTCGGTATACGAGGAAATCAAAATGGGAGAGAGAAAAATAAAAATAAAGTCAGGTCAAGTGACCCGAGTATAAGCTTATACAAAAACTTGTTGCGTCTAGTTCTGGTTATGAAAACAATTTCATGTAATTTTTATATTTTACTCACTTTCTTGTATAAATATATAAAAACACAAGTAATAAAATCATGGATAATTGAAAAGTATATAAAATAAACAGAGGATGCATAAACCATTAACAAATGTAAAATATATAAATTTCAAATGATCATTGACTGTAATACCTCCAGAAGTAATACACACTACCGATTAAAATTATTTTTAGACAGTTTTAAATACTGTTAGATTTGAACGATTACAATTAAAAAAAATTGTTTTTAATCATATTCAATAATTTAGCACCTGTATATGCGATCTTATTTTTAAATAATTTCAATTTGTGAATATCTAAACAAGTCATGCGAATGTATGTCCAAAACTTTGTAAGTTTGTTATATACCATAACTAATAAACGAGATCGAAATGTCACGATTATAATGACTGAAATCGATTATGGCAAATCTGTAATGTGTATGGTTTGTCTAAATCTGTAATATTTCACTTCGGTAACTTATACAATTTTGTATTATTCCATTTATATCCCTGAAACGATTGATGTGTAAAACGTGCATTGTTTGTACACTAATTTTAAAAAATAAATAAAATAAAATTTCGAGTTGAAATTTTTTCGAGGGATTGTGTTTGTATGATCAATTTTAATTGGTTTTTAATTCTAGTGTAAAATTGTGGTTAATTATCACAATTATTGCAGTCTTACATTGTTGTGAATAAAATGAAAACTTATTTGTTCACAAATATGTAACGAGGAATGAATACATTTTGTATAACTAGGCGAAAGTTGTATTAGTACAAGTTCCTCATTTGCTATAATATTCTTACAGAAATAGCTAATTAGTTTTGTGCCTGTTGATTACAATTAGTTCGGATTTGGGAACAACGAGGTCGCAGGTTTATTTTTGATGGAAGATTTGTACAGTATTTGTATTCTGATTAATTAACACGCATACATTGTGTAAGCTACTTACATTATAAATAAATAATTTAAAAAGTTATAAAACACTAATTGCTCTTATCTTTGTTATTGTATTCATTTGGTCTAAGTTTCGTACCATTTCCTCGTAAAACATAAACATATTTAAAGCGTCCATACTTAAACAATATAGGACCAAGTGTGTGTGTGGGGGGGATGGTATACCCCTATCCGACACATTTAGGTTCACAGTTCACAGAGGGTGGAAGACAAATTGTACAAAACTTAATGAAATGAAATACATTATGCGATGAATATTGTTGTAAAACGTCGCTGAAGGTTAAACGTAGTAACGTTGTATTTTGTGCATTGCATAAACAGTAATTTCTTATTTTTTAAAGAGGAACATTGTCAAATGCTGTTATTGTTTCAAACGAGAAAGGGAAAACAACCTTTAGCTAAAACGTGTATAAATAACGTAAAGCTATGCTAAAAGAAATGAAAAAATATGTGAAGTGGTCATGTGACTAATGCTAAACTATACAGACTTAAGACAGCAATACTGCTGTTATCTGGGCTTCTAAATCTATACATATAAATAAAATTGAAGTGTCTGTCTGTGATTTCAAAATATAAGCTTTTTTCTAAGCTCATATGGTTATTCACATATTATCAAAACCTAAACACACATTTATAAATTGTTTGTCTGTCTGTCTATCTGTTTGTTTACCGGGCTAATCTCCAGAATGGCTGAACCGATTTGACGAAAGTTTCATTAACAAGTAGAGGACTATTCAGAGAATATTTTAGGCTACTTTTTAATCCGAAAAATATTAAATTTCAGTAAACAAATTTAAAAAATGTAAAACTTATGGACAAAATTAGGGATTTTATGGACAAATATTGGGGATTTTGCGTGTCTATTTCGATCTCTGTCTTACATTATGTACAGGTCACAGCTACCGTACCCCCACCCAACTTAGATCCAAGTGCCTCTGTCCTAATCAATCATCATTTTGTAAAAATTCAAATAAAAATTTTAAAGTTATAAATAAAATTAGGGGTTTGTGGACTAATGTTGTGAATAGTACGTGTATATTTCGACCTCTGTCGTACATTTTGTACAGTTCACAACGACCCAACTTACATCCAAGTGCTTCTGCCTAATCAATAGTCATGTCCTTAAAAATCACACAAAATACAATAATATGTTTGCATTGGTATCATGGGTTGGCGAGCGAAGCGAGCAAGGGCAGAGCCCCTAGTAACATATAAAGACGTTGTTGGATAAATTTTAACCTGAGCTATCCACAGGGCGTACAAAAAATTCTGATCCAAATATACAGAGTGTAAAAATCAGTGTAATTTGTGTAAGAGGTTTTAAATGCATAAATAATGATATTATTTTATATTTTTACTAGCTGACCCGTACGGCGTTGCCCGTTGTTGTTGGTATTTTCAGTCTTTTTGACGTAATTGTAATTCTTTTTAAGTGTTCGTTGAATACCCGTGCGTATCCTACTGTGGTCATGAAAAAAAGGCTACGCTATTTAAGAAAGCACTGAAAATTGTATTCCTGTAAACTACTATCTAACATGAAAAAGCTTTAAATATATAGTTTTTACTAAGTTTGACTTTCACTTAATTTCATTGACAATGTTGCGAGCACCTACGGTCTTAGATGAAGCTACGTACCAAATTTCATTCCAATTCGTTCTTATAGGGATTTTTAGTAACTTTGACCCCCCTCCCCAAACTACCCTAAAATTTCTAATTTCTTTTAACCCTTTCTTAGCGACGGTTTAAATTAGCTGGGGGTCGTAGAAAAGATATTTGAATAACTTTGTAACATCCGCGTTAATTTAGGATGTAACAAACTGGTTCAAATAGAGTTTGTAATTTTAAATGTATAGGCCTAATTAGTATAAGATATATATTGTTTAGTATTTAAATATACAATATACAGTATATATCAAAATAAAGCTACGAATGTGATATTTTAATGGCATTTAGTTTAATTCAGATGGTTTGTTTAGTTTTCCATATAAACATTAAAACATAAAATATGTTTAAACTCGTGTATGTTTATGGTTATGCATGGTGTCAAATAATTTGTTTGTTATTATTATTAATGATAGTGAAAATATGTTTTGAAAAGTATTAAAAAATTCATAGTTATGGTATATTTTATATAAACAATATTTTAAACAGCATATCTCTAAGTAGGCCTATATAGATATTTAATAACCAATGTTTGAGTTGAATTATAATTCTGTAAGTATTTTTCGTTGATTTTTCCTTGCGTTTGTTTATAGTTTTACAATCTAACCTTAAAAAGCTGTTAGTTTTGAAGAGTATTAAAGTGATTATAAATTTGCTAAGTAATGTTGCTATGGTAATGATTGTAAACAAACATAACGTGTTGCTAAGCTTTTTATACGAACAGCTGTTTTTGTAAGCTATGGTTTTGAGTTCATACAGTAAAGGCTGTTGAGTTTCTCCCAAATTTGAAACTTTTTCGGGAAACTTTTCAAATTTTTCTTTACGTATAAACCTTCTATGAACTACTGCAAACATTTTAAGACCAAAATTAGCCAAATCGGTTAAGCCGTTCTCGAGTTTTAGCGAGACTAACGAACAGCAATTCATTTTTATATATATAGATAGATAGATAGATTTTACTTCAATAGATTTTTTTAAAAGGTTTAAAAAATGTTATTATTTATTGAGAGTTAATTGACCAAAAACGAATGTTTGATAGATTCACAACGAATCCCGAAAATGTTGATGTTTTGTTTAATTTGAGAGTGAAACTAATTGTGAGACAATTTTATGACAGTATTCAAATAATATATAAGATGAAGCATATTTTGAGTAAGAACTTCATAGAAAATAATTCCATTTAATTAAACCAGTAAATCATATTAAACTACATCACGTTTTGTTACATTATTTTAGTTTTCGAGTTTTTAAGTTTATAATTTTTACTACAGTGTGCTATAATTGTTAATTATTTTAAAATTACATTCAAATAACATTTTAGGCTTCATTTAAGTTTAAGACACCCTCAAAGCTTTAAAGATATTTTTATGTTAAATACTTTAGAAGTTTCTCACTAAGTGGAAGTATAAGCTCTAAATGACTCACCAACCGTGGAAGATTTACTAATTTTAATTAATTAATAAATACGTAGAAAGGGAATAATGTTGCCAAAGTGCGCGTCTTTTAGACTAGAATTAGAATATAGAATATTGTAACCATGGTTGCATTTAAAACATCTTTAAAAAATTAGGTTTTTTAATTTTTGGGTACTCAATTTGTTAGGATCTAAATTCAGCATAAGGCCCATGTCAATATCTAGATCGATTCAGACTCTCAATATTAAAACACATTTTCTTGCGTCCTTATAACTTAATTAAAACCAGCGATAGAAATTATTTTCTACACTTTTACCTACCTATCTACATAGTACAAGTCTATCTACATAATACCGTTGTAAATTTTCATATCGCAATCATAATTTATGGTGTAGTTTAAGATTTATTTTGTAATTACTTGTTTTAAATCTATGTTATATTCATTTCTAACAAGAGGAAATTTCATTGTTTTGAGATTGTTGTAACGATAACTATAGCGAGACTTTTCGAATTCATTGGTTTTTACAGATGTATAATTACTTCTAGTTATATCAACATGCTGATTGGGCTCCTCTTTTCCTTTAGTTTTTAAATGATTTACATTTTATCAAATGTAATTCTTATGAACTTTTAAAATCCAAGCACTGCCACTGAATAATTAAAATTGCATATTGTTTATTAAAAGAAACCAGATTATATTCAGTTATAACCAATATCTTTATATATTGAATCAGGTAACTATATTTGTATAAATTTGCATAAACACACTTTCAACTGGATTAACTCGACATTAACATGACGCCAACCACGAAATAAAAACTGTCAATTTGCAATTTCAAATAAAACCATTAGGCATGTAATTAAATTCACTGTAAGATTTAATTTGAATAAACGAAATGTTTAAATACAAAATAATATTAAGTAAATCAAAGTCCATTGACTGATGTGTTAGTTTAAAAAATGAACTAATTTATTGTTTTGAGAGGATTGTTTTATTCCCGCACTGATAAAAAGGTGGTACAAACATAACCTAACCTAACTCCAATGTAAACCAATTTAATGGGGATTCAATTTTAATTGGGTCTTTGACGTTGTTGATCTTTTAAATCAGAGATTTGTTCCTCGATTTCTAAAGTAATAATAAAATAATTAAATTAGATTTTAGTAAAATTAAAATATGTAGTCATAAACTGTCACTAGAAATAAGATAGTTATTTCAAATACTCGATGAATTGTATTAGATTGAATACACAGCAGACAGTAGTAAGGTAAAACATTCAATTTAAGATTAAACTCTTACCAAGAAAAAGTATTTTCATACACCGGGAATCGAACCCGAGCCTCCTGGGTGAAAGCCAGGAATCCTAACAACTAGACTATATAAGATGCTAGGAGACTCACAAAAGGTAAAAATATTTCAAATATTATTCAAATCTATTATAAATTGGCCTCGTTTTACAAGTATTTTAAATTTGTGTATTTAAAGTGTGTAAGTGGGAACATAATTAATATTAAGTTTAATCATTAAACCATTTCATTCGTTACTGAATAGTATTTCCATTAATAAATCTGACAATGTTCGTACATAAGGTTATTTCCTTTCTAGAAGTCCACTGTGAACCTAAAGTGTTACTTTTAATTAAGGTTTAAATTTGTCGATAATCATCGTCCCTTCATTTCATATCTCCCAGGCATCCCATTCAGACATCTCCGTCTAAGTCGGAGTGCTTCATAGATATTCGATGCAGCTCTCAAATTGTATACTTTCCGACTAAAAAACAATGGTTATATTCTGCCGATTGTTTATGCACTTTGAAGTAGGTTATACAACTCACTCAGAAATATGGTTATAGTCTACGTGTATACAGCGTGACGCTGCTTCACTTGACACTGCTTTAAACAAATACTGAATTTACGACAGACAATACAATTATTTTTTTCTTTCAAACAGTTTTCCTTCATTAATGCATCTTTCAAGTCTTCCGGGAACACTGATACATACTCTAAGGCATAGTTCGTTATACTGTTCAAATCATGGAATGTGTCGCGTATGTAGTCTTTCAATTTGTCAATGGTCTGTGTATTTTTAGAATAAACAGAGTCCTTGACGACACCCCGTACGAAAAATCTATTGGCGTGATATCCGGTGAACGTGGAGGCATGTCAATCACTAGTTTTTCAAAAGTTTAATTCAAATAATCGCAGACTGCAGTGGCATAGTGAAGAAGTAAATTTCCTGAAAGTTTTCAGCACATGTCATTAATCTTGGTATCACGTAATTTTAAAGCATATTCAAATATTTATCTCCTGCCGCTGCTCCTTCAAAAAAGTACGCCACTGCATCATGGTCCAAGTACGCCAAATGATGATACTGCCCCCCCCCCCCTCCAAACAGTCACACCCGGTTGCTTTAGTTGTTATCCATGTTGTTCAAATTTATCTCGTTTGGCGTACACTGTTTGTATAGAGGTTGGGTTTGAATTAAAATGTCTACCCCATTCATTAATAACTGCGTAGCACCACTTTTATAAAAAGTTTTAAAAGCGAAAATCCTTCTAAAATTTTGCCGAAATAAATAACAAATATTCCCGTACCGGGAATTAACCCGAGCCTCCTGGGTGAATAATTTGTTCAATATCGTAAGTGATTAACAAGAACAGGTAATAACTTTCCTTTCTATAAAGGATGGACAAATATTGTTGCTTATATAAAATCGGGCGCAACAACTGCATAAAGGAAAAAGCACCATTTCAATAATGTCACGTTAAGAAACACGACTGTAAGGTTACAAGCAAATAATTGCAGTAAGTACCTTTATGCGTAATAAAAATAAGTAAGGTAACAATAATACTGAAATTATACAAATAAAACATTTAAAAAAAAGCAACGCCAAGCAAATATTGCCTTTCTGTGTAAGCGAAGTGAGAATAATGTTGATTGACACAGTTCGTTCTTCATTAAAGCTCTGAACACAGTTTGCCAATTACACTTTGTTGTGCCTAACATGTTCCTCTTGGGGTTGCCATATCACAGGATTTCTCCGGAGATTACCGGATTTTGAGAGTAAAAATATCGCTGTGGGAATTTCTGCAAAAACATGAAATATCATCTTTTTGAATTTGTCCACAAACATGCGTTGTACAACTCAAATTTTGTGTTAAAATCGTATTTGAGAACGAAAATGTATTTACGTTTGCAACTTCATCGTCATGCAACGATTGCCAAAACTTAGCTCTCCTTTCTCCCTGTACACTCTAACGTCTTTTATTTGTTACTTTATTACAATTTAAATATAACAACAAATAATAAACACATTCCCTACTAAGTTTACTATAACCTTAAATTATTATTTTCTAAATCCTCTGAATTTGGAAACTATTTAATTCTATAATTAGTTTTTTATGTTCAAAAACGCATTAAAAATGAATGCGGTCGCCAGCTAAAATCTCCTCTTTTTCCCACAGTACCATATGGCAACCGTACTCTTAGCTCTTGGTAATAATTACAAACCTATAATAGGTATTGTTTGTATTGAATTAATAAAGCCTGTCTTGAAATAGTATTTGGTTAAACTAGAGATATTCCAACCCAGAAACCGCTATATACTCTTTACACTCAAACAATTTTAGGTTGATTTAATTACTAACAAGTGGTAAAGAATGGTTATGTTTACTTTGGTTATTAATTGAAATTTAGATATAAAAGCAAAACATTACATTGTTAAAAATGTATTGAACTCTTAAGACAAATTTCATGACTCACTGCATAAATGTGACTTACATCAATCTCAAAGGTGTGGTCTCAAGTTTTGGAGAAAATTGTTTACCACACAAGATTTATATTTATAAATAGTAAAAGTTATGTTTTTGCTCAATAAAAAAACATAGTTCAGCTTATAAGACACAATAATTACCTGTCTACTAGAATTCCTCTAAACCGACATGTAGGCTATATTTTCTCAGTGTAATTGTATAACTAATTTTAAGGTTAAGATTTTGTTTAGGAGTAGGTCTAAAGCCGCGTTTAGACTAGGTGACACAACCGGATATAACAATGTCGCCAAACATCAGTAGAGAAACGCAAAACGAAAATGCAGGTAAATTGATGTTATTACTAATTTTGGGGTTTACTAACACAAACTTTTGACATCAAAGAATGTTAGTAACATTTCTGATAGTAGCAATGCTAGAGAAATTTCACCTTATTTGATACTAGGTACGTAGTTAGTAAACAAAGAAATGTTAGAAACATTCTTGTTAATAGTAAATTTTAGTCACTAAAATGGTAATTGTGTGTATTAAAAAATTGTAATACCATGTTTATGTAATGTCATACTGTAAAATTTAAGCATAACAATGCAATTCAAAATAAATTTTAATAATAAACTCATTATAAAAACATTAAAATGTTATAATTTCCAAAATATAAGTAGCAGAGTAAGTTCTGTTTAATTTATGCTTTGGCCTTTTTATCTTTTTTTTTATTTTTGAGAAATAATGTCCTGTATTTAATAATGAGAACTGAGATACGTGCACTATTTACTCAAGAATGGAATATCAACGATATAAATTATAATTGTCAGAGACTTTGTTTTGGATCCAGAAAAGTTATAAAACAATATATTCAAATAAACAGTTGTTAAAATAAATTGAATTATTAGAAAAATGTATTTGTTTATAGAAATAAACCAATTGTGTGTAGTGTAGAGATCGTGGATGTACGAACGCGTTTATAATTTTAGTAAACACTCATCTAAATAATCAAATCAATCGCATGAATACCTCGGTCGTAGCAAAACCACTTTATGGACCCAATGTTAAATACAAATCATTTTTACTTTCACTCTTTTGTGTGTAAGCCAAAGTGCAAAGAAGATTTGTTTTTTTTAATATGGCTTTTGTTACTTGTTTACGTACCAAACAAAACGGAATACTAATGGCATCGCTAAGGTGATCGAATGTCTTTGCAGTATATTTATCAAAGTTAATAGTTTCGTTGTGTCTAATAGGATATGTCACAAATTAAACATTTTTTTTTTTCATTTTACAACTTTTTGAGAAATAAGTTTTAAATTGCATTAAAAAAATCATTTAATATAATTCATTTCACAAATTGGCCACTTGTTATTTTGTCTCCAAAGCCGTTTGAAATATATTTTAGGGAATATAAACAAATTATTTTTAGAATTTCATCTTCAATTTGAACACTTAGTTATTTTACGCCTAAAGTTTTCTGATCTGCACAATAATAAACGTCACTTGTTTACCCTTGATGCAAATACGTGGTACAACATACACAGATGTATATGAAAACGTATATACTTCATTGTGCGCTTCCAAGTCAAGTTTTGCCCGAATCCAATTAAAATTATAGGGGTAATTAACTGAATTGAAAACGGAGTTTTTATTAGTGTCGATCATAAAAAATGTGACTTTTTTCAGTACAATGTGATCATTTAATCGTTGACACTATTGGTATCTCAGAAAAAACTAAACACTTTTCTGTGTTGATACCACTAACAGACGTTAAATAGGAGCCATTTTGTTCGTACTATTTAACACCTGTATGGAGCAATTTATAATGCTAGTTTACTCGCTGTTAACTGTTTTTAAACATTTACTCGCTACTAGAGTGTCTGATCAATTGAGAGTGTCACTTTGAACGCATAAATGCATGCATAATGACTTGTTACCAAAACCTTTAATCTAGAATAACTCTTATTTTAAACAATTGGTTCCTTAATATAATCCAAAATGAGTAGAGGAGAGCACTGCTGTCGTGTTCATTAAAGTGTTCATAAATGATTTATGGAAGGAATGAAATGTTTATTTTATTGCAATTAAAGTTGTTCCAACCAATACCAATGCAGGACAGAATTTGTCTTTAATAATATAAAACAAAACACACAGTATTTAGTAAAGTGTTACATTAGTAAATATAGTTGTGCCTTGATGATTCTGGTTTCGTCAGTTTACATCTACCTTACATAATATATGTACAATGTAAACTTATAAATATTTATGACATTGAAACATAATTACATCATCAACAAAATACATCTCAGGTAAACACCATTTTTTTATAATAGCATTTTTACTACATCCGCTTAAATGTACAAAATAATTAAAAATACTAATAATATTTTAAAGATTGAAAAATATAAAATATTTAATATTAAAAAATATTTGTTAAATGTTGGTTTATTCGAACTTTGTCTGTGGGCTGTATAACTTAATTTCTAACAATTTACGTCGTCTGTGCGTATCAAATAAATATAAAAGCAGACCTCACTCTCGTAAAATGTCGTAAAGGAAGGGTCAGAAGATATAGCAACGGTTGTAAGACCTTGAACCCTCGTAAGTCACTTAAACTCGTGTCCAATTTGTTGTCTTTTATACAACCAGCAAGGATTCTCACTCTAAGAATATGTTGGAGTTTATTGTTCAGGATTAAGGTATATAGCAACTAGAAAAATATTTTCCTTTTCAAATCAAAACCCAAGGAATCAACGTCTCGGTTAAAGTATGGTTTTTATACAAAATAAAATCCAGCCTTGGCATTCAGAAGACCAAGTCCACTTCAGATGTTGTCTAAATTTGATATAAGAAACAAGTCTAATAAAAATGTTGCTTTAATATTATATAAATAAAAAATAAAGAAAAACTAGGGGAGACCCTTGCGTTCTTCACGAGTTAACTCTTACATCCTCTAAACTCAAATTGTATAATTTAGTTTTAATATAGATAGATGATTAATCACACCCTCAAAGCTTAGATAATAAGTCTTAATATTACACTTTTAATCAGATTATTTAGTTTATAATGTAACCGAATAATTTGAAACGTACTATCATGACTTAGGCCTATTCCATAAACAAAATCCTAACTTGAAATTGTAAAACAACAAATTGTTTCAAAGTATGAAATCAACTGTTACGGAAATTTTATTGAAAAACAGACTATTAACAACATAAAAAGATCAATGTAACTCAACCCAATATTACTAAAGTACAAGGAAAACAGCTTAAAATAACTATTTAAAAATAATGTGAACGTTAGGCCTATTATTATTTTAACTGGGTATTTTTAATAATAATTTGGATATGTTTGGTAAATATCCAAAAAATCGTCTGTTTCAAATCAGCTAGCTTAAAATCAATAAAACATGACATTCTTGTTGCTAATTATGATAATCTAAAAAGTATATAACAAATTTGTAACGTATTTTTTATATTAAAATTTTTTTAAACATCAGGACTCATCTATGAATAAAAGAATTAAAAAAAAGAAGAAAAATTGACATTGCTTGAGTATAAGCCGCTAACAGATTGTGAAAGGGCACTAAATTTTGTTTAATTTGGTCTAAGGGACAATTTAAGAACGTTACTTAAGATAGGTCTAAACAACTGGCATTTAAATCTTGACTTATTTATGAACTGTTTAAGCAGAACGACTCTAGTTTATAGTAATTGTTTTTAATTAATAGAAATTGTGCTATGATAGTAATTATTTTTAACACAATTAAAATATAATAAATTATATAAAACAGATTTTGATAAATCATTGATAGCGTCAAATCAGTTTGCATATACGATTTAAAAAATGTTTTTGTTTGTCTTAAAAATGCTTTATTTGTGTTAAGAGCGTTTACATTGGTACAAAATGTTTCCATACAAACATATCTTTTGCTCAGATAGGGTGTTTCAAATCTTTATACGCCTCTAACTTTTAAACGGTTAGTCGTATAAAAAAATAACGGAAAAAAAACACCAAGAATAAAAACGTCTTAAAATAACTAGTAAAATCCATAATTATCATAAGATATTGCGTGTTCTATAATACATTTGAAAGTTGACCACCATACTACAACTTGACTACTACCATACTACAACCATACTATTAGTTGACTATTTACAAATATTTTAGCTACATATTTTTACAACTTCTGTAAAAACGAGGAAAGGTTCTCTATTTAAAGTTTGCAGTCAGATTTATAGTTTACAAGATACAAATGGTGGTCCATTTAAAAAAGACCCTGTAAACGTTTATAATGTTTGCATAAAATTATTAAGGTTTGGATGTATGTCATATCCAATATAAATAATTATGTTTTTTTTAACAAGAAAGATAATAGATACACAAAAATAGTAAATTATCAAATCAGTTGTTAATGTTTAGTACCTAGAATAACAGCTGATTACTGTAGGTCTACCAACACTAAAAACCATCTGTGCTATCCCACTAACAACCAATTACACCACTTGTTGCCCTTAGTTGAATGTTCGCAAAGGTGGGACTTTGCCACCGTACCAACAGATTCTTTTACCAAACTTCAAAAAAAGAACAAAGGCCTATAAACGAAATTGTATCAGTATAACGAAATTGTTGAAGTTATTTCGAAAACCAGATCAAATGAATATAAACTGTACCAGTTTAAAAGTTAAAGATTTCGAATTCTAATTATTAAAAACTAATAAAAAGTGTCTTAAACGTCAAGATGTTTTCCCATCCCAAAGACCCAGTGGTACCGCAAATGATATAGTAGTAATAAATATTTGAATATTAAATCACTAATGACAGAAAATATGCATTTGCTGAACGCCATAGATGGATTGCACCCAGTTCAAAGAGAAATAACTGGTACGGAGAAGAGTATTACAAAACAAATTTTAAGGTTACCTATGTATAAAGATTAAAATAAGTAGCTTAAAACATGAAGCGTTGATTGAAATTAGTGATTTAGCAACTGAAACCCATTACAGTATTAAACAATTGTTCAATAGTTTTAGTTAATACTTACTGTTTGACACATTGATGTTTACTGGTAACCTTACATGATTATAAGTGAACTGATTTTAAGTTGCTCTAACCACTAAATGCAAAGGCTTATGTTATCTTTTCTATAGATATTCCGTTTTAAGTGGGATCGGATATTATTGTTAGGTTTATCGGTCAAATCGTTTAAACATTGCGTAGGTTCAAACTTAGTTACTGGTCTTCATTAGTCTAACTGGTAAAAAGTCAAGACGGCAAGAAAAGCAATTAAATAATAATAAATAAATTAAACAGTACACATTAATGGACTATTAAGCATTCTTGTTTTAGGCATTCATATTCAGTAACTAAACAAACTTATACAAACTAAACTTTATAATATATTAAAATAATAATAATATTGCAGGTTGTCAACTATTATGTTTAATACTTCAGCCTATAATTGGAGAAACTTTCAATAAAATTTTACTGATTGTTTCAAAGTGTTGCAATGATATATACATCTTTTATTGTTTACTTATAACTATATTAACAAAACTTACATTACTTACATTACATAGTCAGAAGGTCCTTTGAACGAACAACATAGTATAAGTTGTAAACTTTTAAGGACCATCACATCTATTTTTACAGTGGAATAGTACTCAAATAATTAAAACGAGAAAGCATTTGTGGATTAAAACAATATTTAAAATTTGGATGAAAAAT
Organism: Philaenus spumarius; assembly: GCA_018207615.1. Classification (NCBI taxonomy): domain Eukaryota; kingdom Metazoa; phylum Arthropoda; class Insecta; order Hemiptera; family Aphrophoridae; genus Philaenus; species Philaenus spumarius. The sequence continues at coordinate 965,409 of JAGFPH010000018.1, forward strand.
ACACATCCAAACCTGTTCTATAAAATATATTTACTGCAATAAACACCGGGACAGATTTTATAAAATATA
>JAGFPH010000018.1:975838-1016481 GCA_018207615.1 Philaenus spumarius
GTATAAGGTTGATGGGGTTCCGATTACGGGAAGTGCCTAATAATTAACGTCAGTGAATCAGTGAAATCGTCTAGCTTTAAGGACGTTTGGCAGAGCCTCCCTTCTCGGATGAATAGTGGCTAAATGGATGATTGTATCTTAAATCTGATGAAAAATCGTTAGTCTGAAATTAAATTTTCTACAACTTTTGTATTTAACATTTTTTGCTATCTCTTACCGCTTTCTACAGTGACTAGATAGAGACAGTGTGGCCAAGTGAGGTCTTGTTTCCTATTGGTCAAGATGTCGGCAGCCATGTTTTTCCTAAATTCGTATCTGTTTACATTACATTCATTCACGTTCACATATTGTAAAAGCGACTTTACAGATTTTTTAACAGATATTATTTGTTAGTTTTTACTTTAAAATAAACGTAATAGTTATTTTAAAGCTATTTGTGTTGAAGTATGTGATATTGCACCAAATTAATAAGGAAATGACAGCAGATTAGGCTACTCCCGTCACTCTACGGAATCGTTTCAGCGCGCATATTTCAGAAGTAAGTACATACCAAAAGTCTTTTATTTACAACATTTTAAAAAGTTCATAACATAGGCTAATCCTTTTTATCAATAGAAAAGATAAATGCAATAAATATTAGTATTACGCAATTTTAAGAACTGTTTTCGGCCCAAACCTATAATTTCGTCCGTGTTCGCCCTACGTTTGTTTATAGTTTTCAAATTAAATTGTCATCGTTATTTTTTCTTTCTTTTAGTCTTGGTGAAGCTACAATCTAAGGCAAGAATCACATTAATAAGTAGGCCTAACTGAAATAATGTGGGAAATTAATAATGAAACCTGTTTTTTGGCTTTGAATAACTTAAACTTGAAAATCTTGAATTGCCTAACCTCAAAATCAAAGAATTGTAATTTCGATGTTAAATTGTTGTTAGAGACATTAATTTTATTATTAGCTTTCAATTGAAATAGATATAAATTAGTTAGGAAAGTTTTAATTGCTTCGCTTATTAAAAAAAATCAGATGGAAATAAATGCATTGTAAAAATCTGAAAGTGTAACTTTGAAAATATTTAATTTGTAAAATTTATTCATTGATAAAAAAGGCTAATTAACAACAGGATAATAATTAAAAGACAATTGCTTTACTTTTATACTGTTGCTAAGTTTATATGTAGCTGTGATTGTAAAATATTTTGTTAGAATGTAGCCTACTATGATCCTGTTCTGTGAAAATATTATCTCAGAAAAATTTTAATTTTTAAAACGAAAATGTCTATAAGTTGAGAATTAAATTTAATTAAAAAAAATTTCATTATGACCAGTCAAATACTTTTTCAGATAGCTACAAATTATTGAAAATTTGGTTCCTTAAATAATACAAAACCTTAACTTTTATTCAAATAAACCACATAAATAATGTAATTGAACTTCAAAATGTTTTTTTAACCTAGAATTGAACAAAGAAAATAATAGTGCAACTTGTTTTGATATAGCTTTATTAGTTTGTAATTAACGTCAGTAGGCTACTCAACTATCGGCATAGGCTAGTAAAAAATGTGATAGTAGGCTAAATCATTATTTTTTATAGGTTATTTCATTTTAAACAACTTATCGCTTTCTAACTACTTTTTAACATTTACAAAGTTGTTTACAAGGCCTTTATGAAATAAAACAAAAGGTTTTAAAAATATTTTGAAAATAAATTACATTATACTTTATGGCAGATAACATTACTTTTAGGAAAAACATGGCGGCCGCTTTCATGTGGCCACACTGTCTCTATCTAGTTACTGTACCGCTTTCTTGCTAAATGCGCTCAAAGTGGGAAAATGAAAAAATTAAAAAAATCGAAAAAATCATTCCCGCCCAAAAGGTGCTTTCAAGATTAAAAAATGTTAACTTCTGGCAATTTTCCCAAAAGTTTCTCGTCGAGAGCTTTAATTCAAGTATGAGGTCGATTGGGGTACGATTACGGGAAGTGCCTAATAATTAATGTCAGTGAATCAGTGAAATCGTCTAGCTTTAAGGACTTTGGGCGGAGCCTCCCTTCTCGGATGAATAGTGGCTAAATGGATGATTGGATCTTAAATCTGATGAAAAATCGTTAGTCTGAAATTAAATTTTCTACAACTTTTGTATTTGACATTTTTTGCTATCTCTTACCGTTTTCTTACAAAACTCGCTCAAAGTAAAAAAATGAAAACATTTCAAAAATTTAAAAAATCTTTACCGCCCAAAAGGTGCTTCCAAAATTAAAAAATGTTAACTTCTGGCAATTTTCCCAAAAGTTTCTCGTCGAGAGCTTTAATTCAAGTATAAGGTTGAAGGGAGTCCGATTACGGGAAGTGCCTAATAATTAATGTCAATGAATCAGTGTTACCGTCTAGCTTTATATAAGTAGATTACTATACTAATAATTTTAATATAACTTTTGGTCTTACATTACATTTTTTATAAATGATTATGTTTAAACTACTACTTGCAATTGTAATTAAAATTCTAAAAAAAATTCTTAGTAGCCATTTCTTAGTCCATATTCGTTTTAGTCTTTTGCTTAATTCGGTTTCCATTTATTCTATTAAAGCTGATATTATTATATTTTTGAATAATGTTTAAAACTTTGTTTTAATAATACGACGACGGTTCATTTCATTCACAACTATTCACTATACTGCTTAATTCAACCAGATACGTGTGACCGTCTATGCTTAGTGCGAGTGACAAGTGCTTAGTGCGAATGACAAGTACTAATGACAAGTACTAAGCACCTTGTAAACCAGGCATAACTAGATCAAGTACGCAAGAATAAAACCTTTTCTTGTACAAATTCTTTTATGTCCTACATCTTTTATTTAACAATATTCCAAGGCAGCTCAAAGATAAGTCGTTATACGTTTTGTTTTGTTTAAAAGGTGTTAAGAATGGATGTACCGGCTTTGAAGAGCGGTTATTGAGCAGGTTAATAAATCTACTTACAGGTAGAAATTCATGTACTAGGCGTAGTTTTAGAATCACAGATCTTTGGAAATCTATATTGAGCCAAGTAAGACACTCATGGGGTTCTACAGCGTGTTTAAGACAGAATTATTAAGTTTTATTAAAAGTTCAGTTTATAAAATCAGTATGGATATCATAGGAAATTTAATGATGGAACTGTATGCAACTAAGCTGACCTCTGCACAATCTTTGTGACCATGTGGAACTGATTTGTGGCTTTTAATTTTTAAATTATAAATAATGAAATATTTGAAGAAATAAATAATAATTATATAATGTAAATATAATTATAATTTAATACAAGCATATGCAAATATTTAGTGTATTAATACAGTATATAGGTGTGCGAAATGTCATGGAACATCTGTAACCGTTAAATTAAAATTTTCTAGACCAGTTTTGCCACAAAAAAACACTAAAACAAATTTCAAACGTATTAGAAATTTTCTGACAATACGCTACTATTACAGTGTTTCTTGGGAAACAAATACTAAGCACAAAGATAATGTTTGCTTTAGATCTAATTGAATATCTTAAACAGAGTTAACACGATCACTGCTAAGGACGCACATGTGAGCTTGACACTGAACAATTTGAGAAGCGGCCGACGCACAGTGCATTGCACGCCAACTTATTGGAAGTGTTTTCAAAACCGAAAGCATTGCGAGCTTCGCACGCCAACCCCCGAATTGGGAGAATTTTCAATACACAGAGCATTGCGTACTTCACCCGCCAATTTTAAGCACATGTGCTATGAACGCACATGTGCGTCCGCTTTAAAATATTAGTGATTATTACATAGAAGGGTTAAAACATAAAGTAATTTCTACTCATAAATATAAAAGCCTATAAATATAAAAAATAAAAGGTTAGTTCCCAGCATAGGAAATACGAAATTTGCGTAGCAGTGAACGTGTTAAAGGCTGAGTAGCAATTAAAAAAACCTCTAGGATCATTTTAGAGTTAATGCAATTTTTAATGTTGAATCTTTTCAAAAAAAAGTGGTATGTAGTAAATATAATTTAAAACACCTACGGAACCCTTTTTCAGTGCCTTCCCTTCAAAAGTACCCGGTCCTTTTTTCAATGCATTATTCGCTGACAGAAAATGTGTTCTACTTTTGACAGTTAAAGCAGACTTGGAGAAATTAAGATTTATACTGTTCACCTTTTCAATTTTTCAACGATCATTTTCATTTTTAGTGAGATAGTATTAAATAATTGAATGTCAGGCAATCGTATTGTATTGTACAAATCCGCTTACAGGATGTGATCCCTTTGACGTAGCAGTATGCTTATGCTGCAATAGACGGATCATCGAAAACTGATTTTTCGTTACATCCCTTTGAAAATGTAGATGGCAGGATTAACTTCCTATGGAATGTGTGTTTACTACTTAACCAGGCTTTTGTTGTTCAATAAACCACAACTTTGGCTACCTACACAGCTCTCGAACGGTTACTTAAGGCTTTGGTGTAGTGTAACGAAATTTGTGAATCTCCTTTAAGAAGTATGTTAGGTGAAACTTAAATATATTAACTGATATTAACTTCGCTGTATGTATTTTTCTCACAAATGAATTATTACTTGTCTCTCAAGTAATTATTTGGAAATACGATGTTGTAAATACATCATTTGAGTTCTATTTGATGTACGCTTAATGTATACAGGGTGAACCAGACCATCCAGGCGCCATTTTGAAACGGTTAGAGATAAAGTCAAACTTTAAATACAAAGAAATGTTTGTTTTTGAAAGACCTTTTCAATGATGTCCTTCACGACTAACGTTACTATTTGGAATTTTTGAGTTTTAATCTGTTTTTCTTTCCAAAATTGTATGTATTTTTTAAATTTGCAAATGTTTGTGAAAGGGGCAACTTAAGCACATTTGTGGGAAGGGTATCTTCTCATGAATCTACGATAAAATTTGGTTTATGTAGGCTATGTTATGTGGTAACAATAAGACTAATTGTAAAACCCTGTACATATGCAGTAAGATAAGTTCAAACTTTTTTTCCAAAACGATCAGTGAACAGAGACCGATAAAAAATGAGGTATCACTCGACCTACCTTTACATTTTAAAACTTTCCAAAATCGACCCGCCCTCAAAAAAAAAAAAAAAAAAAAACACTTTTTTTGGCGTTTTTGAGATTTGAAAACATTTTTACTGAATTCTCTGCGGCCGAAATAGAGGGGGTTTAAGTTAAAACTCATGTTATTTATTCTAATTCATACATTTCATTAAGCCTATGGTTACGAATTAGGAATTTTGTCTTTTTAGGTAAGTTTGGTTATTTACTGGTGGTCAAAATTTGTAGTAAGAGTAAGAATTTATTTAATGTTAAATGGTCAGAGAAAAAATAACATTACAGAAAGTTATTATTTTATCCACCGTATAGATTTTGGAATACCGTGTCTTTAACATTTTTCGTTGTTTACACAATGTATGTTGTATTTGTCCCAACGCCACCATTATAGATGACTCAACCGCAAGTTCCGGTTCGTAGGTACTGGGCGGGTGTAACACGAAGAGGTCGCTATTGTCGAACTAATACGTCGGACAATTGGAACACTCTACACAAACTTGGTAAACTTACAACTTTACAGTTATGTTGCACAGATATTTTAAACACATTACCCTCAAGTTTAATTTGTTTATGTCCAATCAAAACAAAAATGGCGGAGTGACAAAAGAAAAAACATTAACTTTCTGAAGAAGAACCACTTCCGCAATGCAATGTGATTAAGGGTCTGCTGTAGTGGCGGCGATCTTGGATTTTTATCCCGTAGGAGCAATGCTAAATTTAAAACCACTTATTTGTTTATTTTTTTTGACATACAATTGTTTGCAATGTCTCACTTTAACCAAAGTCCGTTTTGCGTTTCATCCTGTAAAACAATGACTGGATACAGATATACATTAATGTTTACAGATCACATACGAGTAGTTCCTCATCTTACTCTGCCGGAGATGAGGGACGTTTTTCCCAGCATATTGGAACCCCTTCTCATTATGTTAGGCCAAAGCGATTTTAGATAGAGATATTCCCATCCACTGGATAGGTTGTGGTAGTAACTTTATGGACTGGCTTCCAAGCTCACCAGTCTTGTCTGCCTGCAGGTGTTTTCTATGGGGCTTATTGAAAGAACAAGTACATTCTCAACCTATAGTAACAAATGATGAATTGATGAGGCTGATAAAGAGGAAGTACTGTTGATGTGTCGGACATTTTTCCAAAACGCGTATGACTCTTTTTTTGTTTCTTTGCTATGAGTCTACAGCTATTTGTGGACATCAATTTGAATAATGGTCAAATTTGTTTCATAATAATTGGTTACTGTTATTTTTCTTACTCATTTTCATGTTATCTGCAAATTAACAATTCGTGCCATACGTAATGGTTGATGAAAACGTACCATTATTTTGTTATTCCGCTGGTTTGTTTTAAATGGTGATACAAAAATCGAACTCCAGGGGTCTTAGTTTACATATCTATGTAAAATAACTATATGTATGTAAATGATCTATGTATCTATCTATAACATCTATGTAAATTGTCAAGTTTTTAGTGTAACATATATGTCCAGCATATTAATTCGAAAATAGTGACCTTTTCGTAAAACACAAAGTAAATTTGGTACAATATTTAAAATGACAGAAATGTTGTAAAGATTTGAACACTAAAAGTTTGAACTAAAATTTTAATGCAATTTCTTTATATGACCTTTCTTAGCCTAACACTTTCTCTGTATTAAGTTGAAGGTTTATAGTTGTAGTTTGTAGTGGTTTAGTAAATATTGGAAGAGGTTTCAATGATAATAACATTGCTTCACATAACCTAATTTTTGATTAAAGTTAATAGAAAAGAGCTGCTACATTTATTTAGCTGTGAGATAATATCTAAGTTAACTGTCGTTTAATGATATACGACGCCATTTTTCAAAGAATTAACCCATATTTTTTCTATCAATGGCGTTTTTTGTATAGATCCCGCACCGTTTAGAAGATTATTTCAAACTAATTTAACACAATTTTAAAGTTAATGTTTAAGGTACTATGAGGAAAATGAGAAAATATGATTTTCTGTTCACTAATGGGGGAAACCAAATAAAACATTAAGTACTATTAACTAACCAATAACTGATAGGCAAACATAGACTTAAGAATAAATTATTGTTTTAAGTTTATTGTTTTTTTAATAGACCAGTAGTTAACACTTACCTTTCATACACAATATATTAAACAATCATTTTTCAAGAATACAAATTTGTCAAATAAGTTGATTCAAAAATGTTTCCACAAGTTTTATTTCAAAAGCATGATATTTATTATTTGTTCTGTTTATTTACGATTATGTAAAACAATCATCAGTAACTATCACCTAAAAATAATTTAATGCGCATGAGGCTCGAACCCAACAGACATGATGTTTAATCCCTAGTCACACGAAATATTACATGATTTATATTACTAGTAACTTATAAAATAATGAACTACCGGTTAGTCATTATAAGTACGTTTTATTTTCAGAAAATGTTTACTGATAAAAGTGCTATTCATTGTTCCAAATATGTAGAGGTAACAGTATGTACAAACATTGAGTTTAGTTTCAGCCCTTAATAAATAATGTTTAGTAATTCATTCAATACTTACATAAGTGTTTATTGGATTCGAGAATATGAAAGGAGCAATCATTCTTCACTTACCTAAAACAAACACAGAGTATATTGTTAGTAATTGTTTATACAAAACACATGTTTGTAATATATAATATATCAATATAACGACTAATTTCTTAAGTAGATATCGTTCGTAATATGATTTTATTTTTATAATAATCAGGATCTACATCAGGATATAAATTGTATACAATTATCCAACATTATCATTAAAAGTTTATTTTCGTATGTTAAGAAAACTGTATAAATTGGTAAATACAAAAAAGCGCGCTGCGTGAGAAGCGGGGGCTGAAGGCGAGAGTATTGAGAGTGGCTAAGTAAATAGGATATATAAAAGATTATAACACAAATGATTTCCTATAATAATTCTAAACGATGGAGTAACGCGTGTACAAATATAGTTGGTAGACCTCGCTAGAAAATTGTACTCAACTTAATAATTTTAATAAGTAATTATTCAGTTTAATATTTATATTTTCACATACAGATATAACAATAGACAATATTTTTGAACATAATAATAAAATAAAAATGTTAATGTATATGCAAAATAGACTTAAAATAGTGTCCCTGAGAGTCTACTGAATATAGGCGTGTAACTGATTATAGCAACATCAGTGCTTTCAATAGTACAGTTTTCTCATGGAAAAATTGTTTGAATTTATTTGTACACAAAATAGAGTATTTAAAACTATTGTAAAAATAATGTCTGCCGTTGTTGAGTCACACTTTTCATATATGGAGAATAGTTTGTTCATCCTCTCTTCAAAAAACGGCGCCACCAGTAATGACTAACACATCTGCAAGGAGGTATTGGCATCATCGTTGGTGCTGACTGGTCACAGAGCGCAACTTAGGTCGGAACGAAGTTAGGGCATCAACTCATCTCCTAACCATTTCATTACGCACTCCACAATTAATTCTGTTTGAGGTTTATTGTATTCTAAATCAAATATCAGACTGTGTTTCACAGTCGGTGGTGTAAACCATGGAAACAATCAAAACAAGACGTAAAAACACTTATTTTCTAATCATAGTTACCCATATATTGCCCGCTAATAAACCTCAAGTGATAAGCCGATCCATCATATTAAAAATGTCCAAATCCATTGTCTTGCCACGTTTAAAACACGGAACATGCAAACTGTTTTACAGTTTTGCAAAGGAAATAAAACCAATAAACAGAACCAATATAATATATTCGAACTTCTGTAATTTAACACAGCTATAATTTAGGTCAATAATTTTTAGTACTAAATAGTAATTTTGATTAGTACTATTACATACAAAATTTAAACTTGCACATGACTGAGTTCATTAATTAAAAATTGGTAATACTTTAGGAAATGAATATTTTAATTTTAGTAAGGGAGATGGCTGCTTGTGAGTTTATTTTCTGGAAGGTTACCCGTGTAAAGTTGTAGAGGAAATACTGGTGCTGTCTTCGTTTCACCGCAAGTTCACATCTATTTGTCAAAAGTGGCCAACATGTGGGTATATCATTTAGTATTCGTTATTTACATTTAGATACGTTCAAATCCTGGCTATGACCTGTAATGTATTTTTATAATTTCGTTATTATAAAACCGATTTTAATTTCTCGAAGTTTGCTTCGTCTTTAATGAATCAAATTTATAATTGGTAAATCACATTTTAGACCAAACCCAAGTTTATAATATGTTTCTGATTCTAAATAATTTGTATTTCCATCCTAAGTTTACTTTTAACCTAAATCTGTGTAGATAAATTGAAACCTAATCAGCTGTTTTAAAAGTTATTGTGTTCAACTTGTTGCTATGGTAATAATTAATATGAAAATAACTAAATGCTAATTTAACATATTATAAGCGGGATGAACAGGCTTGAAGAAACTGTTAATGTTTTGTTACACGGTGGAACAATCAAATTATTGCAATCGGATTTGTAATTGTAACAACATTTGAAACTATTTCAAGATTTTCTTCTTCGCTGTCTATTTCAATTAGAAAACATTAACGTGTAGCAATCAGTAAACTTTATTTTGAAAGGTACGAGACATATACACAAAGTTTTCCAAAGCAAAAAGCCTTTAATTACAAATAAGAACCAAACCAAGAATAGGCTCAATTCCCTAGGGATATGCGTGCAGCCGGGTATCAGAGGAACACCCCAAAGAACATAAATAAAGCTGAACAGAGAAGGAGTTTCTTGAAACAAACTGTGTAAATTTCCTCCAAGTAGAAGTTTGTGCCAACTTTACACGACTAATTCACAAAATACCTCGGTTTCAGCTCTAATTTATTACCGGTGTTTTTGTTTTGGTCATGTATAACTGCTCTACGTTGGTAATCGGACAGAATGTTACTAAGTTTGCTCTTCGTTCATTTTCTTCGGAAGCAGATTCATAGGTTTAACCACTGCAGATTAAAGTGGCAATTATCTCCTTTGTGCGTTTCAAAAATTAATACTTTTAACTTGGCTGACTTCTTCTTCCTTATACTTACATACTATGTGCTACTTTCAGATAAAAAACAATCTTTTTATATATTATTGAGGTTTACTTACTTTAAAAGGAAAAATCTAAACTTTATTATTGGACTGTCTGTCACAAATGAGTTTTGACAGATATATAAGGGAATTTGACAAAGCTGTATAACTTTCCACTAAACAGAATTAAAAGAATTTTCCTACGCATTTGAACAAAATTATAATAAATACTTTACTATGCATTTAAACAAAAATAAAATAGATATTTGTCTGTATATTAAACAAAAGTAAAATTAATATTTTACTTTGCTTTTGAACAAAAATAAAATAAATATATAGTTTTATTACAATCTCCTCTTTGGTTTATGTCAATTGGGATAAAGACAATGTACAAATAAAATAGGATTAAAACATTCGATCCACTCAAATGTAAAGTTGAAGAACCGATTTATCTTTACCAAACGTTATCTCCATAACGGAAGTAAGCGAATAAAAAGTGTTTGTTCCCTTCCACATATGTCATAGGAGGTACACCAAAGCCCATACAAATAATGTTAACTTAATCTCTTATACCTTTATCAATTTAAATATCCAAGTTGACATTTATGAGCCAGACTTAAATTTAATAATTTATTTTTCTTCTACAGCATAAATACACATAATCTATTAAAATGAGCCAACGTACACGATTTAGGTTTGACCAGAAGAATAAAACATAGATGTGTCTTGTTAACAGTGATTTGACATGTGCGCATGCAAAACATATTTTTATATAATGGGTTTCGACTCTACTGGCAAATTGCTTGCATTGTATACAAATGCAATTTTAATTTAAATATTCTTTAGGTCATTTACACCTTGGATCAACGACAGAAAAGCAAGTGGTTTTCATTTTCTCCAGTCTTTTATGCGACCATTCAAATGTGTGAACAAATTAATCTTTATGATTGAAAAGCAAAGCTTTGGCACGTCTTATTTAAACAAATACACATTCGTGGTAAAATCAAAGTTGATATTTTAAGACAAGTAAATTCATTGAAAATTTGGTTCATGTGCAACTTTAATACATTAGGGCTAATACCGAGTAACATTTATATTTACAAATATTATACATTGAAGGTAGAGAGTAATAAATTATTTTTTTTGTACAAAGTATTGAAAGTCATTACGAATATTTTTAGCAGTATTTTAAATTAAATAATAAAATGCTACACACAGCTTTAACTGGATAAAACGATGTATTTTATCGAACAATAAATCCGAATGTCGTTTAATTATGAACAAAAAATATTCCTCTTACGGAACATGAAAATGCAAACAGTTTTCAATTGAAGACGTGATTATTGAAGCAAATATGAATTAAAAATTTCCGAGTTCATTTGTAAAAGTTTTAGTAGTACGTTTGTTTATATACGTTAGGCTGTTAGTGGCCTTTGTAGTAGTTGTGCTAGTTCAAATTGTTAATGTTTATTTTAAACATACTAAACCTTCTTAGTACAAATTTAGTTTGAAACGCAATCAGCTAATGGTCGCGTGTTGTTTACAGTTTCAATTAAAACTCTAGCCAATGTTTACGGCGACACTTTCGAGGCAGAGAATAAAATATCCGTAACCTCGTCGAAATGTCGATATTCAGAATGGCAGTAGAATAAATGTATTGGCGGCTAAAGTTAGTGTTTCCGTTTCAGCTTGATTGTAAATAAGCCCACAGAGAAAACGTTTAGCAATTAAGGGTTTTTAATTAGTAAAAATAATTTTACTAAACACCGCACTTAGTAACACAGATGTAATCGATTACAACTTTTATTATTCCTTTTGCTATTACATGAAGTCCATTACACCGGGTGTCCCACGAAGAGGTCCCTATTTTTGAATTAATATATTAGATGCACCAAAATCTCTACAAACCTGAAACTCAACAGTCCTAACAGACACATATGTAAAAGAAATACACCTGAGTATCAGTTAATTCTGATACATTAGGACAATATGGCGGGATATCAAAGAAATAGTACCTTTTCGTTAAAATAGTTTTATTTGCTTAAGTGTTACAACATAATTATTGAATTTTAACGATGTTACTAAGCACTAAACAACGTTAGGGAATTAAAGATATAAGTAACTCATAAATAAATTAAATCTATTTGATCCTTAAACCTTATTCAAACTGATGTCCATCGATCGCAATGCACTGATGACAACGAAATAGAAAACAGTCATACGCTTTGCTGAACAACTCTCGAGGTATCAACAACAGTTCCTCTTCGATCAACCTCATTAGTTCATCGTCTGTCGCAATGTTATGACAATAAACCTTCTCCTTCAAAAAGCCCCACAGAAAAAAGTCACAAACTGTCAAGTCTGGAGACCTTGGGGGCCAGTCCATGAAGCTGCTGCCACGACCTATCCAACTAAATGAGTTTTATAATGTTTGATTTTGTTCTTTTTGGCATACCTTTGGACAGATGACTTCGGTATCCCTGTAGCAGATTCCACCTTTCTTACTGAATTAGGCGTATTTGGAGATTCCATGAAAGCAGCACATACGATTTCTTCATTTTCTATGTTGGAGGATCTATGGTATTTTTTTTTTTTGTATTGACCCCGTTTCTAGTAGGATAGTCTTCCACTTACAAATAGATTTCCTTGACGGTGGAACTACACCTGGCTACCTTTCCCTAAAACACCTTATTGCTTCATTATCATTTTCAAAGGCAATAGCCCAGGAACAACATTTCAATTTTTGCTCAGTTGAAAATAGCATGGTACATAAGTCACTTTACAATGCAACTTAATAACAAATGCCAATGTTTATTACCAAATATGTTCATTGTTGTGGATACACGCAGTCAGCTGATGGATTTAAAATAGTCTAAACAGCTGTAGCTGTTCCTATTCTAAATAAAAGTAGGTTTACCCTTAAAATACGATTGCTGATTTTGTTGGGTTTTTTCCGCCATTTTGTTTGGATCAGTCAGAATTAACTGATACTCAGGGGTATTTCTTTTACATATGTGTTAGTCACGACTGTAGAACTTCAAGCCTGTAGCGCGCTCTATACGTCTGTCATATCAATTAAAAAATAGGGACCTCTTCGTGGGACACCTGGTACATCACGTGGTGTTCTAATAGAAGTAATTATTACTAACAAACAGCAGAGCAACGACTAAAAGCTACGAATTGCGAGAGTGTTCATCAACTACTTTTAAAAAGAAATTGTGATTAGTTAAAGTATAGGCAACATATAAGATAATTCCTTATTGTATTCATGCATACATACATTTTTATTATTTTCCTTCAAAAATTAATATAGGATGTCAATAATAGTTTATAGTAAGTACATCCATTAAAACGTAATTTTAATTGTAGGTTTATTATTGATTATTTCATGATTACGAAACCGTTAGCTCCGTTCACACAATTATATTTTAGGTAAATAGTTTTACTTATATATTATTATTTGATAATTCGGACTATGAAATAAAATAAAATGAAAATAGTGATTTTATTTATATATATACTAATATTATACTTCACAATATTCAACAAACACTTTTGGCATGGTCTAAAATGCCGTCAGCCAGGTTGACTATAGAAACTGTAGAAATAAACATATTCTTACATCTATACCATAAAAATAATAGCAATTCATAAATTAGAAGAATTACGTAATGAACATAGTACAAATATACCCTAAGTTAACCTTACTTACCAATACCAAATAAAAATCTTTCTCATAATACAAACATAATATATAAAAAGTGGTAACCAAATAATATAAGGAGCCATCATCAGCTAGAATTTTATGAATTAATAATTAAATTGCCTTACCAACTCCAGTCTGACAGCAAACGCATTTTTCAAAAAGTTTCCCAAAGCACGCCAATCCTTCCCATTTATAAAATTTAAAAACTCGGGAGTATTATAAACACAATACAAATATATACTTGATTTAGTGTATTAATTAATTTTTAAAAAGAGTCCTTTAGAAAAATAAATTTGGCAAACATCCAAAATGTTAGAATTGTATTAAGTATATCGGACTCAGATAGGTTAAATAATCTATGCTTATGGGCTATATAATTTGATAATAAAATTATATTAACGTTTTAAATCTTCACCGGATTAATCAGTTCAAGTTAATCATGAGCAAACTTTTTGAAGAAAAATGACAATAAATACTAACCTAACAGACACATGTTTAATAATCAAACTCGTTTCAATGACACAGTCGTCATGCTGAGTGATACGTGAGCTACAACTACCAAATTTAATGTAACTCGCATAACCTAGGATTTAGCTACATAGTTTTTCCTTTTTCTGCGGAGAATTTGAAACACGGGCGAAATCTTTCGCCAGATGTTACTGCTAAACTTTAACTGCCAGCTCCTATGAGTGAAAATATACCTCCGGACCAAAGAGTTTTAGTGTGCATTTTTGGTGTGTGAAAAATATGTATACATGGCCTCTAGCGTCTGCAATATACAATATATTCCATACATTGTGGACCGTGTGTATCTGTTAGGATACACACATGAATAACTTGTATTTCATATTACCTTTTTGACTGTAAACATTTTACACTCAGTAAATAAACACTAAATTTAATAAGTAAACACTAAATATTTGAATAAATTTACAAAAAGACACTAAATAACTATGTATCACAAACCTAACCTATTCTTTTTCACATAGGCCTATATGGCATGTGTTGTAAACTGTCGTAAACACACATTCAGGGCTGCCAACGTAAAGGTCAAATTAATACTGCTGTTCTGTGGGGCCAGATGAACTCATTATATGAAAACAGCATTATATCTCTTTGGAAACGTGATCCTATTTAATACGTACATGTTTAAAAGTGAAGTAGACCGTGTGCAGATCGGATACATGTGGCCTCCTGAGCAAATCAGCTGTGTATCTAATTGGATACACATGACAGTTGTTAAAGTGTTAAGTAATGCAATCATATAAAAACATCTGAGTCTGAAATCTTCCCGACGATGAGTTTGAATTACGATGAAGTTTACACAGTTGTAATTAAGTAAATAAACAAATTACGCTTTTAAACGAATGTAAAAGCAAAGCTTAGACATGTCTTAATTAAGTAAATGAACATCTGACATAAAAACCTAGCTGCATTTCTTTTTCTGTTGATATTTCTTTACAACTTGTACAGCTTAATTGGCTATATTAACGGCAAACGTAAAGTTGGCATATCGGTGCCATTTAAATTTGCGAATATTATATCGAACGAGTTATACAAATCAGTATTTGCATTTTTGTTAAAATTACTTCGTGCATTATTCTTGTAAATCAAGACAAATTATTACGAACATTTGATACTAGTATACAAGTATTTAAAGCAATATGAGAGCTCTGCTGCACAAACAATGAAAACTTGAAAATAGGGTAGATTACTAATTTGTAAAGAATCTTTTCAGCAGACCGCATTATTTGGCAATTGTGGAAACATTGTGCTTATTAAGTATTTTAGTCTCAGATAAGTTAAACGTCCTAGGACTGATTACTTTTTTTATAGTAATCAACATATAATCTTAAAGGTTCTTACATTAAATTTAATTCATGTTTGTTTTATTATGCGTCAAATTACAACGTCAAATCAATTCAATAAAACAAAAAAACGAACAAATAATAATTACCTATTTACTACATCTTTACTGATATTATAAAAAGGTAAAATTTGTTCGTTTGTAAATAGGGGGTAATCTCTGGAACTACTGAACCGATTGAAAAAATAATTTTACTAATAACAAGCAATACTATTATAATACTATAATTATTATACTATACTATTATACTATTCATTGAGTAACATAGGCTAGAATTAATTTTGATTTAAGGGTTGAAAAAGTAAACTAGATTTATATATTTTGTCACGGGGTTGGCGAACAAAGCGAACAGGGGGCGGAGCCCTCTAGGTATATAATATAATCGTCCTACAGTCTTAAAGATTTTTTCATTGAATGCAATTAATGTTTTAGGTTAACACAAAGTCAAATTAATGTTATCTCAACATTTAGTACATAATTAGTTAATGTATTAAGGCATGTTTTACAGTATGACAAGAATATTGTATTCAACTGAACCTTTAGGCTATAGGTCAAAACTAACACCTGGGATTACAATAGCAACATTGATTGAAAGTCTCCGACTATGATTCCTTTTATCCACGCATTTTCACAATCCACTGGCGGGGGCGGGGGGTACCATGGGAACTGTAAGAGCGTCGAGCGGCAGTGAAAATATTGTGTAAGAGTAGTGGAGTCGTTTTTTTCACTAAGGCGTCAAGCTTCACGAAACATGTGTATAAAAATACCAATGTTATTTGGTTAAAACGACGGAACTTATTTAATCAGCTGTGTGTATATATATTTATTCGTTGCTATTGCAATTACAAATAAATGTGTACATAACCTCCCGTAATTAGTGTATATTATTTTTTTATAAAAACTCAAATTTACCTTATATAGATTATGTAACTTCGTGCAAGCCTGAAAAATAATTCATTAGTGAATTTTTTTTCAAATGAGATAGGTTAAATTATCTTGAACATTCATACAAATAACGAAAAAATGCTTTAAGTTGGCCCCTTTATAATATTAGTGTAAAAGTATATTTACAATACAGACTTTTATTTGTAAACACCAAACGAATCTCTGGGTTTATGTTTCGCTCAAAAGTACTTCATATTATACTTTTTCCTGAAACGTTCTTTTAAGATATTAATTAGTTATTATATATTAATTGTTTTCAGTTCTTTAATTTACTAAGTAAATAATACTTTTGCTTATCACTTAAATAATTCAATTTTTTTTCTACAGATGTTCTTTGAAATAAAATAAATAATATTAATATAATTTACTTCATTTTGGTCAGATATCATGCTCAACGTTGCACAAAGCAGGAGCTCTTTCCTGGGAAAATGTAAATTTGAGCAATTGTAAATTGAAAATGGAGTGAATTAAAAAGAAGAATTACATCCTTTGGAGAATAATTTAGCACAGCTTTAACTTAGAATTTTGCATTTTATTATTTGGGGAGAATTATACCAATTAGTTTAAAATTTTCTGCGAGAACAGTTTTGTTAAAAATAGTGGTACTGTATTATAAACTTGGTATCATTCAAAACATACTAAAAAAATAAAAAAGCATTCATTAATGCTTGCAAGTTGCTTATTTTGCATTTAAGTAGAGAAAACCTATGATTACGGCGATACTGCCAATGCTAAAAATAAAATATCCATAACCTCGTCGAAACGTCAATACTTGAGATGGCAGAGAAATTACGATAGGGTGTAAATAAGTGCTGGGGGAACGCGTTTTGCAATGGGCGATTTAATTAAACACTTTAACTAGAACGGTAACATGATGCATATCCATAGAATAAAAATAGGTTTTTTTTTTTGCGCAGTTTCAATTTTTTCGTTTCTGCTCTACGTCTTGGATAAACAGCCAAATTGTAACCCGTTATAATTCTTCTTTGTAATGAAAGTAATCATTGCTACCAAACAGATTGTAAGGGTGTTCGTCCCCAGGCAAATCTAGGTTTTGTTATTATGCAACGTAGAAGAGAATATATTTTGTTTATCAATTGTGGTATGTAAATACATTTTAATCATTCTGCGATACCAGTGATATGAAAGTTGAAAGATAAATTATTATTGCTTTCTAGTCTATACATTAATTTAAGGAAGAAAGTAAATAATGTAATTGCCAATTTTTGTGGTTACATATTTAGGCACAAATCGAAATATTCCATCAAAATTAAGTAACATCATGGAATGGTGGGTTTAAAAATGTTTAGCTAGGATTTACAAAGTGAAATTTATATACATTTTGCATTACCATTGCAATCAGTAATAACATATAAAATAACTAATAAATTTCACCAGTTTCAACAACTCAATTCAATTTTTGGGTAGGCCTATTAATTAACTGCATTTGAAGAAAGAATCTTGAAATTATTGTTGGGGTTACAATAAAACAATGTTTATGGTAGTATCTATAATATTTTGGATATTTTTGCAAACGTAACTAAAACCTGCAGATTTGTATTGCACGTGTAATGGTAAATGATTCTTGATTATATGTACGTAAAATGGTAAATATACTTACAATATACACCAAGCCGATTGATCATGGTAATTTCACTTTATATTGATCTGTTTTGGCAACTAAAATTTAAAAAAAGTTTAATTTGTTCAAAAATGATATTAAAATAAATGTTAACTAAACTCTATTTCAACATGTCTTTTCGCAAATCCTAAACTGCAAAGAAAGTTGTTGCAGGTATGCTCGGCGGAAAGCATGACTTCGAATTGAAGGCGTATCCTTTGCAGTTGACATCTAAACCAGTTCTGTTACGAAGTAGGTAAGGCAGTAATACTTGTATTTTTATTTATTCCCTGTACAATGTTCGCTTACAAGACCTTTCAACTTTGGTAAAGGTTTGATACATAACAATAAATATACTTTACTTTATGACAGTTAATTTAGAGATAAGAACATTAATAATTAACTATAAAAACACATAAGAATGTATACTCGGTCTTATTTGATCCTCAAAGCACCAGAATCCTGATCGGATAGCATGAAACGAAATGTACAAACTCCAAAACTTCATTATATTAATCAGTTAAAAAGGGACAATCAAAAATACATAGCAAACCATATTACTCCCCAGATCAGTTTTACCCATTACTCTCTCGATACTCAATGATTTAAATAAAAAAAACTTGAATTGACAATACTTTAACAGATTTATCCATCATGAACAAACATAAAAATAATGAATTATGACTTTATGAGACTATCACTAAAAGAGGAAATAAATGTAATTTATAAAACAAAATTTATAAAGTAAAACCAAAAAACCTTACAATAGGTAAGTAGATTTAAGTTGGAAAAAGATACAATAAACGATCGCATTGGCTATATCTTCTTCAAAGAAACTGTAGTTTGTGGAAAAGCTTTCTTGTGAGTACGTTAGTAAGTAAATTCTTTGGAAGACGGGTTGATAAACGGAAGGAAGTATTTCTAAATATATTAACTAAATTTTAAAAGGATGGCTTCGTCTGTACAAATTCACTTGTATCCGCACAGAATGAATGCATTTAATAATACTAGTTTTAGTTTTGTAAACTTAAAATTACATAATAATACCATTGTATATTTTCTAAACTTTTTATTGAGCACTGTAAAAAAAAAAAGATGATTTCTTTTCTGACATAATATTCAATAATTAACAATAGCAATTAAGACTAATAAATTGCTTTGTTTGTTGGACCTGTTTATTTATTTGTTATCATTCTTTCTTTTAATACATTTTTCAATCTTATTAAGTTGTTAATAGTGATTAAGTTTATCTACTTAATAATGATTGATTAAATATGATAGAAACTAAATTTTTTTTAGTCATTATATCTTGTATCGAAGATAATACCTTATAAGGGTATACATCGTATACATACATATTTGCAATGTTCAAAATACATAAATAATAATAAATTGTATATTAATTATTTAAATTTGTCTATTAATGGCCATGAGAGCCATTAATGATATACCAAAATAAGGTGGTCCAGGTTCGGACCTAGTTACTGGCGATAGTTTTACCTGCACTAAACACTTTTCCTCGCACCTTCATTGGTCTAAACTGACGCAAAAGAAAGTTAAAACCTCATTTAAAACAATTCAAAGTGCAAACTCAATGTTAAGGAAAGTTTTCAAATATCAAATATGTACTAGTCAGATTTTAAAAGCCACTTCAATACATAACAATACATTAATAATTTCTCTAAGAAAGGCATTTAGGGACAATATGCTGGAGCTATTACAGTAAAACAAAAGATTAAAATTAATTTGAGCAGATCCACTGGCAGCAATTACTCGCGCAAGAGAGGCCTACTGAAATATTTCTTGGGCCACGGAATGATGAATTCAATTTATCAACCGAGGCCGTTATATAGAGCGGGTAAAATGAAGATTAAATTGCCAGGACATTTAAACCAAATTTATCATCTGTTCACGCGGAAAACGTAGTTATGAGGCAATATAATATGTTATGTCAACTAACTGATCTTCTCTAGCGTCATAATAATAGGCCTATTAACAAAATGAAAATGTTTGTCAAACGAGTTTTATATTGCTTCGCAACCATGGTAACAGCCAATATCAATAAATGCATTGTATTTATTTGTGTATACTATTGTGAAACATAAAAGCTAGAATTAATAAAAAAGGCAAAATAAACAAATCAATAGTTGACGTTCAAACTAGCACATTTCATTTAACACAATTTGTTTACTATAAAATCCTTATTCTATTCTCATAGCTCAATCGCAACGTGATTTGTCGATTAAGTAATACGCTTTGGTTTTAATGTATATTCAACCAATATTTACAAATCTCATAAATTTAAGAGCTAAAGCTACTAGGACTGATAGTAGAATAAAATATCACTTCTATTAAAACAAATGACGGTCAATAATAATTCTTTTAAATTGGAAATGCAAGCCTAAAAAGTATAATATAAGGTTAAAATAGAAGCGAAGTAATTTCTCAAGTATTATGTTTCGATTTTATTTTAAAAACCATAATTTAATTATGTCTAATGTGTTTTACGTAAGTAACGAGAATGTGAAAAAAGTTATATTAAAGTAAATAAACGGTACCAGATAACGGCCACATACTTTCTCCCAGTTGAAACTTTATACCTTCAGAAAAGTAGCATAGGAGGTGGTTATTTAGAATTGCAAAAGTATGACATACCATGGAAAATATTAGTTGCATGTAAAACACATCCATATTATATTATTATATTACAATAATATTCTTATTATTAAAACTATTCGATCGATTTCGAACAAATTTGCACCATACATGTCAATTAGGCCTGTATAGATTCACGAAAAAAGGTTTTGAAAAAAATTGAAAAACAACCCCCTTTTTGGACAAAAATCCCCCAAAAATCAGTTATTATTATTACCTAAACGAGAATTTTTAGAAAGATGCGGTTTTTTTACATATGGTAAGTTACATTAAGGGCTCGAAACAAGCCAAATTTTATCAAAATCGTTATAACAATTTTCGAGAAATTTTGATTTTTATAACTTTTTGGCCATTTTTTGGGGTAAACCCCTTGAAAATCAATAATTCGAAAAAATGATGCCTGGAGATATTCCAGAACTACACCTACGTACCAAATTTCATCAAAATCGGACCGTTGTGTTACGGTCTCCATCTCTGTACACATCCTAACAGACACACGGACAGACATTACCAAAAAAAAACACTTTTTGGTTCAGGGAGCACCAAAACATATAATTTCACTAAAAATATTTTTGGGTTCAGGGAGCACCAACACAGATAATTCTACTAAACAATTGTTTGGGGTTCAGGGAGCACCAAAACAGATAATTCCACTAAAAATTCAAATTCGAAAATTTGGACGAAAAAATACGTTCTCCATATACTACGTATAGGGTGGAGAAAGTAAAAAGGATTAAATTTCCCACGACAACTTGAATTTAATTATTAGAGTTTAAATCCTAATGCACATTAAGAATCAAACATGTATTTATACTTTTAATAAACTTCGAGCTTGACAAGTGAGAAGGAATTATTTAAAAATAATAATAACAATACACTAATTCTCACACATACCGTATAAAAGTTTTGAGTTATATAGCTCATGTATCACTGAGGATGACGACTTTGTCGTTGAAACGCGTTTAATCATTAAACGTATGTGTGAGAATTAGTGTATTGTTATTATTACTTTTAAATGTATTTATACTGTATATCACTTCTTAAAATTCTGAACTAAATCAAAACTTTTAACTTCCTGAATCTGCAAGGAAAGTATATATGCTGCTTTAAAAAAACATTTAAAAAGTTTTTTATTGAAAAGGAAATCACATTTTCAGGCGATTTGAAACCAAACGTTCCTAAAATTAAAATGGAGTACAGTTTGCATTTGTATTGTAATTTGGTTAAATTTCATTTTTAACTTTATGATTTTCTTATGATTTTTTATTTTGCTTAATATTTTAACTTTATACGTTTCAGACAAATGAAGACGGGAGAATGGAACAACTTCAATTTGTTCCAAATTGTCAATCCCTAGCGTATGGCATTGCTGAAGAGTCAACTTGACTATTGTCGAATTCTAAATATGAATTGTTTTAACACGTAAACTTTAAAACAATCCATACGTTTCCTTGAAAAGAAGGTCCTCTCCCAGATAGTTTGTTGCCGTACGTTTTTAAAATCAAAATGTAATAAATGATTACCGTCTTCAACTAATTTAAGAGCCGATTCTATCAACATCTGTGTAAGATAACTTTTGTATATTAGTTTTTGTTTGGTGTATTTAGGCGGAGGTAATAACTTAAATTTTACTTGTTGAAATAACTCGATCGTACAGACATGTATTTACAGCCTTGTGGGACACATTTTACATAGTCTTACAAAACCACTGGATATTTTTCAAATATGCCGTTTGCAGTTATTAAAGTATGTTTCCTTACTTAACAAATAACATAATAAAATATTTTAATTTCAGGGTCAAACTAAACTTAACTAGAAGATTGGGTTGACATTTACAAAAAAAACTTTAAGTAAAAGATAATGTCAGACCACTTGTTGCAGTCCGTATGCAGCAATCGGAATAAATCCACGCTTGAGCGAAATCAACTTTCGCTAATAGTAGGAATTACGAGTCGTTTGACATTTCGTTACGCTGGGAAAACAAGGAAATTATGTAACAATATTTAATTACACAAGTAAAACAAAATATTAAATTTTACTCAGACAAAACATTATACGATTGTTAAAAGTACTCTTCGAGTGAGCGTAACATTTTTAAATACTGACCTTTGCTCAATCTACTTTCATCTCCCTTTCAAGCAAAACTTTTACATTATATTACAATACAAGTTTTTGTAGGTGAAGTTAGATTGCCACAACAGTCATAACAAAGTTGTAAAATGGGTAAAACCTTAATTATTTACACATTCAATATGTTTGCATCGTAAATGAAAATGCCAAGGCTTAATGTAAGTGCGTTTACATAAACTTATATGGAGCAGAATGACAATAACTACGATCTATGTACCTTTGTGACTTGACATTTTAGTGAGTTTACAGTTATGTTAGAAAATATTTTAAGGTTAAAACAGGAACAAAACATACCTGAGATTCAAGTCGTGTTAAAAGAAAAACAGGATAAATGTGTTATATTTAAGTTACTTTTTATCTTATTTACGTTTAATGGAAAAAGTAAGTATGCAAATAGTGTAATTAAGTACTATGCGAACAAAGTAATTAAGTTTTGCGACCAAGAAACAAATTAGAATAGATAATTAAAAGTTTAAAAGATCGATAGAGAAAACGTTCGTCTGTGTGACACTGACAATAAAATTACAAATTTTTAAATGTTTTTCCTATGCAAAGAGTTAAACTTGTATGTTTGTTTGTTTGCAAGGAGGTAATCTACGAAACTATTCAACCTTAAAAAAACAATTTCATTGGTGAATAATTTATAAATGCCTTAGTAAACATACACTCATTGTCACAGCTGACTGTTCATAAGTTAAATAGGCCTAATGACATAATGGAAGCTGTAAACAAAGAGCTGTCACTGTAAATAAAATACTTAATTGAATGCTTACTTTTTGGGTAGATTTACCTGGTCAAAAATACATTGCCCAGAGAACTTTACAAATTTTACTGTGTGTGTAATATTACGGAAAACTATCAACATATTTCTTTAGTTTATATTTTGAATTACAGAAATAATAAAAAGACCGTTATGTGTGTTATTAAAAAAGGAAATTTTAATCAAGTTAGCGGTTTTCGAGAGATTTTTCATTAAATATTTTAAACGGTTGCCATTTTGAAAATATATGAAAATCGTTTTTGTTTTTGTGTACATGGGTAAAAGATCTCATCCCAAATATGTATCCAACATTTGAGTTCAATATATTTCCTACATCCAAAGATATTATGAACATAAAAAACATAATGGATAACTGAAAAACGAAGCACTTCCAAACCTATGTTTACTTGAACTTATATCTTTATGTTTACTATAGTAGAACACGTCCTGAAAGTTTCTCCGTTTTCTGTATATAAAAGTGAATAGTTTGACTAGCATGTAGGCTATGTTAAACATTTCGCACACACCCTTGGTTAGTGTGCGAAGCAAGAAGAACCTAACAATAATTTAAAATAAACAGATCCGACTTATTAAGAAATTTAGCAATATTTTAAAAGATCAAAATGTTAAGCCTAAAAGAATATACAAATAAATAATATTGAACATAAATATCTCGTACCATAATATATAAAATCATTTTACAAATATGTTTACATGCTCAGGGCAGACAAAGTGTAACACCGATCATGATAGCTGATATTATAAGCATGAAGTAATCGTAACGGCTGAGAAATAAAACTGTAATATCAGTTATAATGTGAAGGCCAAAAGGAAAAGTGAACAACCTGTCGACGGCCTTGTCCCGTTGCAAGGCAAAACATAAACAGTTAGACGTTTAAATGTGGAACGAGTTCAACGGACCGGAATGCAGACATTTTCCCCGATATTTTCTACACTACAACGGTCATCTTGACCGTAATGTATAATGTCATGCAATACCTGATAGTAACTAATGAAACAGTTTTAAAAATATATTAGGGGAATTCATGCAATCTGTCTAAATGCTTAATGTGTAATCATGCTAAACTGCTATTTCAATTTTGAATGAAGGACTCCTTGTGCTAATGTGCTAAAGTGTTATTTGCTAAAGTAAGACTATTTTTTTTATTATTCTTGCATTTCTGTTGCCGTAGGTCAGCTGAGGGTCGAATAGTAAATTTGCGCCGAAACTGTAATATTCTACGCACTTTATAATTTGTGAATTATAGTTTAGATAAAATCATTTATCTGCATGTTTTGGAAATTTATTTTGTGTTTTCGTGATCTAAGCTAAATGGCTAAAATTTAGAATACGCCTTCTTACCATATTCTTTAGTTTTTAAAAGCAATTTTTTCCCTACTTAATAAATAATGTATATATTACATTTTTGTATATTTATAACAAGGTTAAGGCATCTTTTTGGTTCCTTTTTGTAAACATATTAGTGCAAACAAAATCAAGTACACAGAAATGTCTCTGTACTTTTCTGAACACAAAAATGTATGTCAAACTTCGTCGGATTGTCGGAAATTAATGATAGGAGAAGATGTTTATTTTCCTTGCTTCACCGTTTCCCCAATTTCTTCGGAATTCTTTTCATGGATTCGAAATTATTATTATTTTCCATCTCAAAGAAACAGGTAAAACATAATTATAACAAACAACCTGTTGTTGATTCAAGCTGAAAACCTTAAATTACCTTCCCCAAAAGTTTTATGACGTAAACACTAGTTTAGCATACCCCAGACCATGCTAAAGTCGAATGTGCTATCGACTCTAAATAGCACACTTCTGTCAAACGAGTTTCTCGAATTTAACACATTTAACACGTTTAACAAACTTAGCACAGGTTGCATGAATATGATATTTTGATATTTTACTTTCAGTTTTATTGACTTATTGATAACAATCACTACTACAACGATTGTTAATTCCTATATCCTGAAAGAAATTCTCTAAACTATAAAGCCTGAAAAGTAATAATTTGATAGGAATTTGATAACGTAGAAGGCTGACAGAATATAGTTTTATTTTAACCCATTCAGTAGTTGATTGAAAATCTACAATTATTGAACAGTTACTTTCTCACTCGAATATCATAGCCTAAACTCAATAAACTTCGTTACAAACTTAAACGAAATCATCTGTCAATAGTAAAAGCCGAATAAACATAACAGGTAAACTATGTTTAACAGCTTTCATTCTACGTGGATTATTTTAAAAGTGTTTTACACTTAAGTAGGTATATCATATTAATCTAGTTATAACTTGATTTTGCAATAGTTTCATGTAATGAAGGTCAGATTTAGAAACTGAATTTTAATTTCTAGACAGGCCATCAGCTATTAGATTATGGTTTATTTATATGAAAATTGAATAGACTTAAATATAGTTCAGATTTTCAGTACTTTATTTTAGTCCAAATATAATGTTTGTAGTTGTGACAACATAAATCTCTTATTAGATTAGAAATCAGGTAAACAGTTGCTGTTGATACAGAAATGATAATTGTGGGACAGTGTATTAAGAAACTGTTCATTATTAATTATATAGTAGAGATAGTGACATTTATTACTGCTGGATAACTTTGAAAATTTAACACAAACCTATCCTATATTATACTTGAGGTTATGTTAACAACTTCGGGCAAAACTAATGCTCAACATTTTTAAATAGGAACATCTATTATATTCTTAAGAACAATCTTGTATCATACATTTTTCTAATTAATACTGCCTTTAATTAGATATTGAATAATAGAATCGGGAAGATATGATTTTTTTAACTAGCAACTTGTACTTTGGATTGTGTAACTTAACTCACTTCTAACTGGTAAATTAAGATATCATTTTATTTGAAAACTAACCTAACCTAACCAGGACACAATCTCCAAACGATTCGTGTACTCTGTGATTTAAGGCTCTTTAAATAATTGTGGCTATTGAACAAAAAAACGTTTAATTCAGACCAGACATGCATGCCAATCTTAGTGCCAACGTCTCGTTTCCTTTGTTTTTACAACTCGTGAAACAATACATACGGATGAACTTTCAGAACTGACAATAACATGTTTGGTATATGATTTTGGCACAATTATATGCAACTGTAATTTAGTCTCTTACTCGTTAAATTATGAACAAAATATAAAAGCTATTGAGTGGAAATCATTTTAAAAGATCTAAAAACCTATTTTGAAGTTTATTACGTTTGTAAAAAAGTATATTGTGCACAACTCTAGCTATTTTTAATGTATAAAAGTTTGTAAACATGTATATTATCAATAACCCCTTACACAAAACCCCAAGCACGATGTATATTTTCTGATAATACACGCCAAAAACAACACAACATATTTAATAAATCATTTGTAAAATTAACGTTTTTTTAAATATTTTACTTTAAACATTATTTCAAACTACTCAACGATTTAAAATTTAAAAAAGCTTTTGTTTAACTTAAAGTGCGTATACCAAATATCTTATCCGTCTCTAAAGTAGTACTGTTTTTTTTTTAATTGCGGGGAATGAAAGGGAATTAAAAAATATATTATTTGACTTTGGTTACTTTAGGCTTGTACTATAGGGGCTCCTGCCCCTGAACGCTTCGCGTCCCAACCCCGCCTCGGCCTTTGGCCTCAGTTGGTTACTTCGCTTCGCTCGCAGTTGGAAAATATCTTTGGCTCGTTTGTACATGGGTGGCCGAGCATAAATTAGCTGTTTTATTTGGCAGCTGACTCACTCACTAAACATTATCTCCATAAGATTAACATGGTAAATTTGAAGGATTGTGTGCCGGAGCTCCTTCTCGGGTGAATAGCGGCTGAACGGATGATTGGATCTTAACAGGTAGAGTCCCATGTGTATCACATGTGCTGCATGCTAGGTGTAACCTCAAACCCAAGTGGTTTTGTATGGTCCAATTTATCTTAATTCCAACGTGCTAAAACAGTATAAATTAGCTTGTTTTTTAACAGTAATTAAAAACAGTTGATTTTGGATAATACTCAATCTCAGTTTTATTCCACTCTATTTCCAACGTGCTAAAACAGTATAAATTGTCTTGTTTATTAACAGCTGTTTTGATCGCTTTATTTACTATTTCGTTGTTATTTTGTAACCAACATGGCAACCCATAAGACCCTATGTTAAAAATTTTCAACTTTTAAATTAGATTTGCTCAAAAATTGCGTTTTTACACGAAATACAACTGTAAAGGCTTCGCGTCGTAACCCCGCCTCGCCTTTCGGCCTCAGATGGTTTCTTCGCTTCGCTCGCAGTTGGAAAATTCATTAAAGAATCTCGTTAATCTTTGGCTAATTTGTACATAGGTTTGTAAAATTATGAAACCAAGCTTAAATATATTAACAGTGATTACAAGATTAATTATAACCTCAAATACATGCTTTAGAAAAGTGAGAGGCTTTCATTACGATTTTAGTCCTAATTCTACTATCTTCTGTCAACTAAAGTTTTGAAACCAGGCCTAAATATAGTAAAAATTATTGCAGGATTAACTCAACCTCAATACTATTTTTGACAAAATAAATTGTTAAATCAGGCCCAATTTATTCTAATTCCAACATGCTAAAACAGTATAAGTTAGCTTGTTTATTAACAGTAATCAAAAACTATCCAATGAACAGCTGATTTTGGATAATACTCAATCTCAGTTCTATTCCACTCTATTTCCAACGTGCTAAAACAGTATAAATTGGCTTGTTTATAAACAGCTGTTTTGATCGCTTTATTTACTATTTCGTTGTTATTTTGTAACCAACATGGCAACTCATAAGACCCTATGTTAAAATTTTTCAACTTTTAAATTAGATTTCTTAAAAAATTGCGTTTTGCACGAAATACAACTATATGGGTGTACTTAAAAATCAAAACTACACCTAAATACAAAATTTCTTTGAATTCGTTAGAGCCGTTTTCGAGATCCACGACAGATACAAAGATAGATACAAGAATTGCTCATTTAAAGTAATAGGATTAAGATATAATATAAAGCAGGCTAAAGTTGTGATATGACACTCTTATATATACGTCAGCCAAGCCGAGAATGCATCCCCATATTAGGCTACATAGTCGATTAGGTAAAGGCTGTATTATAATATCTAAATAGTTTGTTCTACACAATTGCAGTTCAATGCACAATAAGAGTTTCTAAAACAATTTTATCATTGAAAATATAAATATATTAAATTTTGTGTTGGAGACATCACATGAAAATGTAATAACTATAGACGGGCGGCAGCTTTAAGGATGTTATATAACTTATGATAAGTAAAAAACATGTATTTTTAATAAGAGATACGATTCAAATCCATGAAACATGCGTAAACGTTAGTTGTATTATAAACCAACGTTACCAGTTATTGTTTACTTAAGAGGAATCGAGTAGGTTATAAACGTTCCATTTTATTTGATTTTACAACAGAATTAAAATTGCATTACATTTTACGGAATTTGTAATTAACTTTGTTTCTAAGCAATGTTTTACTAAAGATATTCACTTTATTGACGAAAGAATGTTTACACACAATTTATTTCAATTTGTAATATAGAGTCAGCATTGAATATTTGCCAAATGAAAAGAAAATCAATTTGCTCCGAGTGAAGTCAGCACATTCAATCAGCAGAAATAGTGTTTGGAAATAGTATGCTTAGATTTGTGTTGCGGTTTCCTTAAAATTAGCACTTGTATAACAAACATTGTAAATAATAGAATGAAGAGGTACAAATTTAATTTTAGTTTGTAGTTTCTAAAGGTCCTAATTGAAATTGAACAAGAAGGGTACTCATCAATGTAACAGTAGTTGTAGGGTATTCTATTTGATGCTAGGAAATGCAATAGTTTTGAACATTATAATATATTCGAGGATTCATTTAATACGAGAGATTTAATAAAATTAAAGAGTTTAAATGTTAATAATGTATTGACAAGGTTCGCTTAAACCTATAATTTCTACTAATCAGCTAAACAACTCAAAAACATAACAAATATAATTAGTGTTTATTGTAATATAATTTATTAGAAATTTTGAGGATAGTAGAGTTTAGATTTTTTTGAATGAATTGTGTATAAAAATGGTTATTAGACTCAAAGCCAGCAATCCTTTGAAGTTTTATCTTCAATTAAAAATGTTGCTTATGTACACTACACGTGTTTCGGCCACTTGTCCGTCCATCATGGGGTGATTAAAGCACTTAATTAAAAACATTTAACACAAAATTACAAATTGTTTATATGTTTTATTTTGCGCGAGTTTTGAATGTGTAATTGTAATTTTGTGTTAAATGTTTTTAATTAAGTGTTTCGATCACCCGACGATGGACGACAAATGTCCGAAACACTTGCAGCGTACATATGTGACATTTTTAATTGAAGATAAACTTCAAAGGATTGCTGGCGGTGAGTCTAATAACTATTGTTATTTAAAAGCATATCCGGTTGCTCTAGATCATAAATATAATGAATTGTGTATGTTTTGGCCATAATTGAATAGTTAAATGCATATAGTATCCAAATGCATATATGGAATGCAATTATTTTAAGATGATAATTAAAAAAATAACAAAGGTAATTTAGACCAGTACATAGGTTGCAAACAAAATAAACATATTGGACACATGAAACTTAACAAAATAAAATAGAACCAAAGAAAAAATCATACAAAATAATCAACATAGGTGCTTATACAATATATAATAGTATATTTACAGATTTCTTGAACGTAACATCTCTTCCTGAAATAGGGTCATACAAATTTCACAATTCAATACACTCTTTGCCACTAACGGATTCTGAGTGTTATTTTATTTAATTTCAATTTTCTTGACAACAAAAGTCATGGGTAAACCTTGTCTGCAACAGAGAATAGAGCTTGTATTTTAGAGGTTTTACAGGGTGATTTTACCTCTGCTATTATTAAATAAACGGTACCAGAAACTGGCACATACTTTCACACAAACATAGTTTTTAAGTTATTAAACAGATTCACTGTGACTTCATAATTGTATTAAAGTAGGAAAGGGTGTATATTATAGTAGGAGAGTAACTAATAAATATTATTATTATTATTATTAGCTAGAGAGAAAACTATTTGATCGATTTCGAACCAATTTGTACCAAACATGTCAATTAGGCCTGTATAGATGCACGAAAAATGGTTTTGAAAACTAAACCCCTTCTTGACCAAAAAACCAATAAAAATCAGTTATTATTATTATTACTAGCTAAACGATAATTTTTAGAAAGATGCTGTGTTTCACATATCGTAGGGTACATTAAGGGCTACAAATAAGCCAAATTTTATCAAAATAGATAAAGCCGTTTTTGGTGCATATTTGTTCGAAATCGATCGAATAGTTTTCTCTCTAGCTTTGTATACATACAGAAATAAAGGCAGACATTTTGTAAAAACCACTTTTCTGGATTCAGGGGGTCCCAAAACGGATATTTCCACAAAAATCTCAACATCGATTTGTTTGTGGCCACTATACTTTCTCTTTACTATAGTATAGTGAGAAAGTAAAACAAAAGTTCGAATTAAATGAAAAGAAAATCTAAAAAATAAAAAAAAGTTATCATGAAACAATTTTAGAATTATTTAAATTTGTCTTCGTTCTAGATTTTCTATCATGATAACGATAAAATTTTTGATATTTTTAAGCGTAGCGAAGGAATACGTTCGGAATTTTTATTTTATTTGGACAGAAATCTTTTTTTAAGGGGTTTAGTTTCAGGTAGCATAAACAATATGTGTCCATTACAATTTGTTATAAAAGATGGTAGAGTGTACAGCATGGTTTGGTATTTTGTAAATAGGTTCTCCAAGGGTTCTTCTAAAGGTGTATAACTGTCCCGAGATCAAATTATGCAAATATATTTCAGACTTTCAAATAATAGAGAATCACAAAATCACCATGTATTTTATGATTATATTTTACTTATGGAGTAGATTGGTGCAGTGGGTAAAGGTGCTCGCCAAGTATGCTACAGATATCTCAAACGCAGTTTTGTAGGTTTTTACCTAGTTATTGGGACCCCATTTACTTTCTCTATACGATGCCACCAATTTTCTGTGAATATGTTTAGAAAAATAAAATACAGTTTACTTTTTTAACGGCAGATTATATAGTGCTTAAAAATGTTCTCTAACATCGAAAAGTGGTTTCTTTATTTGAAAGATATTATACAGTGCTGTTATATTTTATGATTTGACATTGAAGGTTTCTGTTAAATGTAAAACATTGTGTCAAACAGAGCAAATGAGTTATCTATTTAAGCGGTAAAATGTTCTGTTGAAATTATATTTTAAAACCAAGAGCATGCAATATGTTAAATATATTTTTCAGCACAAAGTATAGTTACAGCCATTTTAAGAATCTATGTATGACCAATTTAAGAAAAAAGTTTAAAGTTCTTTTAAATCATGGGCTAGTATAGTGTTAAACAAATTATAACAATGTGTTGGCGAAACATAAATTTGCTCTAATCTTTAATAGTATGAATTAGGAAAAAATTGTGTTATACGTATAAAAATATATTTGTAAAGTTTATTGGAACAGGAGCAGGCTGGAAATAGGTCACTGTAAGCACAGTTAATATCAGTATTACAGATTTATAGTGATATAGTAGGTCATAACTCGTTTCTAATACTATAAGCTAACCTTTTCTTATGGTCTGGTATCTGTAAGTATATATTATATAGCAGGATTTCAGGATATATATATATATAAACATTAAAAACTTGCATGTCTGATCTTCATCTGAGACAACAATCCGATCATTAGTTAAAAAATATGTATTGATGCTATAAGGTAATTTGAATTATTGTTAAAATTCGAAAAAGAAAATTATATTGCAAATTCTGGTATTATTCAAACGTAATTATATTAGTCTACCTCAATTAAAACACATTTTTAGGTTTAGAGATTGTTGAGCTTCTTGGATTTTGTAACTAATGTATTCCCAAAGAAAATCTAAATATGTAATTTCTTTTGAGCAAGTGTATAATTTTCTAAAACATGTAATTTATTTATGTAAATTAATTACTTGTATCACAATTAAGAAACGTAAAAATGCAAATTTGTGTCCATAAGTCAGGAAATAGACAACGTATATTTTATACAGTTAGCATATACTATTCTACTGTGATGAACGATAATCACTGAAATTAAATAATGTATTATTGTAAACATTCAATTTATTTCTTCTTTTGTTATATATTCTTAAGAAATAAAAGTTGTTTCAGCACAAGCAGTGCTGCAAACGTCCAATAACAACATAAAATAAAGCTGTGAATCTGACAATAAACTGAACAACTGCTAAATTCTTATGGGTCGTAAATGTTAACTACAGGATTCTACACAACTTAGCTTCGGTAAAATTGTTTATATCCAATCAACTAAAGTAGTTCATCTTCGTGGTTTTGAGGTTAGGAATAAGAGACGTCGAAACATTTTATTTCAGCAAACTACGTTAGTGAAATCTTTACACGTTGTTCTAACAACTCCAAGAGCAGTTTTTAGATTATAACGTTAACTTAAATAATATAATAATTTGAACTTGATATTGTTAGGATTTGGGATGAACTGTTGCTCTTTGCAAATGTTAACTTTAAAGTGTAGTGAAACTTAAAATGCTTTATCATAATAAATGTTGTGTGATGTGTGTGTTTTAATGTTTTAATGTTAAATGTCGTGTCTTGAACGAACATTCTAATGATAGAACAAATGTTCTGAAACGAGTTAATAAGATTGAACAAATAAGTCACATACGGACTAACTATAATAAAACTTATCTAAAGATGTATATGTGGTAAATAATAATCTAAAAATCTTGAAAATAAATAAAATTATTTCATACAGAGTGCTCCAGAAGTCCCACCATAATTAATAAAAAATGTACATACAATTTATTATTCAATTGTATTGTTTAAATTAGATTGTACTCCCTATGTTACGGAACTTTTGAAGAGTAATTAATCAATGATTTGCGCTTTCTAATAATCAAAATTAGAGGAATCCTCCGCAATCTGACGTACCCATTAGTTTGCTTGTACACAATAATTTCACCCAACCTTAATTAAGTAGAGTAAAATGAAGGTTTGCACAACTGGACTCTTCAAAGTAGGCTACAATAGTATATATATATTTTATTTACTATTATTTATTCCAATTGGTTCAAGCTAGACTGTTCTGTGGCTATGCCTAACTTAAATTTTTGTTCAATAATTAATATTTAATTAATTATTAAATCTATATAGTTATTTTCTTGTATACTTTTGGTGCTATGGTAATGATTATAAAAATTAACATTGTAAATTATGACTACGGAGTAAAATAGTTATAATAGTATTTGCATTTCTTTGAAAATCTCTAAGTATTGCTAAGTATACATCGTTGTTACAAACAAAAAATATAAATTAACTTTGATAACTTTCTGAAATGGAGCTAACAACACAGTAATAATAATATAGAATTTTTTAAACATGTTTAAAATTCAGACACGCACAAGATAAACACCATGTCAACAATATTATGTTATGCTTAATTTAACACACTGATTCGTCCGGTCAAGTTTGGCCAGAGAGTTCGTGGATACAAGACACTATTAAGGTTATAAAAATACGCATAAACACATTAAACCATTTAATAGTAACATAATAAATAACGAGTAAGATGTAAGAACCTAACGTAAACTGTTGCACCACAATAGTGAAGGCATAATGGCCGTCGTAAGTCAAGTCCTTTCTTGTTTGAACAATATCATTATGTCACATTGTTGGTTTCATTTCACGGGCAGTTAACCTCTTTACAGTTCCAATTTGTAATTTATTGTTTGGCGATTTCCTCAACAACAACAAAAGCACCGCCACACTAATTCAACTTCCTCTTTTATGCCCGTGTTTATTGAATTATAGTTCGTCGTCTTATTGTAAACACACTTCCATTTTATTTTATGCTTTAACCATATTTTGATTGTCCTAATTAAACGTATTCATAAAGTTCGTTAGTAGAGAGTTATTGTTTCTGTATACGAGAGAATGTCTACTAAAATATTTAGAGAGTTAACTTCATTTCAAAAGAGGAAATATATAAGTTTGTAACAAAAGATCAAATAATTCATTGTTCTGCTAAGCTAGATTGGTTTTACGCAAATAGAGGTAAGGAAAACCAAAACAATTGTTTCTAACTGGATCTAAAATAAACCCCAGGACAGTAAGTTCATTTATTTGAACACCGTCTTGATAAACCTTGGAGGACCAACCTCATTTATTAGCCGAATTTTCGAAGTAAATAAGAGCTATTACACTCGAC
Organism: Philaenus spumarius; assembly: GCA_018207615.1. NCBI lineage: Eukaryota > Metazoa > Arthropoda > Insecta > Hemiptera > Aphrophoridae > Philaenus > Philaenus spumarius. The sequence goes on from JAGFPH010000018.1 coordinate 1,011,036, forward strand.
TCAATTTGAAAATTACTTTATATATATATATCTGTTTTATTCCCGGATCGATAAATGGTAGTAAATATGCTTCAAAATTGCTGATTTTTTGGTGAAAGGGTTCTAGTAGGATTCTTCAGACATACTTTTTTTTGTTTTTCGATCGGATTCAAAATGGCGGAGTTATACCGATTAATCGTTTTTGGGTAGGGATTTAAGTATATGAATTTTTCCCACCTTGATAAAATGGTAGTAAATATGCTTCAAAATAGCTGAAATTTTAGTGGAAGGGTCCATGTAGGATGTCCCAGACACTGATATTTTCATTTTTCGATTTTACACAAAATGGCGGCTTGTTTGATTTAAACCAAAATGGCAAAGTTAGAGCGAGGAAATTGCATTATTACTCCCACCCATAAGCCCTTGTGCAGATTTTGAGCTATATCGTTCAAAAGGTAATTAAATATACTACAATCCTGTGCAAAAGTAATTCAGGTACAATCCCCGGAAAAAGGAACAAAATTGATAGGAATCTCCCGATAAATGGTTTTTGTATTATTCATGTGAGGTTTTTGCGCAATTTCTCCCACTCATAAGCCCGTGTGCAATTTTTTAGCTGTATCTTTCGAAAGGTAATTAAATTTCCTACAATCCTGTGCAAAGGTATTTCAGGTACAGTCCCCGGAACAAGGAACAAAATTGATAGAAAGCTCCTGATAAACGATTTTTTCATTATAAATGTCAGGTTTTTGAGCGATTACTCCCACTCATAAGCCCGTGTGCAATTTTTGCGCTATATCGTTCGAAAGTTAATTAAATTTACTACAATCCTGTGCAAAAGTAATTCAGGTACAGTCTCCGGAACAAGGAACAAAATTGATGGGAAGCTCCCGATAAATGATTTTTTTATCATCCACGTCAGGTTTTTGCGCAATTTCTCCCACTCATAAGCCCGTGTGCAATTTTTTAGCTGTATCGTTCGAAAGGTAATTAAATTTACTAAAATCCTGTGCAAAAGTAATTCAGGTACAGTCCCCGGAACAAGGAACAAAATTGATAGAAATCTCCTGATAAATGATTTTTTCATTATCTGTGTAAGGTTTTTGCGCAATTTCTCCCACTCAACAGCCCGTGTGCAATTTTTAAACTATATCGTTCGAAAGATAATTAAATTTAGTACAATCCTGTGCAAAGGTAATTCAGTTACAGTTTCCTGAACAAGGATCAAAATTGATACGAAAATCCCGATAAATGTCTTTTCATTATCAATGTAAGGTAATTAAGCAATTTCTTCCACTTATAAACCCCAGTGCAATTTATGAGCTATATCATTCGAAAGGCAATTAAATTTACTATAATCCTGTGCAAAGGTATATTTGGAACAGTTTCCGGAACAAGGAACAAAACGCATAGTAAACTCTCATTATAAAATACTAGTTATTCCCTGATAAGAAAATTCGGCTATAGTAATGCGGCAGTGCTGCTTACGGGTTTTTTATTTTAATTACTAATGCTCCTATTACAGTAAAACATAATATGTTTCCCAAAGATCACTAAACAGTGTTTTTCGCAATTATTGTGTAAAAAATGTTTTTGTACTATTTAACTAGATCCATTAAATTATATCAAATCATCTGACGTAGTTCTGCTAAAATTTATTAGAGAAATTTTTATATTTGTAATATTTTGTACAAATTACTCAACAAAATATTTTGACAATTTGTACAGACTTGCTATTAACGTCATCACCTATATTGTCGACATGTTTCTTATTATTCCAAGCATAGAGACTCTTGAAGTTCCAACTTCGCTAGTAAGTCGAAGTTGATAGTCTTAGCATTTGCCTTATTGAACAACCTTAACTAGCTAATATTTTTGAGTATGCCCCTTGAATTGTTTAAAGTTTATAAAATAATGTGCATCTATCTAAAAATCAAATGTTATTCAGCTTTTGCAGTTTGTTTTTTTTTAAACATTTACACATGTTTTATAACTGACACTGAAATGAACTGACAATCAATTTTAATGGTGTTTGCACTTATAGAAAACTGCTGCACTTCTTTAATCATTTCTACATTAAATTACGAAATTTATATAATATGTAGCACATGTGTATTTATGTAAAAAACACAAGTGGTATATATGCATATTTAATGGCTAAAAAGTATGTTGATTTCAGTTTACATTCACTGTTTGTAAATCATTGAAAGCTTTAGATCAAAGGAGCCTCTTCTGTAGGCCAATATTCTGAAGTCAAAAATCTTCAACGTATAGAAAAGAAAAGTAAATGTGTGCGGTTGTGTGACACCTGTCAGGAACGAAGTTCGTCACGCCTTTTCTTCAATTCTTTTACCAGCCTTAACGGCAACATACAAACATAATTTTAATTTTTCAATTGCCGTTTATTATTAGATTGGTTTTTTTTACAAATATTTACTCTTTTCATACGTTTAATGTTATTATAATAAAGGTGTAGAATTAATTATAACATCAAAGCTAAAATGGTAAACACAGTTAAATGTCCATTCATTGTAAATACATGCAATCAACATAAAATGTTGGTTTTTCAGTCTAGGCCTAACCTAAAATTACTGTGTGTATGTTTAAATTATTTACCTGTCTTAACGGCAACATACATACAATAATTTTAGGTTAGGCGTAGACTGATGAACCAACATTTTATGTTTATTGAATGTATTTCAGCGCTTGACGATAATATCTGAACTAAGCCGGACGGAACCGATCGTTTCTTAATTTAAATTGATGAACCAAAACACATGTTTCTTGAATGTATTTACATTCTTTGCAATAGCAACCAATTTGGTAACTTTTCGTTACTAGTATTAAATACAAAATTATAAAAATTTTATATTTGTCATTGCCATATCAACCAATTATTAACACTTTTAACGCTTTTTTTTCGTTACGCATTATATTTTCTATTTGTTACTTCCTTACCGCAGCCAGCGTTAAGGAATTTCGTTTCAATATGTAGCAGTTTTTATTTCCGCACTAAATAAAAATTATTATTGACATTAAGAAATAATATTATTTGTAGTAGGTTTTTATTTTGAGGATATTCGATCTAGATAAACCATAAAATCTAAATTTTCTGGATTAGATCAGACAAGAGGAAGATACAAAATAATTGTCTAGAATATCCTTATACAAAAAAGTTATTAGTTAACAAATAGGAGTGACAGAGTGGCATAATGTATAGGTTCGAACCTAGTTACTGGTGATCCATTTAATTGCATTATACGCTGAACTTTTATTCTTCATGAGTCTAACTGGAATAAGCTTAAGACATTAAGCAAAATAAAGATAACAAACAGGTCTACGATATTTTTGGCTTTATTCATTTGTTTCAAATTTTCATCAGTTTTGTTTGAATACGTTGAACATGATTAGAGTAAATGATAAATAATCATAAACATTATGAAAATAAAAAACAAAAACGCGCGAAATATACTCGCATGAACATGGTTGTAAATTCAAACTCTTTTGGTGCCAATTTTTATAAATCCTAAAACTCTAAGCTTTGTTAAATTATGCAAATTTGATTTAAAATTGAGATGTAATTCAAATACTGTTCCAAATTGAAATTTTATTTTAAGGTAGAAAACTCCGGCTAAAAATGTACGCCCACAATATTTAATAACTTCGTAACATACGAAGCTGGACTATGTTTATTGCTTGCTTCATCAAGTGGACGGTAGATTGACGAAGTAAAGGTTAATGTGCTAGAGAAAGTTGCAGCGACGGAGTCGTTAAAACAGGAGCCATCTTCTTTTATTTGACAAGTAGTCTACGGATGCACAGATTACATCTTCACGGCTTGCTTGGGTAATGTTTGCAAAGTATTACAAGATAATCATTTAACGGTAAATTAATGCTTCCTGTTGACCAACTCACTGTGACTGTGTGAAGAAATCACTGTAAACAGCTGAGGACGGTCTTTGTTGTTTCTGTGTGATTAAAAATATTCTTCTATTTCAAGTACCATCTCAAAAAGTATATACTTCATCAGAGTCAAAAAGGTACAGAAAAGCAACAGTACTAACTAACAACTCGTTAGATGTATATGTCTTGAACTACTTGAACAAAGACTTGGTTTTAGTAAAGGACTAAAAGTAGGTTAACTGTATAAAGTCCAGGAAGCAAAACTAGAGTCTAAATTCAAGTAGTAAGTAAACGTGTAAGTCAAGTAGTAAGGTAAGATCAACAATAAGAAAGTCTTCAAAGCTTTAATTTGCATTGCATGATTATGGTACCGAATCACAAATAGTTAATACCAATTATTTACCTTAAGTCCGTCTTGAGACTCCTTGTCGTTAAGTTTAAGACGACATGTTTCGGAGCCGTAACTTCATCATCTGGTCACTCCTCTGGTGACTTCGTCGAACATTAAAAACATTTATTTTATTTTATTTTTTTTTAAACGTGCGTGTGTATAAAGTTGTAATGTTTTAATGTTCGACGAACTCACCAGAGGAATGACCAGATGATGGAGTTACGGCTCCGAAACATGTCGTCTTAAACTTTACGACAAGGAGTCACAAGACGGACTTAAGGTAAATAATTAGTATTAAAGCGTTAATTGTTAATCCAGTAAAATTAACGAACCCTTTTATTTGCTCACTTCGTATAATTGTAGCACTTTCCATTTGCAAATATTTTGTCTAAATTATATTAAATGATGGATTGAGAAGTGGACATTCTGGATATTCAATAATAATAATAAGAGTGGTTTCGTATTTTTGATTGGTTTATTTTGATAGTAAATGAAATGACTAAGAAATTAATACAACTTCATTAAACTGCAATCGCTTCGGAACAGATTTTTCAATAAAAATAGTGGAACTTCCCAAGCCAATTAACATACCCCAAAATGTAAAGCCTTTATTTATATGTTTAATTTTTAAAATGGAAACTATTGTATATTAAAAATACACTTAAGCAAACAAATAACTATTTAAATAATACACTGAGTCACTTCAAACCAGTAACCTCTCGAAGCTTTATAGTATATTACTATTGAAAGTTGCACAATGCTCCTTCAACAATCTATTTAAAATCCGCTTCAAATTGTACCACTTACAAAATTTGTACTTAACATACGTACCTAATATTACAACACATATGAGTGTAATCAAGCCATATTTAATCAAAATTAAAAGAGGTCAAGTAGAATTAACGAATTTAGACATTATTTTGAAAAATCACAGATCTATACTCGACGTAAAAATACTGTTTTCATCCTGTTCTTAATTGTAAAAAAATATGAAAATTAAATGTCATTGTATACTGTTTTTATCCTGTTCTTAATTGTAAACATGTATACAAATTATCATTGTATAATGTTTTTATTCTGTTCTTGTAAAAATGTATACGCATTGTCATTGTATGCTATTTTTATACTGTTCTTAATTGTAAAAAATGTATAAAAATTGTCATTGTATACAGT
>JAGFPH010000018.1:1016491-1027615 GCA_018207615.1 Philaenus spumarius
CTGTTCTTAATTGTAAAAAATGTATAAAAATTGTCATTGTATACAGTTTAACCTGTTCTTAATTGTAAAAATGTATACACATTATCATAGTATACTACTTTAATCCTGTTCTTAATTGCAAAAATGAATAAAAACTTTCATTGTATACTGTTTTTATAATGTTCTTAATTACAAAAATGAATAAAAATTTTCATTTTATAATGTTTTTGTCCTGTTCTTGTAAAAATGTATCATTGTCATTGTATGCTATTTTTATCCTGTTCTTAATTATAAAAATGTATAAAAATTATCATTGTATAATGTTTTTATCCTGTTCTTGTAAAAATGTATACGCATTGTCATTGTATACTATTTTTATACTGTTCTTGATTGTAAAAAATGTATAAAAATTTGCATTGTATACAGTTTTAACCTGTTCTTAATTGTAGAAATGTATAAAAATTGTCATTGTATACTGTTTTTATCCTGTTATTAATTGTAAAAGTGTACACAAATTATCATTGTATACTGTTTTTTATCCCGTTCTTAATTGTAAAAATGTATACAAATTTTCATTGTTACGGTTTTATACTGTTCTTAATTGTAAAAATGTATACAAATTTTCTCTGTGTAATGTTTTTATACTGTTCTTAATTGTGAAAATGTATAAAAAATTGTCATTGTATACTGTATTTATACTGTTCTTAATTGTAAACAAATTGTCATTATATCATGAGGTTTTCTAAAGAAGTCGAAAATTGACCCTAGCGTTCCTAATTTCATTTCTGGTTTATTGTTACAATTATAATTGAAATTAGTAGTGTGAAATGTCAGCAGTTTAATTTCTCTAAACAAATTAAAATGTAGAAAAGTAAGCACTATCCTATTATCTTGCTAATGTGATATCATGACAATTACAATAATGGATGAGTGAAGCAGCTGTTACAAAATATTCTCAAACTAAATCTTGGCTTACATATATTTCTAATAATAATATATATTATTTTCAATATTTGTATACGAATGTATCACGATCAGGTTTAAAAATGGTGTTTAAACTAATTTGATTAGTTTTATTGCAAGATTCCTGGTTAAATTTTACTAGTAATTCCACTGCGTTTTTAAGTTAAACACTACGTTTTATAGTTTTACTAACACAAATATAAATTGTTTGTTTGTACTTTGAATGAATTTCACGCGGTGTACAAATTATTACTGAATCATTTATGACCATATTATTTGTTAAATTGTGTTGAGTTTAAATTTCTTTTATTTGCTATCGCTTTGTGATTGAAGAGTTTTATTGATGTTATTATTTCGATATATTTTTAAACGCTTTTAATTATTTCTTTACTATTATGTTTAACTTGAACATTGTGTATATATGTTATTGAACGTCTTTTTATTTTATTAAAAGAACCCCTATTTTATTATAATACGACATTACAATAATGAACGAGAGAGACAATTGATCAAAATAATATTCTTAACCTATATCTAAACCTAAGTGTATTTCTAAAGTTTCTGGAAAAAACAAAACAGCCGGGTCGTCCAAACACTCAGCGATGAGAGAGATACATGTCAAAATGGAAAAGTGCCAAGAGCAATTTGAGTGACAAAGGCCAACGTTGGGCCTGGAAATAAATTCAGAATAATATTCGTATGTTTAGCCCTAAATAGCTCACAAATAAAAGCAACAAATATTCATGGTAAATTACCCTAACTGTTCAACGGTTTATGATTTTAGTACAATATTAAACTGCTTACAACAATAGAAAATACTTGTATTGCTACTAAACGAGTTTAGTGTACTTTAATTACAAACGTTTAGAATGTTCATATCATTTCAGTGGTAAACTTGAGTACCGTCGTGAATTAAAGTTAACCTCTAGAGAGATTTCACTATAGTAAAGACCACGAAAGAATACCGTTGAGTTACGGGCTTGTTACGAGACCTTGAACGCTCCAATCGCCTTAGTGCGACGTTGTCAGTGTTCTTCCCACGCTTCTAACTGAACGCGCTGTCTCAACGCATTTATAATTATTCTTTAAAAACTGTGCGCTCAAGCCTCGAGCGGTAAATACCAGGAGTGTTCGAGACTAGTAGATATGGCAACGCTGCGCGCCCATCCTAAGAAACGGTATTCTTTATTGGTCTTTAATATAGATGATGGTTTTGTTTATGGTCAGTTTTAGGTTTACAACGCAACTCGAAACTTGACTACCATCCCGACTTGGTAGAATGGCGCTCCTAGAGTGTGCTCAATTTCATAAATACAATTTAGCAATTTAAAAATTAGTTTGCTACTATTGAAAATAAAATTACTATACAAACATAGATCATCAAATGGAAATAGTTTATAATGTCAGTACTTTTTTCGTGAAGCATCCAAGCGCCTAAACAACTTAGACGGTAGAGTCAGAATATTGTATTAAGTCAATGAAAGAAATAAGTTTAAAGTTTGATATTTTTAATGATAATACATTTTTCAAACTCCCGCTACAGTTCACAACTTTCTTTGTTTGAACAAGGGTACTAAGTTCACGTAACAAGATTCAGATACAAAAGTTATTCTAAAACTTCACTAATTAGGATAACTTCGACTCACATGTTAAAGTTTTAACGCTTTCGCTGATTCATCAAAAGTAAAAGTTTGTTTCGCGAGAACTCTAATGATACTTGGTTCTTTGAACTGAACAGAAAATATTACTCTTTACATTGTTTTAAGTACTCGTGTCATAGAATCAAAGTTACAATCGCTAGAGAGTGAAATTGACAGTTTTAAAAATTTGTTTGTTATTTGATGTTTATAATTAACAATAAAGACGACATAATGTCGTGACTAACGGAAAAGGTTATTTTAGGCGATAATCCCATACCTCCTCCTAATTATGAAAAGTGTTTTAAATATGGAATCGCTTACTATTTCATTTGTATGCAATTTTACTTTACATATACATTAATGAATAACGTTAATCATCAAAGACTTAAACATTTTGTAACTTTTATACGCAATTTCTTTGTTTAAGATTTACATTATAATAAATTAAATCCGTGGTTAAAACATGTATACTAAAATAAAATAAGGCATTTCAAGAGTAAATGATGGCAACAGTTTTGACAAACATTAAAAAATTGGGCTTTGTAACTATTTCTACCTGAGTTCTTATGTAACACCTTATGAAACTTTTTTTACGAAAAGATTTTCTTGTCTAGTTGATGATATTTAATCAAATGTAAGTAAATATGCTAAAGAGAAACTAGAATACACTAACAAGAGACAAATAAGTTTATTTAATTAAAACGCCGTTTTGTAAAAAGATTTTAGCCCTTATTTTGTGGAAGTTATCTCAAGTTATGATTACCACACGTTCTAAAAAATTATATTTAATGAACACAAATAATTAATCAACTAACTAATGTTTAGTTATGTATTTTTATATAAAATTAATACATAGTTTTTATAAAGTACGAGTATCTCCTGTGATCTAAATTCGACCAATTTTGATGTAAAGTAACAAAATTCAACTTGTTTTTCATCTTTTTAATTTATTAAAAGTATTCAAATTCTCAATTCAATTACCATTTCCTCGTATCTTAACAATATAACTTTCATTTATTATCAGGGATGACAAAAATTAAAAGCCTAAACAAAACTTAATAGTTCAATTACACACCAACATACACAGCAACAAATCAGACCTAAAACCCTTTAACAATAACATAACCTAAATCATCTGTTGACAGTTTCAAAGTAAATAACTTATTTATTTGAATCTCAATTAGGTTATCAGCTGTTTATAACCAATTATTTTCAATTGTAGCATACTGATGCAATTTTAAAACGCGGAATGTAACTAAAATAAAATATTTAGCTTCACAGTGATTTAGAACTTGAAATTATCTTTTAAATAAAAAAAAGAATCATCAAAATCGGTTAAGTATTAACTTTAGGAAGTGAGTAAATAAAAAGCAGGATTTTTTTAAATGTATAGATGCTTTAATATATTTGAAACAATTACCATTTGTGAACCTACAACATTGCTTCATAAGGTTCAAAACAAAACAAATCTATCAATTACAAATGTTAAATTAAGCTTAAAGTTTCTAACTATGGTAGGGTTTGTGCTAAAGCTATCCGTTGTTATAAATATGAATAACTATTCCTACTATATAATCAACTATTCCTACTACGTATCAACATTAACTATTTGACTGCATACCTAACTTAATATGTAATTTACGTATCCACAAAACTACGCACATTGTATTTTCATGAAACATGTTTTAAAGTTAAAGGGTTCAAGCTGATTTACCTATTCAATTGGGAGAAAATAACACTGAAATATCTTTTTAAATTTTTCTGCATCATATTTTCGGGCACCCTTTTGCGTTAAGCCAAATTATATAATTTTTGATCGGATCTTAATTATATTACATATTGCAGAATGAAATAACTATTAAATGTAATAACATAAATTATAGATTCTTTTTTTAAACTACTTTGGGATTGATGCCAGTAAATCGAAATAAGTTTTTGGGGAAATCTGTTTCCTAGTAAAGTTAATATTTATGAAACTAATGTTCTATTTTTTAATTATTTTTATCGAACATAACGTACAACAAAAAATAACAGCAACTACAACGTTCTGGGACAATTCACCAATTAGAACGAACAAATAAGAAATTCGAAAAGACACTATGGAACGCGATTAAAAAAGGGAAATAAAACCATCGAGTGATAGAAATTCGAATCTAATCATTCTTTTTGTACACAAAGATAATATAACACGGGAAATGAAAGTGACAATGCTTACAACCAAAGAACTTCTAATTCTTACTCAATCGGAACGTTCTCACAATGCCATGTTTCCATTAGCATTCACACAATGGCAACTTTCGTTCTTCTTCGCATCAATTCGCCCGAATTCACAGAAATTAAATTATCCATTGTCCATGTTTTGTCCGTAATTAGAAAGTCGTAACGTAACGTAGAATAATTAAGCGCAAGCCTAGTAATTAGTTACTAATTATAATTAAAACAGAAGCTTTAATTAGGTGAACATATATTTAGGCTCACATTCCACATGGTTTAAATTAAATACACAGTGTTAGAGATTTTAACTATACAACTCGAAAATGAAAAATAAATTAAACAAAATTAAAATAATTCCTAACAAATTTGTAATATAGTTTTAAAATTGGTTTAAACATTCTGTATCGTAGTAGATTTATGTCTACTCTGATTTAAAATGTGTAGGATGAACGCATCAAGGTAATGTTGTATTCAAGTAACGTAAAATAAATTGTTCTATGAAAACAAGGAAAGTTTTAAGAGATTTTTTACGCAAGTTACAACAGTTAACATTTTCTACTTAATGATGTAGGTCTAAATAGAATGAATAAATGACATTTGGTTACTGCCTCGTTTTATGTATTCTTTATTTTAATGTTGCAAAAAAAGAATACATTAAACAATACCAATATCATTGCTTCGTTCTTAATTGATTTTATTAAATACATAGTTTGTTACTAAACATTTTATTACGATTGTAATTTGAGAAATTATCAATGTTCCTAGAAGATTCTAAACGTATGTAGTCTATGTTCTGACCCTTCTGACCTATACAATTTTATTTCTGAAGCAACTCCTTATTAAAACTGGTAATAATTATTTAATGAAGTGAATACTTATAGTTGTTTCTGTTATAAATTTTGGAAATAATAATTTAATTGAGTTTGTTATTAGTCTACAATTTAACTGTTCAAAACTTCCAGACTGTTCGTTGGTTATAGATAGAACAAATAAACTACAAATTAAGTAAAGCATAAACAAAACATTTTAACGAGATTTAAGGATTAATTTTATTTGAGCTATTCAGCCTCATTGCGAATGCAGCACTGTTGATGTGTATAGGGAAATAGTATGGCATAATCCGTTAATGCGAAGTATAATCAGACAAAGCTTCTCTCTTTTGACAATATGACGCAGTGTTGTTATAAAATGCCTTCTTTCATTGTGATTTAATGAAATGTCAACAACAGATGGCAGACGGATTCTTATTTAAATAACAGATATTATACGTCCTACTTAGTTTTATAATACAAGGAAAACCATTCTCTTATATTCACCAATTAAGCTTGACGTATTCCATTCTGTTTTATTTTTAATAAATTGAGATGAAATAAAAAATAATCTTGTGCTTAAAATTATTTGATTAGTTTAAACTAAATACATACCTGTTTATTTAAGTTATAATTAACATTTCTTAATGAATGTAAGTATTTTAATGTAGTGTAAGTAATATCAATTTTATTTACAATGTTTGTATTAGAATGAATCACAATCTGGTTTAAAATGTATATGAATTGGGGATTAAAATAATTTGATTTGTTATCTGCTAAGATTCCTAGTAAAATGTTTACTAGTAACTCCACTACACTTGGTAAGTACACTTTTTTTGTGTTTTCTTCGTTGCACAGTTTTACTAAATTACCATAATTGTGTCTAGTGTATAAATATTTCATGACCATGTTATTTGTTAAGTTGTGTTAGGTTAAAATTTATTTATTTTTTATATATTTTTTAAGTGTTTTTATGATGTTATTATTTCGTCATATTTTTAAAAGCGTTCAATTATTTCTTTACTGTTATGTTTAACTTGAATTGTTACTGTCTATTTTATATTATTTCAAGTCTTTTTATATTATTCTATGTTTTTGTATTGCTACTAATCAGACGGGCAGATGAACATGATCATTATTGTCACAAACAATTGTTCATTTATTAAATGCAGGAAATAGTAAATAACGAATATCTTATTTTATTACTACTTTAATTTTAATTTTAATTTATAGGTAGAATATTTTTAGTAAACGTTTTATTAAATCATAATGAAGGTCATTGACTTGTGAGAAAAGAACAAAAATAATTCTCGTAAAAACAGCTGTTATAGTGTTTAAAATGGTTATTGTTGCTCAAGTTTCACTGACGATAGCAAATTTGTCGTTAAAACGCATCTGGTCAATGAATATACTATTTTTATGAGAATTTGTGATATACTGTTTAGAAAGAAGTTTAGAAATTATACTGTCATGTGAAAATATTATTAATCTTAGTATGTTCTTTAAAAAATTTGTAAATTAGTTTAGATACGGTACTTTCCAATTTGTATCTGTGCGAACAGATGTCACGCGAACTCACTTTGTCTTTAAACAATTCTTATTTTACTCCTAAAATGTGACCACATACGTCATTTGACAAATTGTACTTTTGTCCACTAAATTAACTAATAAAGTAACGTATTATTTTATATTTTACAATAGTATCTAATTCTCAACATGCAATTACACAAAGTAATAAACAGTTAATAAACCAACACAAAGTAAGTTAGTCCAATATGAGATTTTCTCTCGATCCCACTAGATATTCAACACGTCGGTTAATACATAGTAAGGGATTTATTTATACATAGAATATAGAAGCAAATCTGTTAGTTTTATAAAACGTTGCATTACATTTCATCAACATAGAATGAAACACGCTAAAAGCATTTCGCTATCGCGCCCCATGTGGTAGGCTATACAAGTCGATGTTAACAAGAATCCATAGTTTCATATTTACTTTGGTTCAGAAATTTTATATTACTTTTATATAAAATATAAAACATTGCTACGTAATAACTTGTCGCAAATAGTTCATGTCTACTTAAATTAGGATGTGATGTATAAATATAATGTTGACATCATTTATTCACATTAACTTAATAATAGAACGATGTTGGAATACAATCTTAGTTGTTAATTTTACGTTTTTTCTTTATTTATTTATTTACAACAATTTTCTATTGTGCTATAAGCATTTAGATAATTAGTCAAAATTAATAAATACAAGCAGGTCTTCTTAAACCATCATAAATCATCGGCTCTATGAACTTAGTGACACTATCCATTAATTTTAATTACAGTCAACAATTCCCCCCGTTCCAGAAACAACCATTAACACCTTTACGACACAGAGAGATTAGTTTTGCATTTAATAAATAGTCCCACAATTTATGGACGTTTAGTGGAAATACGTGTTTTGTATTTCAGGTACATTAACTCGGTAATCTTATGACAAGTGGTCTGACATTATACTAGACATAATAAACTCTTTCTTAAGTATAAATAAACCTTCAACGTTATAAAATATGTTGAAGACCAAGGAAACAAGAAGTGACGTGTTGAAATAATTTTATAAATGTTATGAAGTGTCAGACTCAATATTTTATAAAGAAAAGAGAACAAATTGTAATAAGTTTTATAATTGTACAATATTGTAGTAAAAATTAAAACAAAATTACAAATAGAAAACGTAGTTGTTTGGGGAAAGCTCGTTAAAGAGAATAAAACTTATCTTGCGCATAAGAAGGAACAAACCTTTCATAAAATCCTTTCATAAAACATTTTTGTTTCCAGCAAATAGCGCTGAACAAGAAATATCGGCAAGACGTATACAAAATGTGTATTTAATATAAATACCTTTTAGAATGCTATAAACCTATTAAAGGTGATTTCAAAAGTTATAACTTAATTAGCTTTTCGCTATTTGAGAGGAAATAAGGAAAGCCCTTGACGGATGTCTTGTTTTAGTTTACAGAAATTTTTTTAAAAATACTGGAATATTCACCAAATTAAAAATAACATTAATTTTGTTCTTTCTACTATTGTATTTGAAAGTTAATAAGGTTGGATTTTATTACAATGTTTTGTAACTAGATATTTTAAAATGTCTAGTTTTTACCATCTGTAGGAAAATTATCATTCAAGGCAGTATCGACAGCAACAATATTGTAACGAATTTGAACTTATTATTTTCAGCACTCACTTGTATATAGTAAGTAAATACAGCAAGTAAATGCGTGTGCTGCATACAAAGTTATACAATACTAAAATAAACTTGTAATGGTTTACACAACATTTTGTGATTGTATTATCCAACTTAAATTTTATTATTTAAAGCTATACATTTTTTTCATAACAGAAATATACTACAACGTAAAGCTTGTTTTTCTGGAAACGTTCCGCTACTTTGTTGGGAACGCCAAGCTCTGTTGCAAAATAAATTACCATCACCTACTGGGAGACAATGGCTACTCTTTCCTGTTCTCCTAGGTGAAGCAACTTGTTGCCAAATATTTAATTTACTAAATATGTTGACAAAAAAAAAATTATATTTAACTCCCAGTAATTTAACATACTAGCTCAATTTAACTGACTCTTTTTACTTTCTGTAAACCTCAGAGTTGTAAGTACATTGGAACTAACCTTGTAAGTGCTTTAGTTTAACTTATAATTTAGCCAAGTTCTAATATCTGAATACATGGGATACACTATTGGATGTGCGAGACAGGTAACATAAAATCAAATTAATTCTGTTCTACAAAATAAAAACTTTGAATTTATTAGTTCTAAATTCAAACAGAAATTTAAAAAAAACTTAAACACAAAATATGTAAATTCTTTGGTAATTTTTACCTTACACAATAAATTCAAAAATAATTAACTTAATCTAAAATGGCAGAACTTTCTATGAATTTACTTACTTTGAAAATTGCTTTTATTCTATTTATAATGTTAATTAATTAAACCTTTTTATTATTAAATATTATTATTTTTAAACTTTGACTTTAATCAAATTTTAATTTAATTTAATGAATGCAACTTGATACACCACAAGATTAATAAAATATCTAACCCAGTATAGTAAATAAATTTAATGAATTTACTCAGGCAAAATCTTAGGGAAAATCTGCAAAGTATTTTCGCTTTTCACAGACCTTATAAGTTGTAGCTGTATGTCCTTCGACTGGAATCACAAGTTGTCTCGTGCCTGTGAATTACAGATGTTTTCTTTCTGGAAGTTGGCAGATGGTCCTAGGTCCGTTCGTCTGGTTATCCCACGATGTCTAGAAGCTCAATCACGATTTTTGTAAAAAAGAAAGAGACCGAGAGTCGCTGGGTACCCTGTATTTATACCCAGTTTCCCTCTGAATCAGGTATGGCCTTGCTGGTATTTTGCACCCTTTTGTCGCATCCTCCAATTTGCAATTTATAAAAGATTTTGTTTTCCTTGCTATAGTATTAATTATTTTAATTACTTTTTACCTTTATCATTTCTTTATTTTTTAATTTGTTTAATTAAAAAACTATTTTTTTAAGTTGATTTCTCAGTTTCTAAACTTTGGCAATCCCACATCCCCTCTTCTCTCCATGCTCCCTTGCGCTGAGATTTGCCACGTTTTCTTAGTCGTTTCTTCTATTGTTATTGGATTTTCTTTAATAACTTTACTAATTTCCATCGGATTTTCCTGCTACTTGGATTTTCTTTCTTCCCACATCTTCTTCTTTACGCACAAACTCGAATGGTAGTTGTAGGACGTTTCGTTTGCATTTTCGCGTGTCCCGACCGCTTTCCGCAGATTTTCGCCACGAAGTCTTCCATTTTCCGACGATTTCCTTTTCTGCAGTTCTTTTTCTTGTGGTTTAATGTTACTAGCCGCAGTCTCGCTTCTTTTGACCTTTTTTCCTGGTTTTTCTTGGACTTAGCAGTTTTATGAATTTACTCTATTTGTTCATTACTTTATATTACCGAAATTTATTTTATATACTGGATCATTATACAATTTGTTTAGCTACTAATCTATTTTAATTATTTATGGACTTTAAAACTTTATTTTACCTTAACTTTTGTTATTAAAGGTTTTACAATTGTCACCTTTCCATTCAAATTATATTTAACTTTTTCTTTTAATTTTCTATTAAAACTTTACTTAAATAATACTTTGTATACATTACATTTAAAATAACTTTATTTTTATGTACTTTTTCATTATACAAAATTCGCCACTTTAAAGCATTTTCTTTAATATTAATATTATGACCTTTTGTCATATGACATTTCTTTTTTGGAATATTTTCATGAATCCAAAAATGCCCTTACTTTTGGATTTTGAGTTAAATTGAATTTTTTGTTTAACTTTGAACGCATATTACGTAAGCAATTTCCCTTATTACGTTTCGGGAATTAGATGCCCAATACATAAGCGTTTAGCGTAATGCATTGACCACATAAAACCACTAATTCGCAAATTCCTAAATCC
>JAGFPH010000018.1:1032615-1060871 GCA_018207615.1 Philaenus spumarius
TTTAATGGGACAAGATAAAAATAATGATAAAATTTCGGACTAAACCAATATAACCAACGATTTATTTTCATATATTCTTAACAGTTTTCATTTCTGTTGGCAGTCCCACGACTGCTTTTTTTAACAGCTGAATCGGCAGAAATGGTTTAAAGGAAACGCAACAATAGTGTCATATACAAATTTTGCATTAATTATTTAGGCATTTTTATTGAATGAGATCACAATGTTGGTTCTGTTCCAAAAAAGATTTTAAGTAAGCTCGTTTTTTTATATCGTACTCTTCCTTTATCACGCCATAGCAATTTAATATATTGTTGAATAGGTGTAATAGGATACGCAAATAATGAAGTGGCATTTTTTCATAGCTCGTAGCCTAAGTGAAAATGTCTTCCAGATTGCATATCTAGCTTTAGAGTTTACAAACTTTTATAATTGATGGGTAAACATTTGCAACTAAGCCAAGCTACGATAAAAAATTAAAAGATTCGTATGAAATTATAATCGAAATACTTACTAACAAATTAGTATTACGTTAACATATTATTAAAAAAAAATAAACATTAATATCAGTTTAATTAAAAACATTTAAAAACATAATTGCCAGTAAAAATATTATATTACAAAATGGTAGTTCAATGTTTTTTTCGTAAATATAGTAAAATAATTAATTAAGCGTTAACCTTAAATAAATTATAACGATTACTACAAAGTATCAAAACACATTGTAGCTACAGGAAGAAGGTGAAGAAATGGTTGTTTGATAATAGCTACCACTACTTCAGATATATTTTTAGAGACTATCAAGTGATGTAACTCTAAACAACAAGAGAACAAAGCAAATAAACTGAAAATACCAAGAAACAGGAAACCTAAAATTTAACCAGTAAATATGAAAAGAAAGTATAATTTTTCAACAAAACTGAAACGAAAAAGTAAGGAGGAGAGGAGTGACAACTTGTGCGAGAGAGGCACGAGAGGAATATTTGCTTGAAAGTGTGATTGAGAAAGGTCTTTTGAGAGATTAATATTGTATAATTGAAACATGTACTTTTACGTTAAAATATTAAAAGTCATGAATGTTGGCATTTAATATTCTATTATCAAATTTCCTTAGGGACATAAATTTGGTTATGGTACACGTTTTTGTATATATATACGCTCGCCGCAATATACTTCCCTAAAACAAGGAATACATTATATTTTGCAGGGGAATTCAATTTGTTAAAGCAAACAGTTGACTTGTTCAGTAAAATAATGAAAATAAACAAATATATAATTATAATACCACTACAATCACTGAAGTGTCACTGAAATTAAAAAGTAATAACAATACACATACAGGGTGGTCCATATGTATGGGAACACCTCAATAAATTGGAAACTGTTATAGATGTAATACTGTAACTTTCTGGATAAGTTATTGGTCAAATACTCTACCTTTTGACAGACAACTGAATTTCAACCCCTTCTCAGGGGGTGGCCAAGGGGTTGTAACTCAAATAGTTTAAATGGGAACACCCATTGTGTGATACATCATCTTATAGGTATCTTTAAAACGAGAAAAACTGCATAAATAAAAATAAATGTTCTACGACACTTGTGTCCAAAATGGCGGCTGATTGAAATTTTGGTTTCCAAGGGGTTGTAACTCAAATAGTTTAAATGGGAACACCCATTGTGTGATACATCATCTTAAAGGTCTCTTTGAAACGAGAAAAACTGCATAAATAAAAATTTTCTACGATATTTGTATCTAAAATGGCGGCTGATTGAAATGTTGGTTTTCAAAGAAATAATTGGTATACATGTTTGATCAAAATTTTATTGAACAAATACCAAAATACATTTAAAAAACTCTGTTATTTATTTAGTAATTTGTTTATTAGATATTAATTACAAATTTAAGAGAATAAATTATTCTTACAGCATTTTTGATTTGAAAACCAAAATTTCAATCAGCCGCCATTTTGGATACAAATATCGTATTTTTTTTATTTATGCCGTTTTTCTAGTTTGAAAGAGACCTTTAAGATGATGTATCACACAATGGGTGTTCACATTTAAACTATTAGAGTTACAACCCCTTGGAAACCAAAATTTCAATCAGCCGCCATTTTGGATACAAGTGTCGTAGAAAATTTTTATTTATGCAGTTTTTCTCGTTTTAAAGAGACTTTTAAGATGATGTATCACACAATGGGTGTTCCCATTTAAACTATTTGAGTTACAACCCCTTGGCCCACCCCTGAGAAGGGGTTGAAATTCAGTTGTATGTCAAAAGGTAGAGTATTTGACCAATAACTTATCCTGTAAGTTAGAGTATTACATCTATAAGAGTTTCCAATTTATTGAGGTGTTCCCATACATATGGACCACCCTGTATACAAGTAGTATATTTACAAGACTCATTATTTCATTTGTGTTTTGCAGTCACTTATTTGACACACATCTTCATGTTATAAAATGTTTGAATTTAAACTGTTAAATCTGTAGTTTATCTTAGATTTGTGTTCCTGTGATTGAAATGAATAAGAAAATAACCACAATTTAAGCAAATAATGAAACAATAAATATTTAGTCTAACATTGTAATCAAATGCGACAGTGGCATTTAAAATTGTTTGTCAAAAACTGGATTTTATTATATTATGACTAATATACATAAATTATACAGACAGCAGTTATACATTGTCTAATTTTACAAACGCCACAATTTTATTACTTTCATTAAAATTCTGAATTGGCTTTTATGTGCAAATACCGCATTTCAAATTATGTTGTATAAAGTTTTAAAGTTACTTTAGAAACTTGAGATAATTCTTTTAAAACAGTTAGTGATACAACGATATCAACATCCTTTACACTGAAGCGGTTTATAGTCTGTTTGATTAATATGTATGGATAAAGAAGCCAGCCTTTATTCTTTTGTGAATGTCCTTCAGTAAGAACCTCAAACAGCACTCATCCCTCTTGTCTTTTAATCTTCAAAGCAATGTACTAATATTATACTTTGCAATCATGATTTCATCTAACATTATTGTTTTCTCAAGACCAATTGTTTTTTAAAAGCAATAATTTTACTACTTCCGTTCTGAGAAAAAAATTTAAGTTATTATTTTTTATAATCTTACGATTTTGTCGGAACTGTATGAATGACACTACAATTCTAATTGCATTCAAATGTATATGCAATTTATATAAATAAATCTTATTTACTTTTTTTTAAACAAGTTTCCGTCTTTGTTGCCTTTGCTTAATTGAAAGTACTTTTCATCTGTAAAATTAAAAAATATAATAAATTAAAAACTTAAATGCCGAATTATAATTGATAAGTTATATTCACCCTTCAATAAAATAAGCATTTGAAATTAATATATAATGTGCATGGTAATTATTGTAATACATAAAAAGTCTTCAGAGAAGAATAATTATTTACATGTTAGCAAATAATTCAAATTGTAATATCGAATATTACTCAGAGTTTTAATACAAAATACAGATAGATTTGTTAAAAATCTTATATTTTCCTTGAAGAATGTTTCCCTCATATTAGCTTAACGAATATTTTTTTAAATGGTGTAAATTCACATATTTCACATATTATGTTTTTCAAATTGTTTTTTTTTTTAAAAGGAAAAATCATTTTATTATAATTTTAAAACCTCAAATATATTTTATGCCGGAATTTCGGTTAGGGAAATCCAAAATATAATTTTGTGAGAGATTTATTTTACTATAGTATGTTTTACTATTTATAATTTGGTATGTCATCAAAAGGGGGTCCTGATTGAAGAATGTTGTACCCCCTAAATTCTCCATTTTGAGAAGAGAAACATTCCAAACTATTTAAAAATTTCAAGTGACCTAATAACAGTCCCGAAAAGGTTTGGCTTTATTTGAGTTCATTCAAAAGTCAAAAGGAAAGTATTTTACTAACTATATATTATGTTATTAATAACTCAAGAATGTGTATAAATACATTTTGAAATAAATTAATGTTTTGTACAAGTTACAAGTTGGTTCATTCTCTCTTTTATTTCGGTAAACTCCAATTCTCTTTCCGAATATGTCTCAAGACTATACGAGGCTTAAGATTGTAGAGCTCAGATTCAACTCTTAACTTTTTATTCCAGGATCGTGACTGGATTGTATACGTTAGGTTTTTTGGGCGTTACTGGCAATGTTTCATAAATTAACCCCCCTCCCTCACCAACGTTCTTAAACCTTTGACTTTACTCTAGAAATAAATTATTCCCAGCGACAAAGGCCCATTGTCCTTCTTCAAAATATATGTTCTCTAGCGGACCCTTTCTTTTAACAGTTCACATTGATAAATTAATGCCCGCGAATTTGTATTGTTCTATTTAGTAAAATTAAAATTATATACAAATTAATTATGTATTGTATGTAAGAGAGAATTTGAAATACAATATCTGTAAACGTTTTATTGGACAGTAGAAAACAAACATTACAGAATATTATTTTTAGAGGTACTTCTTCGAGAAGGTAGTAAAAGCATCGTTCAGTTATAATTAAATGTTTATTTAACTTGGCCCAAACTGTTTTAATTAAGTACATAAAGTTTTGTCGCTAACAGAGAGTTTATACAATATAAACTGTACGTATTTAAAAATGTAAAATAGAACACATAACTCGTGCGTGTCGTGAACTTCGCGTACCCAAAGTTGTGGTGGTATCTAGTTAAAAATAATTTTAACGGCTCAATACAAACTTTCCTCAGTTAATTTAGTGCCAATATCGTGAGTGCAGTCATTTTGTATTATGTCAGCCAGAAGATATTAATTTACTCATATAAAACGTATACTGTATAATAATTAATATTCAAAGAAATGATAATAGAACGGTGCATTACATATATATTGCAATCTCAAATGCTATTTTGATTAATAATGAAACTGCAATGATGTAACTACTGGAGATATGCTTGGTTACCACCCCTCATAACAAATCTTTGTAAATATTTTCTTTTGTAATTTAACTGATAAGAAAGCTCAAATATGGTTAAATTTAGTATATTTATAATATTAATATATATACACCTTGTTTCCGTCTTGCAACTTTTTTTGTGTAGTATAATACGCGCGTTTCAGGAACACGTTCCCATCTTCAGGGTTTATAAAATTTTACTCACATGTGAGCACGTCACAATTTAACACAAACACACACATACACACAACCCAAACACGAATTATTGCACATATAATGAAACATTTTTAAAAACAAAAAACTAAGTTTAAAAAAAAATTAAACAGTTGGCTGTAGGCCATGTTGACGGTGCACCCATTTTATCTAAGACATCATATTGATGATTTAATACTGTTGGCTATAACCATACATTTAACATAAGACACACAAAAGACCTTGCACAGATTATATTGAGTAAATGGTGTTATTATATATATATCTATCAACAATATAAATTAATTAATAAACTACCTACCATTGGCAGTTAGAAATACTTATGAAAACAGATTAAAAAATATAATTGAAATTGGCTTAAGAGAGTGGCCTTTTACTCGTTAAATGAATATAATATGCAATGGGATTCATCGAATGTTGTTGACTACTAAATTGCAATGTACAAATAATGTTAATTTTATTATAAGGAAACTGCGTTTAGTACGTACACAGTACATTAACACGTTCACTGCTACGCAAATTTCGTATTTCCTATGCTAGGAGCTGACCTTTTACTTTTTACATTTACTGTATAGCCTAAATAATCAGAAATTACTTTATATTTTATTTTTGAACCTTTCTACGTAATAATCACTAATATTTTAAAGCGGACGCGCATGTGCGTCCATAGCACATAGGCTTAAAATTGGCGTGAGAAATACGCAATGCTCTGTGTATTGAAAATACTCCCAATATGGGGGTTGGCGTGCAATGCACTGTGCGTCGGCCGCTTCTCATAGTGTTCAGTGTCAAGTTCTCATGTGCGTCCTTAGCAGTGAACGTGTTGGCCCAACAAGTTGTAAATATGTCGGACGTTTTGTGTATTTTTGTGTGCTGTTTTATTTTTGACGACGTCCCAATGGACGTAGAATTATCGTGTGTGAACTGTGTGTGTTTTGTATTTTAATGTGTTTCGTGTGCGGTGTTTTGAAAATGCCATTAATCGTGAAAGCTGTAACACGTTTCTTAAACTAAGAATTGGATAACGATGACGGTAAGAAACATAAATGTATTAATTTTAATTACGTTATCCGTAGCTAAATAACTTTAAAAAGAAAGTATGATTTACATAAATAAATAAAAGGACCAAGTCAAAACAACTTCAGGAGTAGGCCTTCTCAAGCCAAAGGCAATTCAATTAAGATACTTTAAATAAACACTTTCCCTGAATTAAATCTGCATATTGTATTGTTAACCTGCCTGTAAATATTTCCTTTCCGCAGATAATGCGTTCTCAGTATTTTCACTGTTGGGGTTAAAATTTTTTTTTATCAAATTAAATACAACATGATGATGTTCCATAAAGTTTAAGGTAATTACAATAAATTTAACAAATAACATGTGCAATTTTAAAGAAACAAAATTAATGTATAACTGAGATCAAAGGGATATACGTTGAAGATATTTCTGAATGTTTTGAAATTCATACATTGTACTACTGAAAAATAATAATGTAATTGACACAAATCAATTAATTTCGACATAATAGTATATTACATAATACGCTAGAGTAATGATATTTTTACTTAAGAGTCACAAAAATTAAACTTAAAAATAAGTTATTATGGTTGAAGAACAAAATGTCGTTTCAACCTAATCATCGACTAAGTAATCTACAGTTGTAAATATTACACATTGTTTTTATTATTACTAATAATAAGAATTGCTTTTTATAATAATATGTTAGTTGTCTATGCCTACTTAAGGGAAAATAGTGTTTTTTTCAATTACAATGTAACTTACACCAAACACGTAAACCTATCAGATTGACTCGCAACAAACGTAACCCTAATCTTCTGCTTTAATTTCTATTTTGTTGCATTATTACACAGTTCTTGTTGTACTATCTCAAACTTGTTATCTCACAGTATAAGGCTACCTTCAGCCGTTGTCACTCGGAGCTGTAAGTCCTGATTTTGTTTAATTTCTACTGCTTCCAGACGTAAATTTCAAATGAAAGACTTAGCTGCACAACCAGTTAGCCTAAATATTTATAATTAAAAACAAAGAACGAAAATACTATTGATATATACAGTAAATCCATTCCTCAAGTATCAATTACATCATTTTATAAATAAATTCAATAAATATCTAACAATTAATATTAAATATTGAATATTCCAATTAAAAGGCTAATTAGTAAGTAATGTTCAATCCATATACATACATATTAATATAAATAATTCACGCACTTAAAACATCAATTTGTATATTTGTATAAGAATTTCAATATAACTACATTTTCCCATAACTAAAATATGATAGTCTACTGTATTTTCAAATGACAGAATTTCCTAGATGTTTTCCTGAAATAAACTTCTCTCCTCGATCAATTATAAATTTTGTTCCAACTAGTGTCATAATAAACGTCCTTTAGGACTTATTCGTCATTGTTTCTAGCAATATTTAAATAAGTTTGTCAGTATATTATGAAGATCCCATACGATTGAAAATAAATTTGGAATGTACTTCAATAATTTCACGACGGTTTAATAATAAATACTTAGCCGAAAAATTATACTCTCGTGTAGTTGACATTATTTAACAAATGGAAGAGTTTAAAATCGTACAGAGTAAATTTTGGACCTCTTTAATACATTCTCTTCGATTTATTATTTCTTTATATTATATTATTTTTTCAAGAAAAACTCTCAACATTAGTAATAATATTTAATTCAATCTGCCACTGTTGACTAGACGACCACTAGAATAGCACGCTTGTAGGAAGTAGAATTGAATACGTTAAATTGAAGTTGCGGCGATTGTTTGAAGCTGCTACTAAATTTAGTAGCTACTACTTGTTGTTGCTGCAGCAGCTTAACTTCTGTTTTATCATAAACTTTCTCTGATAAGTAGCCCCAACCGAAGAAAATATATTAGATGTAACTACTGTATATCACACTTGTAAACACAAATTTAGTCAATAAGAAACTCATCTCCGTTTGATATATCGATTTTTTTCAAGCATTGCCCTCATTGTGATAAATACTCGTTGAAAGCTTCAATAATGGATGTAAAAACACTTTTTGCTCGTGATAACCAAAGTTGTAATTAAAAAACTTAGAAAATAGTTTCGTTCCATAAAAGAAACCCCAAACGAGAAAACACAAAACAAATTACTTTTATAACTAAAAAGTTTCTTATTACTAAACTTTTTAATTAGGGACAAAGTGCGCACTCTGTAGTCCATTATAATAAGGTTTCTTAATCCGAACTATTCACATTTCAATATCATATTCGTGCAACTAATAACCTTCATTTAGCACAAACCTTTTTAATTACCTAATTATTTACAGATACTGCGAGAAAAAAGTCTGGTTTTAATTAACTAATCTAAGAGAAATAAGTTTTAAAGTTTATATAGTTAAAAGTATTTGATCAACTAACGCGTTAAAAGTATTCGTCTTTTAATGAATTGCACAAACTAAAACTTTTAAACATTATTTATATACTTTATACGAAGTTAATTGCAATTCTTTTTGAATTAAAATAACTAGGGAACCATTAAAACTGGACACTCGATTATTTACAAATTTGTTTGCAACTGAAATGAAATTAATTTTATTCTTCCTTTACAAACTTTGTACAATATAATACATGTCAAATTAAACATAAATATAAGACATTTTAAATAAAGTAATAAATTTAAAATGCAAAGGGAAGAATTAGGTACCCTGTATAAGAATCCTGTAATGAGGGTTACCTTTACTTCAAAAACTAAATAACATTTATTTTATCAGAGTTTTTAATAACATATAACAGAAACAACGAATTCTTCAGAAACTCTTTTTTAATTATAATAACTAGGGAACTATTCAAACTAGACACTCGATTATTTAAGAATCTGTTTCCAGCTCTTTTTGAATTCAAATAACCAGGTAAATAGTAAGCAATTTCAATTCCACTAAACATTTTTAATATTTTTATTTTGATACGTAAAAACTTAATGGGAACGAATGATTGAACAGGACAAAGAAGGAGCATCGAGGTAAGTGAAGTGATAGAGGGGGAATTATTGTATAAAGCATAATGGCCCCTGTACACATTGGCACAACAGTTGTCCGCCAAAATGTTTGACAAACATGGATATAACAGTGTACGTCCACAATTTGGCCAAAAATTGATCAAGTGGACTGAACATTAGAGGAGCTACCGCGCACCCTTACTTGCGCAGACTGTTTCTCTTTGATTCATTAACAAAAACCGCAACGAAAGCCTACTCTCGCCAACATCGGACAACACTGGCCAATACTCCTTATTTACATAGGCCGAACATGTTGGTCCAACGCGTTGGCCCATGTGTAGAAGGGCCTTTTTAGATCTTCCTGGTTTGATCTGGTGAGGGTTACCAGGTTTAGACAGGAACGACTTGAGGATAATGGTGGGCAAATTAATAGGCTGACAAGGTATTGTGTACTAAATATATAGACCACTGACGGTAGACAAAAAAAAGGGCAAACATCGGATAAATTCGCATGTATCTGATTTTTTGGTATGTTTTTAGGGTACCTACCAGTAGTGTAAAACCAAGTTTGCAGCTTCGAAAGACTTGTGCTAACTTCGTGGGGCTCGAAAAACCTCGAAATTTTCTCACTGATTTCAGTTTTTGGCCCGAAACTCCTAAAAGGGTGCTTCCTAAGGAAAAGTCACTCTTTACTTTTTGGAAGCTGTGAAAATTTCCTACAATTTGAGCCCAACCCCAATTCTGTAGGTTCAATAAATTCCAAAATACAGGACCTCAAAAATTGTAGTTTTTTTTCAAAAAGTGCAAAATTTCAGTTTTTGTCGTCTGTCGGGATAAATAATGTCTGTAATACTCATTCTACGAGAAAATTTATTAGATATGAAGTTGTAGAGAAAATATTTAGCTTTCGTTTAAGCCCAAAACGAAGCCTGTAGGCCAAACAGGTATCTCGTTATCTTAGAAAAACAAAAATGGGTTAAATCGGGGGAGGGAGAGATCGGAGCATGAGTGAATACAACATTTAATTGCCATGGTTATTCATAGTTATTACACATAGTCTATTATTAGTAAAAAAAAACGTATGTAAGTACTCATCCAATATATAAATAAACTAACGTAATAATAATAATAATTAATAATTAACTAAAACAAACTAAAAAAATGACGTTGGCCTTACCTATCTTTGACGCGTCATTGAATAACAATAATTAATAACTAACTAAAATAAAATAACGTTGGCCTTACCTATCTTTGGTATGGATAAGGTACTAAAACCTGTGAAAATGGGATCTTTGACGAAGGCGAAACGGATTGTTTTACCCCCTTTTGTGTGATAAGATAACGCCTGCCTGAGCCAGGTTAAGGGTTCGGCAGATGTCCCTCTTCCCCTACCTTAACAGACTTCGGGTCGCCCTTATCGTTATCTTCTCAGTTTAGTTTTCTTGTTGGTCGTGTTCGGTACTGTACTCTTTACAAAAAATGTGAACGTATTATGAAACATTCGTATTTCTTGTGAAAATGTTCGAAGTGTGTTCGCCGAAATGTCGGCTCCGCCGAGAAACTGTTTCATGTGTCGCGAGACACTCAGTGCAGGGACAGTGGTAGTTGTAAAAAAACGCGGTATTCAGACGCTTATTGAAGTGAGTGAGAAACGCGGGCTTGTCGAGAACAAAGTTTTTTTGAGTACTTTAAATGAAGTTACCGTACATGACGTATGTAGAAAGAGATACACCGTTAAAAGTAATATTGCAGCATCTGTCCATCGTGGGAGGGATATAGTTCCTACAGCTTCGAGTTCACGGAGGGATCGAGGCTGCTCAGCCTCAGGCTCCAGACATCATTTAATCGGGGATATTTGCTTTCTCTGTGCTGAAAAAATCACTGAGGAGTTTTTCAAGGCCCAGCAGAAATTGTCCCTTTCACGGCGGAATGTTGTGCGCCAAGTAGAGACACTGAGTTTCAAGGATTCGATTTTAGAAATAGCTGCAAATGCGGGTGGTTGGGGACAAAAGATTATACAGCGTCTTTCATGTATAAGTGATCTGGTTGCTGCGGAAGGCAGATACCA
This sequence comes from Philaenus spumarius, assembly GCA_018207615.1. NCBI lineage: Eukaryota > Metazoa > Arthropoda > Insecta > Hemiptera > Aphrophoridae > Philaenus > Philaenus spumarius. Next base: position 1,043,846 of record JAGFPH010000018.1, read on the forward strand.
CCTAAAGTGCTACGAGAAGTTGTATAACAACAAGCGGCGTTCAGGTGGAGGTAAGAGGTGCGTCCTGCAACAACTCACCTTGCTGAGGGTATGGAGCGCATCTACGAATATTTGGCCGAAAATCGAGAGGAATGTCAGTTTCCAATGAGTGATCTCATCACAGATCACTTCACCGGTGATTACAAGCCTGATCGCAAAAGTGTTGAACTTCACCTGAAAAGGCGATATGGTGAAAAGATCATGTTTTCTAAGATTGGTCAAGGCCGCAGCACAATCCTAACTTTTGTTGACACTGAGCAAAAAATGCATACAATAATTGGTACGAAGAAAGAAAGAAAAACCCTGCAGAAGAGCGACTGAGAGTGGTGAAGGCTGCAGCACAGATAGTCCTGCAAGACATTCGCTCTCAAATATTTGACACCACCCAGTATCCTACCACCGGAGGCTACTTGCTTCACAAAGTCGTGTGGCACCGCGATGACTCAATCAGTTCAATTGTAGCAAACTACATTAGCTACACATTTAACCACTATGGAAGGAATGTGGTAGTTGTTTTCGATGGGTATTCAGAGGATATGGCTAGACACAGCACCAAAGCTGCTGAAAGATTGCGTCGATATGTATCCTCTTCTTGTTGCGATATCATTTTCGAGGAGTCTACACTCATCAAAGTGCCTCAAGAGAAACTCCTCTCCAACGAAAAAAACAAGCGGCGCCTGATCGAGTTCCTCCGCAGCGGAATGGAAAACCAGGGGATTACCACCAAACAAGCAGCAGAGGATGCTTACTGCTTAATTGTACAGACAGCCCTGGATAAGAGAACATCATATGAAATGGTCGTCATCATTGGAGAAGATGTTGATCCATTCTCTTAAATGGAATGGGCTCAAACATTGACAGCGTGTTCTTCCAGAAAAGTTACAGGGGTGAGGCTGGTTGTCAACAGTTCACATCTGCGAGTTTCAATCGAGGTGCCATTCTGCCCTGGATTTGAAATGTTCCTCCACGCATTTACCAGCTGTGACACCACCTCTGCCCTTTTCTGGCAAGGCAAAATAAAAATGATAGCTGTCTTCCAGAAAAATAAACATCTTGTGGAAGAGGCCAAGAAATTCCTGCAGCCTGATGCTACCCACGAAGAAATAGAGTCAGCTGGGAGAAAGTGCCTGGTGGCACTTTATGGAGGAAATTCCGAAGATGACCTCCACACCTTCCTATATGATTTATTCGTAAGAAGTGCTGCCAACGCAAAGGTCCATCTGGCTCGTTTGCCCCCAACCAAAGAAGCAGCTGCTCAACACAGCTATCGCACGTACCACCAGGTGCTAAAGTGGTTGGGGGTAGATAGGGACCCATCCAACTGGGGCTTGAGTAGCAAACACGGGCTTTTTCCCTTATCAAACACTGCAGACCCTGCCCCGCAAACTCTCCTTAAATTCCTGTCTTGTAAATTCCGCAAGGGATGCGCGGGAAGAACGTGTTCGTGCCAACAAGCAGGGATGAAGTGCTCTGCTTTGTGCAAGTTTTGTCGAGGCAAGACTTGTATGAACGTCGTCCCCGTTGAAATCGACGACACTGACGACGAGGAAGACCTAGACAGCCCCATAGGCCTACCTATCACCTTCTCATCCCAAGAATCAGCACTACACGAGAACGAACCTGGGCCTTCCAAAATATTCCGGTTTTGATCAAGATGAAGTTCAACGACGCGTCAAAGATAGGTAAGGCCAACGACATTTATTTTAGTTTGTTTTAATTAGTTATTTATTATTATTATTACGTTAGTTTATTTATATATTGGATGAGTACGTACATACGTTTTTTTACTACTAATATTATGTGTAATAACTATGAATAACCATGGCAATTAAATGTATTCACTCATGCTCCGATCTCTCCCTCCCCCGATTTAACCCATTTTTGTTTTTCTAAGATAACGAGATACCTGTTTGGTCTACAGGCTTCGTTCTGGGCTTGAACGAAAGCTAAATATTTTCTCTACAACTTCATATCTAATAAATTTTCTCGTAGAATGAGTATTACAGACAATATTTATCCCGACAGACGACAAAAACTGAAAATTTGACTTTTTGAAAAAAAAACTACAATTTTTGAGGTCCTGTATTTTGGGATTTATTGGACCTAAAGAATTGGGGTTGGGCTCAAATTGTAGGAAATTTTCACAGCTTCAAAAAAGGAAAGAGTGACTTTTTCGTAGGAAGCACCATTTTAGGAGTTTTGGGCCAAAAACTGAAATCAGTGGGAAAATTTCGAGGTTTTTCGAGCCCCACGAAGTTAGCACAAGTCTTTCGAAGCTGCAAACTTGGTTTTACACTACTGGTAGGTACCCTAATAACATACCAAAAAATCAGAAACATGCGAATTTATCCGATGTTGGATGTCTTAAGTCAGTGGTCTAATATGCATTTCGCAGTCACGGACAAGGGATACCACCTAACTGCAATCTATTTAGGCATGCGAAAACATCACTGCATTTAGCTGCTGCCTTCGAACTTCATGAGACACTTAGCAGCTTAGGACAGTCAGCAGGGGGAAAGTTGAAGGAGATTGACCTCACTGGTATGATAGGGTTTGCAAAGAAGACAGATAGGATCAGTGGAAAGTAGAAGGCAAAATGGTAGTTCACAATATAAGGTGTTGGGTAGGAATAACCCTTTCGTCCTAACTAGAATATAATGGAATTTTACCCTATTTGTAATATGACCGCAAAACCTTTTCTAACCATCAAACAATAAACTGTAACTAAACATGAAAGTAACACTTAGTAAATTCTATCAATAAAAATTTTATATGTTTATAATTTCACGTCCTAACTTTTAAAGTTAGTTTAAATACAATTCTTGGTCAAATTTGATATTTATAATTTATTATTCTAGACTCTGGAACAATCAAACCTTATTTTTAATATTTCAAGAATTACTTTAACATGGTACCACCCTTGGTTGAATCCCACTTTTAGCGAAGCACTATACATTTAAACAATGTCATTAAATTGTGAGTTTAGAAAACGATTGTATCCTTTAATAATTTTTAAACACCAGGGAAACGTATAACTATTAATTTAAGTAATGTATTTTTTTTATCAGGAAAAGAGTTAATTAGTTAACCTATCTCTGCTGTAATTCTACCAATCTGGACCGAATCGTGGGTAGGGAATAAAAGTGCCAGGGGAGGGATGTGTAGAGACACCTTCGATAATTCACTTTTGACCCTTCTCTAATTATTTAATCCCTTATCTGCGGTGGAAGCAATCAGAGATGGGACTAACTACAGCAACTCTATTACTCGTTACTTGATTTAGATCTGTATGTTACTGTATTTTCTATATCGTTTTAAAAATGAACACTAAATATAACTTTCACTACCTTTAGTATGTTTAAAAGAATTACACAAATTAATTGATTTCACTCCAGAATTAATACTAGTTTCAAGATGAAAGGAAATTTTTTATTACCGCCTAGTTGGTAGATATATTTGAAATGCGATTAATATTTACAATGTCTAAAATGTCTACAATTGTGTTCTTTTTTACACTAATTACAATTTTAAGAAATATCTAACATTAATAATTTCTAAAGACAAACTATTTTCCTCTAGATAAATAATTACTCGTAATAATAATTTATAAAATTATTTTATTAATAAATATTGACCCAATATTTATGCTAAACAAACTATCCTAGTTAATAAAGGAAAGTATGTTTTGAAAATGAGTATTAGTAGATCAACAAAAATATTGATTTTAAATGGTTAATTACAAAGCAATTGCAGTTTCGCTTGTTATTTTGTTTGTATATAAAAAATGTTATACGGTCGTTTAAAATCATCAACTCCTATATACGTACGTGAGTAACCATATAATATAACAGCTGATTTCACCCATCTTATGTAATACTTAAACAAAAGTTAGAGTAGATTATACTTTGGGGTTATATTTCCAACTTCAATCAATATAAGTCTTGTGAAGTTGACTTTCTTAAAATATGAGTTAAATAACTAAAGTAGGCTATAATACCTAATAAGATTTGCTTTGAGGTTATAAAACGAATATGAATACAACCTTTTTATTATCAATATATTCATTTATACAAGTTTAAAGACGAGATACCCATTCGTTTAGCTTCGGAAAAATTCGTACATCTTCGTATAACACATAAATATATTCGATTATTAATTTCGTCATAATAATATTAATAAATTCTAAATCATTAATTTATCTATCAATATGAAGTTAGAAATAAATTAAAAGTTAATATTTTCATCTTCATTTACATATATTTAATAATGAATATAATTACAAAATTTTAACAAATAGGCCTACAGTTTTATAATCCTTATAATTGTACACATTTACGGAGTTAAAATCCCAGTCAGCATAGTTAGGTAGGACTAAATTAAGTCTGTTGTTTTTAAATAGTATTTTTTTAAATTATGTATTTCTGATGTGTATCCAATTAATTTGCCTGTGGTTTTCACGGGGGTTTACTAGCTTTACGTAATTTACAATACTTTAACAGCCGAGCATTCTATGTACTTTCATTGATGTTACGGACTGAAATTTCTGTAAGATTTCGTAAACTCCATGTTTGTTTTTGTGAGGATGTAACACAGTTAATATGTATGAAAAAGTGTTCACTGTTTATTTGACCGTGTATATATTAAAACAAAAATCAACTGAGGATTCATTTAAATATCAGAAACACCTCATGTTTAGGATGCCATGTTTTCTTGTTACATATTATTCTTTGTAAATTTACTTAGCAAAAAATGTATAACAACATTACTCACGGACCTTTGGATGGAAAAAAATTACAAGCTTTAACAATGAGAAAACTATTCTGGTCACAAAAATCTCTCATTTAATCTAAACGTATTAAATAACCTTAGGCTGTTGCAAAATGGCATCGGTCCGGCAAAAGGTTTCTGCATCCTGCAATTTAGCAAAACCAGCAGTCAGTAATTACATTTCCGTTTGATTTTCGTCAGCATTTTGTGAAAAACATTCATGGTTGGTATCACCAATTTGAAGAAACTTGGTTGCCCTTAATGTTTCTGCAAGGATAAAATTCACAAAAAGTAATACTACCCTTCTCGTACCAAGATTTATTTGGCCCATTATTTGTTTACGAAAATGAAGTAACAGTTATTAACTTTATCTTGGAATGCTGAAGATACCAAAACTTCATGAGAACTCTGATAACTTCATACTCCAACAGAAGCCTCAACCACACTGTCTCAACTTTGGATAAGGTACTCGGGACCCCACGATACTGTCCTACACTCTTCGCCTGCAAGATATCAAGACATGACTTAACGCGACTTCTTCTTATAAGGATACATGAAGTAACTTGTTTCTGTACCATTGTTAGTTCGTGACGTTGACCGAAATCTCAGCAGTGTGGGACGAATTTACCTACCGTCTGATTACTTATGCTTAGATGGTGGAAAGTACATAGAGCACTCGTAATAACAATGCTACAGATTTATGATAATAATTTTCACTTTTTCACTTTTGTAATGTATTTTAATCAATAAATACAACTTTTCAAGACGGGTAATTATTTTTGAAACAATTTGTACATTAGCCTACATAAAAAACGAATACAAATTAAAACACGTAATGCACAGTTATTACACACAGAGTTGGGTCTAATCAAGTAAACTTGTCGCATAAAGGAGGGAACACAACGTCAGAATATTACCCATGTCTTGGTTTTCCATTTACAACAATGAGAACATTAGTACGTCAGTGCGGTACAGTTCTGCAGTACGGTGGTTGGCATATCATGCAGTAAGATAAAATGAGTTCCCTTAAAGATAGAAGAATAATGTCTGTGCATTTATTAAGATATCAATAGGTTAAGAAAGCATTTCCAAGCTCAGAAATATGTATTAAGTTTTACCTTAACCTAAGAGTAATGACCAGTACCTAAGTTGTTAACGGAGAATTATGTTTAGTACAATTTTGAAGGCCAATTAAAATTGTGTAAGAAAAAGGTTGTTTATGGATACAATTCAATGTTTATATATTCACTAGTAAGTCCCCGTGAAAAAAAACAGGCAGATTAATTAGATACACATCAGAAAACATAATTAAAAACATACTATTTAAAAACAACAGTCTTTATCGAGGCCTACCTATGTTGACGGGGATTTTTAACTAGGTAAATTAATGTGTACAATGTAAGGATAATAAAACTGTAGGCTATTTGCTAAAATTTTATATTTATATTCATTATTAAATATCTAAATAAAGATAAAAATATTATATTTTAATTGCTTTCTAACTTCATATTGATAGATCAAATCATTTAGAAGTTATTAATATTACAATGAAAAAAAAATAATGGAATATGTTTATAATTTATGTTATTCGAAAATTTACGAATGTTTCCGAATATAAACGAACGGGTTTGGAACTTTTAAAATTAATATATTGATAACAAAAGGTTTAATTTATATTTATTTTATAACCTCAAAGCAAATCTTATAACGTATTATAACCTACATTTGTTCTTTAACTGGTATTTTAAGAAAATCAACTTCACAATACTTAGGCCTATATTGTTGTAGTTGTAAACATAACCCCAAAGTATAATCTATGTTAGGTTTTGTTTAAGTATTTACAGATGATGGGTGAAATCAGCTGTTATATTATATTGTTACTCACGTATGTATGTACGAACGTACGGACGTTCACTCGATTTTATAGGAGTTGATGAAGATAATATATAAGCCCAGGTTATAAAACTTTGCGTATTATTATGACGTGACTGGTAGATTCCTTTTGTCGTATCTAGACTAATGATAATTAAGAGAAGATCTTACTAAAGGAATAAATTTAAAATCGAGACTTTAAAGATCACACAAATAAAAGTTTACTTTTGCAAAATTTCAACTCAGTAGAAATGTTTAGCAAATAATTGTACACAAATTATTTTGAAATTCTATTTAAATTATTTAATATACAGGGTGTTTATTCAATGCGCGAAGTTAATTCAGAAAGTGCATATATTGGTAAAATAAAGAAAACAGTTCCTATAGTCAAACGCTTTTTTACCAGCTTAACGCCATTTAATTTGTTTAACTAAATTATATATATGTTTAGAGGCTCAACCGATTAATGGCAATCAATCGATGTAAAGACCTAGTTTATAAACAATAATCAACTTGTTATAGTAAATAAAATAACTTCAAAATTGCGGTCATTTACAAACTTTAAATTCGAATAAATCTAAGCCGTATTTTTTTATAAAATCTTCAATAGTAATTATAGATAATTTCCGATCGAATGGTTTAGCTGCCAAAGTTATCGAACAAAGGGTAAACATTAATACAGAGTCTATTGAACTAAAATACATCAAATTAATTTGGACAGTTATGTGATCAATTTACTTAATATATTAACGTAAATCATTTGTATTTCAATTTTGTGATATTAGTTGTTAAATAGGTATTTTTATTTTGTTAAAATTTTGCAAAAATGTATGGTGCTGCGTTTGATAACATTAATCAATATTTAATAAAATTTATACGTGTAATATAACCAAATAATTGACCGAATAACGTAATATTGATTAAATACAAAACCTGATAATATAGGAACATTACAATTCCTTCAAAAATATATGCAAATTCCAAAATTTCTGATTTATTTTAGTACTAGTTGTTTCATACGCGCAAAACACGTATCATTTACGCATATTACTAATATATACAATTATATTGAAACTCTTTTGTGTATCAGGAATAATAACTTTTTATTAATCTTAAATAACATGAATATATATATAATAAAATCTTCTTATTTCATGAAGTAATGCTTCCCTATTGCCATCGGGGATTAATGCATACAGAATTCTTGAGATGCAAATTTTAAAGTGAATAATAATATAGTTGTTGAATAAATGGATGTGTTTAAAATGCTTCGAGTTAAAACAGTTGGTTTAAGTTAGCCTTTGATTAAAATGTATGTTTTTTTCAAAATGTATTTGAAGTATTTGCATAAAATGCTTAATTGTATGATCTGTAGATTTACCATGTTGAAAATACGTAAAAGACCCAATTAAATATAGTTTAACTTGTTGTTTGTAGCCTTTGTAGGCCTAAGCATGTCTTCTCAGGAATGAATTAAAATAAAATGAATTAATTGCAAGAAATAAATATTTTCAATGACATCTAACCTCTTAAAAAATTGTATAGCCTACATTAGTTGTATAATATATTAGAATTAATATTTTTAAGTAATATTTTGTACATAATTAATGTATGGTAGGCTGTAATATGTCATATGTGGTTTTAAGATTAGAAATTAAATTAAACAATTAAACAAATGCAATTCAAACAATTCAAACAATTCTATTATTGTTGAACATTTATGTATTTTTACAAACAATAATTTATTATGTTTAATTCATACTTCATAAATAAAAACAACTTAGGCCAACAAATATCAAACTATACTTTCAACTACTGTATCTATATTTGGGTTATTAGTATGAATTATTGTTATTTTTATAGATTCGAAAAGGTTGACCCTTTGTTATTTTACAAATATAACAGGTATACTGACGATACAATAATAATAGTTTTGTCTAAATGAATGTATTTACATTATTTTGAGTTAAAATCTATGATTAAAATGTATGATATTTTGTTTTTCAAAATTTATTTCAGGATTTTGATTCAAACGTTTAATTGTAGGCTATATAAATTTACTATGTTGAAATTCTATAATGGCGTAGATCTAATTAAATATAGTTTGTTGTTTGTATGCCCAAGTAGTTTCTTCTAAAGAATGAAATAAACAAAAATAATTGTAAAAATATATACTTTTCTTGACTTTTAACATTAAAACTAACTATATAGCCTACATTAGTACTTTAACACATTAAACTTAATATTTTAAAGTTATAGTTTTAATAATGTGTATTAAATTAATATGCACAAATCTTACTTATTACAGTTATAAATTGGACAGAATGAACATCAACCAAGAAAATAATAAAATTATTTAAAATGAAAATCACTTGATAGAGTGATTTACAGACAATGATGACTGTCTATCTTCTTCTTTTTCTATTTTTAATAAGGACTTAAGAAGAAAATATAATGTATTATATATTAACAGTAACTTTTTTTAATATTAGGTACAATATTTTCAGTTTTATTAGTTTTAAACTAACAACTATAACTATTTTTATGCAATTAAAAAAAAAATTGTTTTATAAAAAATATGTAACCATGGTTGGTATTCAAACCCACAATTCCTGGTTTAAGGAGACTGATGACGTATCCATTAGGCAACATAGGCATGCTTCTCGAGTGTTGAAATAGCTATATTTAAACATCTGTGGTAGATGGTTTTTCTTAAATTTTACATTTATATATTTTGTTTGTCAACCGATTTAAATAAAACAAACATTAAATTTTGACAGCTTTTCTCTATACGTCACTGATATCACATTCAAATTGTTTCAGCCATTGTAGATATCAGTGTGTGCACAAAAATATATCTACGATTTTATTATATCGTATATGTCCAGACTCTCTCCCATTACCTTTGCAGACATAAATTTATCATAGTGAGCAATACAAATACGGTAAGAAATTGTGACGATTTTAGAGTTTCATATTAGCATCTTATTATCATGCAAGTGGAGAAACCAGGTTAAACTTTCACTACTCAACTTACTTTATCGCGGATATATACAAAGGTGGGAACTACTTTCTATTTCAAGGGCATTCAAGGTAATTCATAGTTATAGTGCATGATTATAGACTTGCCTACCCACATTAACATACCCAAGAAGTTAATACCGTCCATTGTGCGAGTAAAGCATTCTACGCAAAGATTCTTAAATAAGATATTGTAAAATTGTACTTTGGTTGCTTCAACTGTCGGGAGTAGTTTTTATACTAGACTAGCTGGCCCGATCCGGCTTTGCACGGATAGACAAATCAAAGTTAAACTTATAATAACAAAAAATATATTATATCAATGAATGTATTACACTATGTATTTCTTATGGTGATATTTAGTAATTTTGATCCCCCCAAACCTCCCCTAAAATTTCGAATTTTTTTAAACCCTTTCTTAGTGAGCACCTAGGACCCTAGAGGAAGCTACATACTAAATTTCAAATCCGTTCGGTGGTTTTTTTTAGTAACTTTGACCCCCAAACCCCCCTAAAATTTCTAATTTTTTTAAACCCTTTTTTAGCGAGCACTTAGGGCCCTAGAGGAAGCTACAGTACATACTAAATTTCATTCCAATCCGTTCGGTAGGGTTTTTTTTTTTAGTAACTTTGACCCCACCCCAAATCTCCCCTAAAATTTCAAATTTTTTGAAACCCTTTCTTAGCGAGCACATATGGCCCTAGAGGAAGCTACATACCGAATTTCATGCCAATCCGGTCGGTGGTTTTGGAGAAATCGTGATTTAGTAACTTTGACCCCCAAACGACCCCTAAGATTTCAATTTTTTTGAAACCCGTTCTTATCAGCAACTACGGCCCTAGAGGAAGTTACATACCAAATTTCATTCCAATCGGTTCAGTAATTTTAGAGAAATCGTGATTTAGTGACTTTGACCCCCCCCCAAACCCCCCTAAAATTTCGAATTTTTTAAAACCTTTCTTAGTGAGCACTTATGGCCCTAGAGGAAGCTACATACCAAATTATGTTCCAATCCGTTCAGTAGTTTTTGAGAAATCGTGATCAGTGAGTCAGTAGATTTGGCTTTTATATATATAGAAGAGAGGAGTGCTAAATATTTGTAAAATGTATACTAAGTTATAAGTCAATACTTGTGACTATATTAAATCAAAATTTAAACAACGAAAAGGAACCAAACGCATTTTGAGTCAACCTATTTTGTTTTAAATCCAAAAAACATAATTTGGTGCTTCAGAAAATCTATGAACTTAATATCAGAAAAAAATTAAAGATTTCCAATGATTGTATTTAAACATTTTATTAATTTAGTATCCTGTAATGTTTTTTTTACATTTCAAAATTAGGTAATATGATAGGAAAATTCGTTTAATAAATGTTTAACTATGATTTACAAAGTATGAATTGTATTAATTTGTATTGCCAAAACAACAACTTGTAAACAATAACCAATAAAACAGCTGACTAAGACGGACGAGCTTGAACAACTAAATACAGTTTTAGGTTAAGACTTAAAACATATTTTTAACTAATAATATGAGCATAAAATAATATGTTACTCTAATGTACAGCATGATTTGACAAAGGAAACTTTAAGAAATTACAATCGGGTTTCTAATTACAATTTTAAAATGTCATACTCCATTTGCCTAGGAAGATCAACATATCAAATAAATTAACTACTATAATGTTGGTACTTTTTACTAATATTCATTATACAGACGACTCATTTTACTAATTAGTAAACTAAATCAAATGCATATTATTATAAAATGTGAATAGTAAATGCATGTTTAGACTATAATGTAGCTAAAACGATTTATTCAGACATAGTACGTTCATTTTGCTGACATTTATTTGTGCTAGCATACGGTGTTCTCTAGTGTCTGTAAAATGGCAACAAAGAGGTTTGACAGAGGAACGTAATTATCATACACATAAAGCTGACAATTATTACGTAAAACAGAGGTTTATTATAAGAACTACAAATTACAAGAAGAACACTATTGAGTATGTTTGAGTCACCTGCACTATTACACAAGCTTGCTGCTCGGTGTTCAGATGTCTATCTAAGCGCTGCAAGTACTTATGACTACATTTTAGCAACGACCTGTCTGACAGTGCTGATATGCTCGTCGTGACACTTGTATTTGTTACTGCATAGTATGGTGTGGTTCGTATTCCCTCTTCTAAGCTATGATGTAAACATTCAGCCAGTCAGTGTTCAGATATTTCAATTTAGTTTCATAAATTCAAATATTCTTTGTCATACATTTTCCGATTTGTTCTCTTTAGTTTCTACAACTATAATAACTGGTTTTGGTAAATGAACGATTCAAAATCTACAGTTGGGTACGGTTAAAAATATTGTTTTCGATAGTTACAAACTTTTGAGCTTTACGGCACTTTTAAAAATCTGTTCTTAAGAGTTTAATTTTTTTAATTCCTGTAATTTAAATATTCAATTGATATTTAATAACAGTATGTATACAAATACTGCATAAATTATTTTCCTATATTCTAAATCAGACAAAACGTAAAGCCTATTTTAGCGTATTTATACTTTTTTAATATTATTTTTTGTCAAATAATATTTAAAGCAATTGTTCATTTTTCGGAAAAACTGTAAATTTAATCTACTATTCTGACCATCTGGTAAACTTCACCTTCAGCCTATTAATATTAATCATTTTCTTAATAATTCATTATTTAATCTTATTTCACGACGTCCGTGATCGTTGATTGGAACACTAGAATGTCGATAAACTATGTTGCTGGTGTACAATGACTGCAGTATCGATTATTACTAATTCTTTACACTTGAATTTGGACGAACTATGTTTCTGCTGTGAAATGACTGCAGTATCGATTATACCTAATTCTTTACACTTGAATGTGGACGGACTATGTTGCTGCTGTGAAATGACTGCAGTATCGATTGTAACTAATTCTTTACACTTGAATGTGGACGAACTATGTTGCTGCTGTGAAATGACTGCAGTATCGATTGTAACTAATTATTTACACTTGAATGTGCACGGACTATGTTGCTGCTGTGAAATGACTGCAGTATCGATTGTAACTAATTATTTACACTTGAATGTGGACGAGCTATGTTGCTGCTGTAAAATGACTGCAGTATCGATTGTAACTAATTATTTACACTTGAAAGTGGACGAACTATAATGCTGCTGTGAAATGACTGCAGTATCGATTGTAACTAATTATTTACACTTGAACGTGGACGAATTATAATGCTGCTGTGAAATGACTGCAGTATCGATTGTAACTAATTATTTACACTTGAACGTGGACGAACTATAATGCTGCTGTGAAATGACTGCAGTATCGATTTTAACTAATTATTTTCACTTGAATGTGGACGAACTATAATGCTGCTGTGAAATGACTGCAGTATCGATTGTAACTAATTATTATTTACACTTGAACGTGGACGAACTATAATGCTGCTGTGAAATGACTGCAGTATCGATTATATCTAATTCTTTGCACTTGAATGTGGACGAACTATGTTTCTGCTGTGAAATGACTGCAGTATCGATTATAACTAATTCTTTGCACTTGAATATGAACGAACTATGTTGCTGCTGTGAAATGACTGCAGTATCGATTATAACTAATTCTTTGCACTTGAATATGAACGAACTATGATGCTAATTTGAAATGATTGCACAGTCGATTACATTATACCAATTCTTTACAGTATACCTAATTATTTACAACAGGTCTATACATAATTCTTTTCCTGTTCTCTTTAGTAAAACTTGGTCCTTATAGCAGCACTACAGGAGAAACATATTTTCGACGGCTTTAATTATTTTTGTACAGATTAATACTGTTGAGAATCTTACGTATCGTCTAGTGATGTGTGTTCGTGTTATTATTTGTGTTTATGCCATGTTTTAATAATGAATTATCTACTTCAGTTAAGTGACGAAAACTCTGATAATGAAGTATAAACTCTGAAACGCGTTAGTGGTATAACAACATGCCAGTCACTTGTCGGAATATTTATATAATGTTACTTATTATTATTGGTTTGTTTTGATTATTCCTATGAATTCTAAATGTATAGTAGATACAGTAGCATTAAAATTCCACGTTAATAGTCTTTTAATATAATTTAATAATGCACTAATCAAAGCCCATCAAAACATTTATACCCTTGACCCTACCCGCTTGATCGTCATTGACGAAGCAAAGGCCAAAGTATAATTGTACGGCTCCGGCTTAGATTTCAGTTATTGTGAGATAAACTTATCAATTGCATGTAAGAGTAGGCCTACAGTACTCGGAGCTGTTTAAGTATTAAAATTATTTGAAAATTTCCGAAAAAAATCTTAAGTAGTAAATGGTCTATACAGGAGTCTGACTAAAACATAACTAGGTTAAATATAGCTAACTCATTTCTGCAGTCCACCGCTAACTAAGTAAAATATAATTCTGTATATTTATAACTTTCATACGCCACGCAATGTACGAACTAATGCTAAGGGGATAAAAACGCACTCTAAGATATTTCTAATTATTTTAAATCAATGAACTTGATTTGTTTCGAACAAAGTGAAATCATTTAAAGTCATGCAAACACCGTTATATTTAAATGTGTTTATGGATGTGTGTATGTTCTAGTTATTGCATTGTTATTATGCATTAAATTTGAGTAACTGTGTGTTACTGTGTGTCAGAATAACGCATTGCTCGTACTCACAGTCGTAGGAATGTCTTTGGAATAAATTATATATCCATTCAGACGTTCACTGCCACGCAAATTTCCTATTTCATATGCTAGGAGCTGACCTTTTATTTTTTATATTTATTTATAAAAGAGTAGAAATTACTTTATTTTTTTTATTTTTGAACCATTCTACGTAATAATCACTAATATTTTAGAGGACGCACATGTGCGCTCATAGATCATAGGCTTAAAATAGGCGTTCGAAGCACGCAATGCATTCTGTATTGAAAATACTCCCAATAGGTGGTTGGCGTGCGAAACACGCAATGCATTTTGTATTGAAAATACTCCCAATATGGGGGTTGGCGTGCGAAGCACGCAACGCACTGTTCGTAGGCCGCTTCTCATAGTGTTCAGTGTCAAGATCACATGACTGTGCGTTCTTAGCAGTGAACGTGTTCTACCTACTAGGCTAACAAGACAAACAAGTACTGAAGATTTCGATAACCACCAACAAAGTATAACATAATTTATAACTATTATTATAAAGGGATTTATAATTTTTAGACCCTTAGGTAATTTTAGAAATTATTAAACCTAACTGAAAAACATTTTCTGGTGGGTAATTTAGACTTTCGTTAGTAACATAGACTCGTTAGTTTTTATAAAAAATGTTCTAGTAAAGTAGGCCACGTTAAGAGTCGAAATACCAGGTCGAAACAGTTTTTTTTAACTCTTCCCAGTTTTATGAGCCTTTCATGGAATTTGGAGATGCACTATTGTAATTGGCGGTAAGTTGTACATGGACATCTAAACTATAATGTAGTTATGTTTATTACTAGTACTTACGTCAAATAGCAATCGTGAGTTTAGTATATTTTAATACTTTATTACAGCTGTTTCGGTATAACACATACCATCATCAGATGAATAAACACATACACACATAACACTGACACACATTACACATAAATAAATATAACAAAAAGTTTAGGTACTGCAGTACAAGTCAAAAAAATATTAAAAAACTGATTTCCTGATATGACCACATCTTACTAGTGTGGAGGTCAACTATTCACTGTGACTTTATAAGGTTGGTCTTATTGACATGCCATAGTCCACAATCTTAGACATTCTTATCTAATGTAACAAGAGTGTCATATAGGCAGTTAGATGCAAAGTTCAATTTATCATTTAATAAACTATCTGGGTTGGTTTTGAATTGTTTATATATCTGGTATTCTTCCAATACGTCCATAGTCCTGCCCTTATTTAGAATATGTATAATTTCCATATTGCTAGCGATGTCGGTGTATTTATGGTCGTTGTCTATCAGGTGTTAGGCATAATTAGAGGTTATTTTTAATCGGTTATTGTGCGGTAAATGTTCAAACTTCTGGGAGCCTAAGCCACATTTTTAATTCCAACTTCAACAAAGTCCCCAACGATCCATTTTCAAAATGTGGTGTAGGCTATACAAATTACATTGTGACAACTGCAATAAACAATATATTGGTCAAACTGGAAGGAACTTTAGAACCAGGTTTAAAGAACATTTACCGCACAATAACCGATTAAAAATAACCTCTAATTATGCCGAACACCTGATAGACAACGACCATAAATACACCGACATCGCTAGCAATATGGAAATTATACATATTCTAAATAAGGGCAGGACTATGGACGTATTGGAAGAATACCAGATATATAAATAATTCAAAACCAACCCAGATAGTTTATTAAATGATAAATTGAACTTTGCATCTAACTGCCTATATGACACTCTTGCTACATTAGATAAAACTGTCTAAGATTGTGGACTATGGGGGACTATGGCATGTCAATAAGACCAACCTTATAAAGTCACAGTGAATAGTTGACCTCCACACTAGTAAGATGTGGTCATATCAGGAAATCAGTTTTTTAATATTTTTTTGACTTGTACTGCAGTACCTAAACTTTTTGTTATATTTATTTATGTGTAATGTGTGTCAGTGTTATGTGTGTATGTGTTTATTCATCTGATGATGGTATGTGTTATACCGAAACAGCTGTAATAAAGTATTAAAATATACTAAACTCAAGATTGCTATTTGACGTAAGTACTAGTAATAAACATTATTACAAAGCAATCAAAAGGCACTATGGAAATTATAATGTAGTTATTGCAAAACTGGTGACATAAATTTAAATGTTATCTTAATAACAAGAGGAGAAACCATAATTTTAGTTGAATTACTTTAAAGTATTGCGTATTATCTACAAATTATACTATAGAGATTGCTTCAATATTTACTGTTGGATAATATAGCTAAATTAAAAATAAGGACCTAAGTTGTTAAAAATAGATAATATTCCAATCGCTTTCGAGCGTTAACTTATCAAGTCAACTCCCCTCACTTGAGTCCTAGTGTAATACACCTTTAAATTACAAATTGTGCGAGCTGAGCGAACATAAGATGGTCTCCTCTAGTGTTGCTTATAAAAAAAAATTGGGTGTGCGTCGGACCACACGGTGGAAGTTATACTTCTTTGGCCATTCTCATACACCCACTCACGCACACAAACAGACAGGATATATCGATAGTTCTTAAAAATTTGTTCTTACTTTTCAGCGTGACGCGGTTT
>JAGFPH010000018.1:1060881-1081157 GCA_018207615.1 Philaenus spumarius
AACATCCCATCCCAAAGTGTCTAACGGGCGCAAAGAAGTATAACTTCAAAAAACGATCTGAACAATAATTTAAATTCATATTCGTATTCAAATTAGTACAACTTTTAAAAATCGAATAATTTCTATTGTTCTTTTATCCAATCCATATTCACAAACATAAATGTATAAAATATATAAAAAAACCTATAATCAAAATAGTTGTATTCAATTATATACAAACATGACTGAAGTCAAAAAGTTTAAATTGAAATAAAAACGCTAATCAAACTCAATTACGCAATTACTATTTATGTCAGATCACAAATATCATGATTTTCAGTAAAAGATACAGTGAAACTTATTTCTTGTTAAAAATATAAATTCATTCACTTTAAAATACTAAACATTTAAGGTGAATCTATAATAAAAGGAAATATTTTGAGGAAGTGTTCTAAATTGTATAAACTGATAAACTGACGATGCATCATAAATTATTGATGATGCATCATAATCATCATAAACTTATGATGATGATGATGATGATGATGCAAGATATCAATCAGATTGTTGACTCATTGGATTTTTTTTACCTACTTATCTTTATCTTAATGTTATATATAAGATTTGTTGTTATTTCTTGTAATGTTCTAGTAAGACTGTTACTTTTTCTGTAATCTAACTTTAATTACAAGTATAAATTTCTACTATTTTAAAGTGATAAGTGGAACCACATAAGATTTTTTGAGAAACAAAATGTTGTATCACACAAAGCCTATACAAAGTTTTGCATAACTTAATATCGATATCTCAGTTTCTTTAACTACATTGTTTAAAAAAAACACAAAGTAGCGTTTCCGAACCTGTGTTCTTATTTAATTGTTTTTCTTTTTTTTACAATTAGAACATGAATTTAAAAGTTTCTTAGCTGAACCTAAAAATCAGGCGAAAGTAAAATATATGGTAAATTAACGCAGAAAAACAAATGTAATTCATTACAAACATATATGGGGAAAATTTAAACTCTATTTGAATTTAAAAAATATCTTTTTCTTTTTTTAAAGGTGCATTATTTAACTTAACTGTTATTACTTTCATGCCCCCCACAGTCTTCAAACTTAACTTTAATGAATGAATACGCAGTGGGAGTTCCTCATTCTACGCATGGCTCCAAATACATAAAGCTAAATTACATCCTTTGTAATATCCACAGACATTTAAGTAACGCCCATTTATAATGAAAATAAATTTCAAAAAATTCTATATTTTCCAAATGAAATAAATTGGCCTTGTATTGTCTACGTAAGGAAGAACAATACTATATAGTCTAGCATTCTGTATGGAGAGTGATGTAAGAACCTTTATAGTGCTCTCAGAAAGCAACGCCGCGAGCATTTCAGACACTTTATGCCTGAGAATATCAACACGTCTTGCAAATACAATAAACCCATTTTCTTACGACCTACTTCAAAATGCTCTTTTCTGTAGGCCTATGTTATACACGTCTACGAACAGGAATTAATAAACACACTGAATGTATTGTTTATTACAAAAAATATAATATTATGTTGGATAGTTTTTCTTGTAACAAATTAAATCTAACCAGAATATTTCTGCAAACGTAAATAATTGAATTCATAATAAACATCATGAACAAATTACTTTTTTTGTAAAAATTTTGGCGTTGTGCATATTGGAAAAAAACTAATTACTTGTTTAAAGAGTATAACTACTAACCGATGCTATTACAAAAGTAGCTGTTGCAGCCGGCTTTACTCTGGGTAAGGATCAACTGAATTAAGGTAACACATTTATCACTATAACGTTTCAAAGCAGCATGTTTATTCTAGGTTTATGTTTTTTTAAAGCGTAAATTTAGTTTTCACTTTTGGAAATACAAATACATAGGAACGACTTAGTTGTTCACAAATCCTTCAGTGTTGTGATAAAATAGTTATTGTTTGTCATAATGAGTAGAGAAAACAGAGTTATTTCATTGTTCATGAAATATCTTATAAATTGGTATATTATATTATTACTATACTTATACTTACTTAATTTGTTTACAATTAATTATTTAAAAATGTATTGTTTCAATGTGAGTTTGTGCTACTTGTAAATTATAAGGTCAGACATTTAGCCTACGTCATTGATTAAATATCTGTGTTGTTTAATATCAATATTAATAAATTATAAAACGACATAATTGTAATATTATGTTTTTAGGATCAGCTGTTTAAGGCTTTTCTTTACCTTGAAGAAAACTCCCGAGTGTACAGTATGCTTTTAATAAAAAGGTCAAGCCGCAAAATCGTTGAAACATGCATTCGTAATAACGTGTTTCGGATTCTATTTATAAATTAATAATCTGGGAAACTACTTCAAGTTATAAAATAGGCTTTATATTTTTTACGTGTTAGCTTAAAATATGAAAATTATTGTTTAAATCTCCCAAAAAATGCAGTAAAAATGATAAATTTTACTCAGTAAAACTGCTGATTAAAAGGAGTTGCCGTCGATATCTTTCAATTATGAGACAAAAGCATATAATATAAAAGCACATAGCCTTTAGAACAATTTAAGATTTTTCACAATGTTTTAGGTTGAAAACGGCGTCCAAAACACGTTAGTACAAACTGCATATTTTTGCTGTTTTACACAAGGTATAATAGAAGACCCTTAATAGGATCAACTGTGAATGAACAACTACAACTATGAATATATTTATGGTACACACAGAGAAAATAAAAAATGTAGAATTTTGTGCTATTTTTGTGTAAGATTTGAACACTTTCTAAACAAATAAAAGTCTTAAAATTGTGAAACATTTTTAGGAGGAAAAATAAACATGGTCTTACTTATGGTTAATAATAGTTATATATTCAGCATTGCCCTAATCGTTTAGTGACCCTATTATATTACAATATACCTATTTTTAGATATCTACCGGACCGATTTTCGTGCAGTTTAATTTAAATGAAAGAAAATGTTGTCATTATTATAAAACATTAGTAAATGGATTTTATTTAATCGGTATATTTATAAGGGCACTTTTATGGTTATTGTTTAGGTTATAACTACTTGATACCTACTTCTGGAGACTCTTTTGCCCTTGACTTTTTAACTAACCCATTTGAAACAGCCGACCTCGTGAGTCTTTTTTTACTTTGACTTTTTATATATTAGTACAGTTCGGTAAATTAAAGACCTCCCTTGAAAAGATATAATCGTTGCAGTTACTTTTTTAAGGTTGAGGGAAAAGACGAAGAGGTACATATACAAATAAAGTAAACTAACTAAACCCCTTGCGTATACATAGCCTTAACATTTTTCATCAAAATAACTCAATCATATCATATGTTTGTGTTTAATTATACATCTATATTAAAATTAACAGTGTAAGCCATTATGCTTCTCTAATTATAGTATCTGTTTAGAAAATGTTTTTAAACGACTACTTAACCTTTAACATTTCTTTCGCCTTACAAATATATGCGTTTAGTATTAAATCTCAAGTTAGATTAAATGTTTTACGTTTAAAATTATTAACTTCAAATTTTACGTTAAAAAATATGTCTTTTATTCCTATTCCTAGATTTTATTATCACAGCAGCGTCATTTTAAAAATGTACATTGCTCAGTAACTGTTCTACTTTTTCAGCAACAATTTTCTATAACGATGCTCTTAAAATACATATTAACAAATGCCTGCTTCTAACTTTTGAGGAAATATCACTCCTAATTTGGGAGAGTTAAATACAAAATACGAATACATTTAAAGAGATTATGCCCAAATTTGTTTGTTGAAACCACTATGAGCATGCTAAACGTAATAATTTTTTTTGTTATTTTGTCTGGAACTCAATTCACTAGCTTTGAGAATAACTTAGGCGGAGAGAAAGGTTGAATTCTTTTTATTAATGTTTACGATAAAAATATTTTATGTATTTAATCAGCAGTGTTGTTTACAAACGTGAACTTTATTTTATATTATAACAAGTTTCGTAATGGTATGTGATAAACAATGTTGCTTCATTATTTCCAACAGTTAACTTTTAGTATAACATTTAAAGTTGGGACGTTACGGAACTCAGGGCTAATATTAGCAACACAGATTCAACTTTTTAGAAAAAGAAAAAGAAATAATTATCTTACTATTAAAACATTTCAATGTAGTGAGTACAATCAGTTCTTGATGAAATGAATAACAGATTCAAATCAGTTACTCGTAAATACAAACTCATATTATTAACTTGTCAACATAGCGAAGTTATTTTAATGGGTCCGAAAACAAAGTATGTGATATATTCATACGTTTTAAGGTTACTATAGTATTTTTAATAAAATTCGGTGCAGCAGTTTTACAAAAAGATCAATTTCATCAGCGCATACGTATTAAAAATTACATATACAGGGTAATTCAGATCTATGCGGCAATGTATCGGAAACTCATTCTTTACCTAAAAATAAGAAAAAATGTTCATGTAAACATAGCCCAAAAAAAAAATTGATTTTTTACAAAATAATTATTAATATCTAGAGAAATGTTTGATTGACTGAATTCATACTTGGCATTAAATTTAACGTAACAATGATATATCTCAAGAAAAATTAACGATTATATCCAATAATGCGTTTCAAAATGGCGGCTGTTTGAAAGTTTCAAAAATGTCAAGATACCTCTTTTGTATAGCCCTCTTGATTCCCTAATGGATGGTGTAACTGTCAAAACCATCGCATGACGGATAACAATTAAGTTATGTGCAATAATTGGTTTGTTCAACCTGGCATCCTATACCAACACAGTAAATACTACAATATTATCCAGCTTTGCACGGATAGACAAATCCGAGTTAAATGTATATTTAAAAAAAAGTATATCAATCAATATATTACAATATGTATTTCTTATGGGGATTTTTAGTAACACTGACCCCCAAACCTCAACTAAAATTTCGAAATTTTTGTAAACCTTTCTTAGCGAGCACCTAGGGCCCTAGAGAAAACTACATACCAAATTTCATAAAAATCCGTTTGGTGGTTTTTTAGTAAGTTTGACCCCCCAGACCACCTAAAATTTCGAATGTTTTGAAAATATTTCGAGCACCTAGGGCCCTAGAAGAACCTAGAAACCAAATTTCATTCCAATCCGTTCAGTGTTTTTTTTTTAGTAAATTTGGCCCCCCAAACCCCCCTAAAATTTCAATTTTATTTTAAAAATTTCTTAGCGAGCACCCAGGGCCCTAGAGGAAGCTACATACCAAATTTAATTCCAATCCGTTCCGTGGTTTTTGAGATTTCGTGATGAGTGAGTGGTATTTGTTTAAAAAATACAAAATTCTGGATCGGGCCACCCTTTCACTTAAGGTATAAAAATAGCCGACAACCTATTCTCAGATCTACCAAATATATACAAAAAAATTCATAAAAATCGGTGTAGCCGTTTCGGAGGAGTTCGATAACAATCACTGTGACACAGGATTTATATATGTACAATATAGATAGTTCCATAGATTGTTTGTTTATTTTTTAATTTAGTTATGTTTAAACTCATGTATGCTTATGGTTATGCATGGTGTCAAATAATTTGTTTATTATTATTGTTTTTGATAGCGAAAATGTTTTGAAAAGTATTAAAAAATTCATAGATATGATATATTTTAAATAAACAATATTTTAAACAGAAAATAACTAAGTATATAGAAGTGTAATAACCGATGTTTGAATTGAATTATAATTCTGTAAGCATTTTTCATTGATTTTTGATTGTATTTGTTTTTAGTTTGTCAATGTAACCTAAAAAAAGCTAATACTCTTCAAATTTGCTATAGTAATGTTGCTACAGTAATGAATGTAAACACACATGACGTGTTGCGAAGCTTTTTATGCGAACAGCTGTTTTTGTCCGCTATGGTCTTGAGTCCATACAAAAGAGGCTGTTTAGTTTTTTCCAAATTTGAAATTTTTTCGTGAAACTTTTCACATTTTTTTTATATAAAAACCTAGTTCGAACTATTTCATTTTTATTATATAGATTAGCATTAGATCGTTAGTTCAGTACATTGCGTGTTGATGGATTGTTGTTATTTATATCATTTTGTTGAAACTGTACTACATTCTTGGCAACACTATTCCGAGTTATTCTTGGGGTTTTCAAACATTTTTTGAAATTGAATTTAAATATCTTACGTTATTTGTGTTAAAATAAATAACGGTAAAATACTTTTTAAGAAAGGACATAATTTCGAGTTTTAAAAGACGTGATAGTCTTCAATGCAACAGTGCATTTAATTAACGTGAACGTTAATCGAAAGACGGCCTGACAAACATGACATTTACTAATCTGATAATCTAAGTCTTGTTATATGCCAAGATGCTTTTACTTATATTTGCTCATTAACGAAGTAATAACAGTAAACTGAGATGAACTTGTACTGCTTTACATGGTGATTATTATGGCATGGGTTGTTGGCATTTTCCTAAACAGTTGATTTTTATATAAGCGAAAACTGGTTGCTAATCTTCGTCTGGTTTATTATAGTATATGCTTTCCTCCTAAACGTACCGTAAAACATAAAACAAAACATATTAGCTAGATAAAATCTAGATAATACTTATTAAAACATATTACAGCTAAGACTAAAAATAATCAACAATAGAAATAACTCTTTCAAATCTTAAATTAATAAAAAAAAGGAAGGGAATATAAACGTATAACTAATGCATAATGAATAACTATTAAACTCTTGGATAAAATTCTCAAGAAAAATATGACCATAGCAAAATATAACATAATAATAAAATAACAAAAAAAGAAGAAAAGTATCAGAAAATAAATTAAACTAGCATTTAATTTAAAATTGTATTTGAAACTTCTATTGGTGATACAAAATTACCATAAGTTTTTCGTCTTAAAAGAAAAGTGACATTTATATTTTTCTTATCCAAAATTAAAAATAAATTGTTAATTAAACATGTTTGGTTGCTTATATTTATTTTATAATATTGCAAAAATTATTACTGGATAAAAATAACAAGTTTCCTTTCAATATTTACCAGTACCAACAATAGAACTAAACAAAGAATTATTTATTTAAAAAGCTTCTTTACTAACTACAAGTTTTAGCTTGTTAAACATTAACCATGTCAACGTTTTTTTAAATACTATTCGTCATAACAAAATTAACATTATTATCAATTTGATTTGTTACTAGGCTAACTTGTAGGAGATAGGCTACATTAAAATGAATTGATCTTTATCTTTTGGTATATTGGTAAAATAAGACTGATCCATATGCATTAAAATCTTCAATCATGACTTTAAAAGTCTAATTTACTTAACGGTTATATAATTATATATATAAGCAATAAATAAGCTGTGGAAAATTGTATCAATACAAGACAACTGTACATAAATACATCGACTTAATATTCTATTTATAACAGCACCATCTGTTTGTAAAATAGACTAGACATAAAACTGTATCAAGCTGCAATAAACTTATATGATTCATAATAAACTAAAGAACTACGTAACAAAGTTAGTTTACTGCAGTGTCTCCTTCAGACTAAGATAGTGTTTTATACAGAACTGTAACAGCAAACAGGTAAACATAATAATGTAAAGTTATGGATTTATAGTCATTACTGTAAACAATTTTAAATAAAATTTGATAGTCACAGAAAGTAACAACTGGTATTGTAAAAATCTTAAAATATCGAGTTAACATTTAGGTAATGTGACTGCAATATGCTTATATGAAACCAGAATATGCTTATAAATTAGCCCAATACAGTATGAGCTCAATATAATAAGCATTATCAGGTAGATAAAAATATGCTAGATGTTATTAAATATTAAAATATGAGTCGGGTACATTTGAAACTGATGGTGACTTTACTTGTTTTGTAAATAGAGTTTGGTAACAGGTAATAGGCTTCAAAGTGATAAAATCGTCGAGTAACATGGAAGAAGTGAAATTTATTGTTCCAGATGTTATGATTGATTGGAAATTATCTGAAATCTCATAAAAAACAGAAAACTAAATTAAATAATACTCTTAGAATGTTATATTTAACAGATGTTTGTCTTCCGAATATTTGACCGCAGTATATTTTGCTTAACTGCACTCTATAATTGAATACGAAATTGTTTTTTAATCCAAGAAAGAAATGTTTCAGTTATAATAAAAATAAATATTCCCTGCAACTTTGTGGATTTCAGCATATTTCCAGTAAAATATGTAATGAAACTATTTTATATAAGAAGCGATAATACTATACATTAAAACTTTTAAACCAAACTAAATTAATTGACTCCTTTTTCACTAAAACTTTAGATTTCATAGCTCTGAGAACATTTAATCATTTTATTAATGATATTGAAAGCAATTTGAATAAAAGGAATGTTCTAAAAAATGTACAACGTTAACTGCCTGACGTTGACTTCCTTTTAGAAATAAGGAAAACAACAAAACAAAATTAAAAGTTTTTTAACCACTATTCAAAATATGTATTACTTTTCTAAATAGAATAAACGAGTAATACTACTGCAAAAATATAATGTTTATCATCAATTTTTATTCTGATATAATCGTATATCTTCTATTCTTTTAGTAATGTTGAAAATCCTCTTCACAGGCTAACCTAAGAGTTGCTTTTTGTTGTCTCTCTTTTTATTTTATTTGCAGTCTTTGTCGATCTTATTTTTCTTTTTATTAATTTGTTTAGTATTATATTATTAGAAATATTGTATTAGCTGTATATTAATTGACATTTTCTTTTTGACATATTATAAACTGTGTTCATATGTTTTGAATAGGTATGTTGTCATTTGTATAGGGACCTTTTTTGTCTTTCTTTTCGTGTTATTTCAGATATAAGTTTTACTTTTTTTGGTTGTAACTGCCTCATTTTATTTGTAATTCATTTGTTTAAATTTTGTATATACGGGTAGACGACAAAATAAATACAAAATAAGTTGATACTGTCCTAATACTCCTGCTCTAAATAAGATTGGTAACACACCATTTTCAGTGTACAATCTACGTCATACAATATTCAAGACTCACTTTGCCAAAACGGCTTCGACAGAAGGCTTACGCAGCAACTGTCAATTTAACATTACGACTTCTCTGTGAACTGGCTTTATCAATTGCATATTGGCATTGTAAAGCTCTTGTCGGATTCGATTAAAAGGGATGAAATTGGTCCCGTCCCATTTAAATGATTATTACAGGTAATTCAACTTTTCCTGTGCCTAAATTCAATCTCTTCTGTTACAATAATTTATCACCTATAAATAGTAAACGGGATTTTACTTCTAGAACATTATCAGAACGAAAATATTTGTTTGAAAAAATAAAGTTTAAAGTCGTGGAATAAATAAATGTGTTCTATTCATTATAAAGAAACAAAAAATAAGATAACATGTGTTAAACATTATTAGTTTATTTCAATAAGTAGATAAAAATTAGCTTCCTTTTATAAAATAATGCTTAATTGACTCAACTCGTTAAAGATTTTAAGAAATTAACAATTTCAATTTCATCTTCTTTCATATATTCTCTCTCCTCAGGTTTGTGTAATCGTGTGTGACAATCGTTATCATTTTCTCGTCGTAAGATATGTAGAGTAACAGTCGATTTCAGCTGAAGTCAGACTATTTTCACGAAATGATGACTGTACATGTTATTTTATTTAATAAACCCAAATATTATGAACTTAAATTGAAGACCAGCATCGAAGAAAAAATACTATCACAAAAATAATGAATCTAAACTCATTACATTTGTTCAACCAATAAAAAATATTTGTAAAAAAAAACTTATGGTTTATACGAAAACATTGATAATGAATAACATCTGCAGTAATTTTCCAGACAAATTTGGTAACTAAAATAAATGTAAAAACTTCATTATCATTAACCCTCGCCCCTCTGACGCGAGGGTGGTTTCAGATTAACGCGCTCTGGGTGGAATTAAATGGCTATCTCTAAGAATCTTCTGAGGGAACGCAGGCACTAATTTGTTTTCTTAGTTGGATCTCTAGAATGAAGACGCGTTAGCTTTGAAGAAAAACATCCCTTAAGGCTCCAGCTTCATTATACAAAATGATACTAATTGTGGGGATCGTGTTAAGAGCTATTCATTACACAATGATAATGAATTCATTAAGAATGTAGTTTTTTTATTAGCAGGTAAAAAATTATGTTTATTTTTCTTCCTTCAAATAGAATTATTAATAATAATTTTAGGTATGATTATTGTTTGAGAATGACTTTTGTTAAATATTAATAACGTTCGTGATGTGTTTATTATAAAGCAACATTCAGTTACATTATTTGTCATAAATTATCTGCAGTATTCCCTTTGTGACCCGACTTTGAAATCTAGTGCACTGTTGCACAATTATTCGTACTAACAAAACCACCAGTATTAAAAATACTCCTATTCTAACTTTAAAGTCAAATGTTCTTTTGGGGAAATTTATTACCTATCAATTATTAATAATTGTAACCGGCAATGGCATCGAAATATTGTTTAAGGATTGAACCAAAATTATTTCAACTAGAGAGCCAAAAATAGGTAAGTGCATGTTTGACTTACAAATGTACATTTTATATAAATATTTTATTCAATTTTGCACTAGGTTTGGGCAAGCAAATTTGATTGTTATGCCCAGTTTTAAAAGGTAGCTTTACAATATTGGCCTTGGTACAAAACTAACTGACAGTACAAAACCAGAGGGGAGGGAATTACTAAAATATATGATGGTCACAGATTTGCTTACATACTTCGCGTTATCTACCGGGATAGTTGCCAAACATTTTGAAAATAGTTTGTCGGTTGATTACCTTCGGACAGAATGGGAGGGGCATTCGTCAGTATTTCGAAATGAGGCCTTTCAAAGAATATCCCACTAGGTAGTAAATATTTTAAGTAATGACATACTCAAAAATACTATCCAATAACACTTTTTCGTTTAGATGTTTGCCTCCTTAGATTGAAACGTTAAATTTTATGTTGGTAGCTTTAAAAGTTGCCGAAATAATCGATGACCTAATCGGAGAGACGTAATCGATAGTTGTAGTCGTAAGTGGAAGCGATTAGGTTCTTTTGGAAGCAAAATCTCTTATAATTTTTGTCTGATTGCTGCTTTAAGTATTTAAATATAACGTTAAATTGCCGCTCGTAGAAACTTGAAAAGATCAGAAACATGAATTTTACCAGAAAATTTGCAAACTTACTTTTACAGCCACTTTAAAAAAAAAAAAATATTGATGCAAACATAATAACAACATAAAAAACAACATTTAGTTTTAAATATATATTTGATTATTTTCCACGTATATTATATTCCCAATCATTGTTACTAATCTAGAAAAGCATTATTGTTACGTTATTATTTTTAAAGTAGCATCTCTGATACACCCCCCCCCCCCTCCGCTCAAGACAAAAATATTCCGCATCGTTACTCTCCTGCCGATAATATGAGGACGAGGGGAAGTAATTACCCATGGGCAAGTAACGGGGTGAGCACGCACTCTGGAGATACGCCGGGAAGATTAATGGTGAAGTAGAAATACCCTGTGAACTGGGAGACTTCCCTAGGGACTTTTCCTTAACACCGTTAAAAGTGATCATTTTTCAAGCGTACACTCCAACGGGATAAAAAAAGGATTATCATTAAGTAGTTAAGTACATTTTTATCTTATGTTCTTATTATTAAAAACAAGATGTTAATTCAAACTTGGCTGACAATACATTCACTAGCTATAAAATGATTCTATTTTAATCTTCTGTTGGCATCTTATCTTAGTGAATGACGTTTAATAGAGTTAATGGTTGAATAGCAGGTCTAATTGTTATTTTAAATAAAACTCCGGTAAGGCGCTAAGTACTGCCATTTTTAATACTGCTTTTTTTATCCTGCTAAAATAAATCAATTAATAAAATACATAAATGTAACCACAGGTTAGTTCTTATTTTTAATCACCTAAATGTCGGCAGTGTGGAATGGTTAGACCAAAGAACACTTAAATTAATTAAGTAAAAGGAGCCTATATCTATCTGTTCTACAAGGGTGATGAGGGCAAAGCTGAACAACTTACGACGGAAAAGCCAACTTCGTTTTGTTTTCTTGATTTGAGACGTGAAAAAGCACCAACAATATCATACAATAACATATAATATAATACATTCCAAGTTAGTAAATAAGTGCATTAGCAATTTCATGGACGTGTGGTTGCTCAACGAAGAACTCGGCGGGTATCAGGCATAAAGGAGGTCAACATATTTTATCGCTGGAGTAAAAATAAAGATATAAAAATATAAAATGATCCAAAATATTGTCCAAACGCCATAACTTCAAACATTAGTACGAATAACTACAGTGCGTCCAAAAAAGAATTATTTTCAATTTATTTTCATGTACAGCCTACTTTGTTAGATACATTATAATGTAAAAACAAAGCGGAATTTAAAATTTCCAAACAACATATTTTGTTATTTTAAAACATTTAAGCTCCTTCTCCACTAAATGTATTCTTGGGATACTTGACTTCTGAGCTTAAGTGCAGTGTTCTAAACCCACTTAGAGGCAAACTTTGGTCTTAAATATGCAAGGTTTAAACTAAAGGCTTTACAGGGAATGTAACCAAAACTTATGTGACCTAATTCTATTAAGAAACAAGATCTGAATCAATCGATACTTACGAAGTGTCATATACAAGATTGATCATGGCGTACTAAGTTAAGGTTACACTTTGTAAACCTGTTTGGTAGTTTTTAACGATGATAGAGTAATACAATCGCTGACGATTTGTTAGTTATTTT
Source organism: Philaenus spumarius (assembly GCA_018207615.1). Lineage (NCBI taxonomy): Eukaryota > Metazoa > Arthropoda > Insecta > Hemiptera > Aphrophoridae > Philaenus > Philaenus spumarius. Next base: position 1,073,694 of record JAGFPH010000018.1, read on the forward strand.
GGGATGTATTCAATGTGAACCCCTTGGTCAAATTTATTTATCGTTCTATGAATATTAAGAATGTAATTTTAACATGATGTTTTAAAGTAAACTATTGAAATATAAAGTGGAATATTAACTTGCTCCTATATGTTTGTTATCGCCAAACAGATTAATGATAATTAAAACGACTTACCGACACATTAGTCAAGTTTTCGTTTACTACAGCCATTTCGGATATTAAGACATTCTCAAAGGTTTGAAGCTGGGATTTGTTGTAAAATAAAAAACATAATAATCACATGATATGAGTAAGATACACATAGGTTTGCCGAGCGCTTAGCAGATATTTTAGAAAGAGAACAATTTATAAATTAATGTTGAACTTGTGTTTGTCTTCGAATCCCACCCAGCATATTATACAAATTGAGTATTGTGACGTACCTTTTTGTTTAGTGTTTCAAAATTATTTTGTTTTATGTTGTACTAATTTTACTATAAAAACTTCAATTATAAAACATGGAATTATTACTCAAACATAACCAATACTAATAATATACCCCGCTTCAACAATGTTTTGTCTGGGAAGGTTTTACGTTTACTTTCTAATATAAACATAACAAATTAAAAGCAAACAGCGTGATTCTTTTAACTTGACCATCATTTGGACATTTAAAATTATTTGTTTTCAAATAAAGTTTAAATGTGTGACTTTTGCTACTTTTTAGTCGCCAATAAAATCATTATAGTTTATTGTAGCTCGTGCGTCACTGAAGAAGTCAACATTGTCGTTGAAACGCGGTTGAATAATAAAATGTATTAACTGTGAGAATCTGCGGTCAAGTTTTATTATATCTAGTCAACATTCGTATTTTATTAATTTGTTTAACTATCCATAATACGGCAGCCAATTTGAAAATGCCTTATGGAACCCCTGTTTGTAGTCTACGCTAAAATACCTCACGTAAGCAATACAACAAATCAGTAAAGTGGTCATATGATGGTGTTTTAGCATGTCTGAATTAATCTGGAATGTTTGATATTACTATTAAATAATTTTAAAGTAATACTCAGGCATAATTGCGCTGGATACACACACTAGACGAACAAAACCATTTAAAACAAGTAAATTCAAAGCAAACAGCCAGTTTATTTATTTTACCACAAGTATAGGTTGACAAAGAAAATGTATATTAACAAATAAATGAACGCACAGGTTATACAAACAAAGACACTAAGAATACATACACAGACATTCAGTAAGTAAATGTAAACGCTATACAAATAAATGGCAACGTTACACAAACAAATTAATGCAATGACTGTAATAACAAATATATGCACAGACTTTCTAGGTTAACTACTCGCGCCCTTTCTGTGGATTAAAATAGAGCTGTATTCTGTGTTTTGTGGCGCTTATTCTTGCCACCACCGGCAACAATTGCTGCGAAAATGAAACACAAACTTCATGTGTTTGTATTTAATTTGGTTGGTATTGTTACTCTACTTTCCGCAAGTACTTTTGCATTATAAATTAATACTATCTGCAGCCATGATAGATCACGTATATCGAGTCAAAGACTACGGATATCACAAATACTATTTCTAATCTGGTAAATTATGAGTAGAATGAATTTAATAATTAATTAAAATATTCATTTATCTAGCTAATCCCTATTATAGTTTTCATTTAATTGTTCTTCTAATGTTTTCTTTTACACTTAATTTGTTTATTTTATTATTATAAATATATTTGTGTTCATTATACGTTAATTAAGGAATAATTCAAACATTGAGCACATTTTCTTAATAACTTATTACTATCAAAACACACTTTGTTAAATTTCTGCGAAGGTTTTTATTCAAAATTAACTATACACTTTACTTCAAAAATTCTAGTTTTAATTTATTTGAAAATTCCCGATTACTAATTGAGTTATCAAAATGACGAAAATTACTAAACATAAAAAACTTTATTTTTAAACATTTAAAAATAATAAATTTACCAAAAGGTTTTAGAACTCTTAAATATTTATAACGTTTTATTGTAAAATCTTTAAAACGAAAACTGTAAAATTACAAAGAGATTTTAGCCATTCAAAGACAGTAAATGACAAATCTAAGTAATCATCTCCAATTAATTGTAGTTTTAAAATTTCTGTTTAGCTAATTTTATTATTTGTAGACTTAAATTGTAAACGTAAAAACAGCGTTATATATTATTTGAAAAATACATTTTTGATTCTGAGAAAATAAAATCTGTTGTTTAAACAGCTTTATGTGCGAGGGAGAAAATAACTTTCACCAGAATAAAACTCCATGAGAAAATGCGAACAACTGGATTTCAAAGAAGATTAGAATTTAATTAACTGAAAGACTGAACATTTAAAGCTTTGTTTGAATTGAAAACAAAAATAATCTCTCTTCAAGCATCGTATGTGTGCACCCTATAATACAATATTAACCATACAGTATAGAAAATAATAATTTGCCAATATTCAAACTAGGCTAAAGTTTATCACCTGCAATGGTTAGGAGGGACATCCAATCTATTTTTTTCTATTTTATAGAGGTAGAATGTGATCAAGTCTGGAAGCAAAAACGTAGTTTGGTTTATATGGATCGAGGTACACCTACATTTTCTTAGCTTGAAATCTTATTAAAATTCCATCTTGGGACCGAGACGTAGTTTTATGGGAAAATACCACAAAACATTGTTGACCTACTTTTAATCAGAACGCCGGCTCATGCAAATCAATACGTGCAAATACAGGACGCACAAGGCCTAGTCAAACTGAAACTACTTTTGTACGTTCATATCGGTCTGGTGCAGAGTTCCTGAATATTTGTGATATTACATTTAAATAATATTAAAGGTAAACGAGTTTACTTTTAAGACTAAGCTCCGTCGTGAATAAAAAAATGACAGTACATTTTACGAATTAAAATAATTGTATCAATTAACACAAATTATTACACATACATTGTTGATAATAAACAAACAGTACACTAACCACATGCAAAAAATTAAAATTTAAGCTGTTGTACTAATATGTAGTAAAACAAATATATAACTATGTTTTTAATATAAATGTAGACATTTTTCGTTAGTAAAATAGTCTTAAAGGCCTCTGCTAGTTTACTTCCTTTAATATTTATTGCAATTACTAGTGGACGCCAGCAATTTTAGTCTATAAATATATACTTAGATTAAATTAACAAACATGATTCAGTAAGCTCATAGACAAATTAAGTTTGAAGTGACTTGTGGTTAAAATAAGATTACTATGATCAGGGCAGGTGGTAGAGCACGTAATAAACATAAGGGTGTTTAATGTTAATGTAATTTATTTTGTATAAGTAGCTATCCTATTTTTATTATTATTCTTTTAAGGGGAGTTCTACCATTGCAATACCTTGACTTAAGCAAACGAATTGCAAATGGTTTTTTATATCACAAAAGAATAATATTACACAAATTTATACTATAGGAAGTTACTGCAACTTATTTTTATTGTATAGGAGTAGCTACTCAATTTTAATCTCTTTGTAGTGACCATTTTTATTTAAACAATCCTATAACTTATATGTGTAAATTGTGAAATTTTAGCGAAATTAGTTGAGTAGTTTTTGAGCATATAGAAAAAGTAAAGTGTATAAATAATTGTTTAATTTTAAAGGTAGTTATCCCATTTCATCCCTTTGTCTTGATAATCGAAATGTAAATGACTTTTTATGTTACTTAAGAAGAATGTAGCACAATTTGAGTTTTATAGTTTATAGGAAGTTAGTTCAATTTATAGGGATAGCAACAACATTTCAACCCCTTAGAATGTAGTAATTGTCATGTCTAAACCCTCCTGACATAAATCGGTCGAATAGTATGAGTCTATAGAGAACAAAGAAACATTAATTTTATATGTACCGTATAGAGATTGTATGCAACGCGAGCAGTATAGGCCATAGCAGAGTGTATTTTCATAAAACAGCCCAATCTAGAAGATAGCGAATTACTATATCAAATTTAAACTTTTTAGAGTTCCTCACCTTAAACGAAAAAACCTGAACTCTAGTAGATATAGTCTATCAATCGCAGCCCATTGTCTTTAAAACTATAACAATGGAATAAAGTAAGCTAACTCGAATAAACTGTTTTTGAAATACAACTCAAATCATATTTGACTTTTGGTAGCCAAGGTACTAAAAAAGTAATATTTTGTAATGTACTGTAGCATTCAAAAATAGTTTAATATATATAATTTTAATTATATAGTTTTTAAAATATTCTTAAAACTGTTTGTTACCCAAATACTTACTATACAAAAAATAATTTTGTAAGTACTTCTGCTAAAATTTCGAAAAAAACAGTGGTTGTTAGTGGTGTCACAGAAAACTATATAGAATAAAAATTTTATGAAAAAAATAAGAAAAACTGTTTGTTTTCTACTAGCGTTTTTAACTGTTGACGAAACGGGACCATAGTCAAACTTCGGTTTTCTTGTGTTTTTGTTAATCGGACGTGCATAAAAATACCAAACGCCGGTAAATAGGATCGAACCTGTGCAACTGTTTGGAGGTTCCAAACTTGGCAGTCTGAACATTGCCGAACTAATGTAGGCTACATCCCCTGTAACCATTGCGACACGCTGCTTTAGTTAATACCAACACAATGTTGGAATTTGTTCATTTCTTTTTTTATCAAATTTAATCTCATGTGTCAGGCCAATTTACAACGGTTTGTAAACATCTGCAAAGTTTGGTATTTAAAAAATATGTTGCTGGTCTTTAATTTTTACTGGTTATGACGCTAAAGACTTTTATTTAATTAGACATATTTCTTCGTGCAAAATCCTAAGTAAAACGTAATAAACAAAGCATGAACGAATAAATACTACCCTCAACATATATCAGCATTAAAAAAAAGTAACAGATCAAATCGAGTACACTTAAATATAAGCTAGTAACTATAGGGACATAAAAAGTGAGATCAAAACGGAATCACTAAGAAGGGAGCAAATCGTGGCCAGAATACAAAGTATTCTCTCGTTGCAGATAAGTTAATCAGCATTGTGGATTCCGTTTTATTGTAAACGGTTCCGACCCAATTTAAATATACCATTAAATAGATAACATTCGACTAACTCAGCTCAAAGTTGATGTAATATCGGGCTCTTCTCGTAAGACAGTTAAACAAATAACTTTCAGTGGCTTTGGTTGAGATTAAATAATGGTCCCGATGGTTTTAAATATTTATAGCATTTTTAAGTGGATTATTAATTAAATTAATTAATATTAATTAAATAAGAGCTTATTACATTAAAACCATCGAATTATCTGAACGTAGGAACGGCCAAGATATATACCTAAAATTCACCCTTTCAAAGGTATAAACAATTTCTCTTTTGAGAACAGAAACTGAAATCCCATTTAGGCCTATAGGCAGCATAAAACATATAAAAGACTGCAATTACTGTGAGCACTACGCACAAATTTTAGATCTAAATTTTACAAAATAAGTGCAATAAAAAACGTGAGCAATTATTACATGTTTAGAACTGAAAATGTCCTTGAAATTTCATCTGTTTGGAGGGATTTTATGCTATTATTTATACATAGTTGTATTATGAGACAAACGCTTTTAACTACTTAAAAACATATTTTACTTTTTTTAATAAATTTCCTTGTTCATTAATTAAAGTTCTCCTTTACTTATTTAATGCCACCAGATTAGAACATTTAAATTTGACTGCGTGCTGTAAATATAAGTTGAAATGTACTAAAGAAGTTCAAAGCAATCCTTGAATAAGTACTGAACTTGATTGATTACTTTACAATTATTGTTTAAAGAAGTATTACAATGTCCTCTATATATTAATTTTTAAAGAGTTTTGATCAAAAGTGTAAAATAAAGTCTAATATGAAATAACAATAAACAATGGAGCTCATAAATGTGCAGTTTTCATAAATTTGTTCAAAAATGATTTAGAAAAAGCTAGGCCAATAAAATTGTTAAAAAAAGGGTCAGTAAAACGAGAAAAATATATAATATCAAAGTATTTTAAAATTTAACTTCATCATACATACGTGATAAATATGATCAGAAAACTTAAATTATGAAACGTGATGACTGTATTGAGACTCTTTGAAACTCTACAAACGCAGAATATTATTAAATTTAAGAATGCAACTAATCAATCCCATATAATAAATCTTGGATTGGGTTACAAACAGACAATATTCAAACTAAAGCAGATATAATTCATTCCAAATAAACAAACCGAATAAATATAACATAGACAAACTAAACAAATGGAAATTTGCACAATTAATTAAGAGCAAAATGCTGCATATGTTTCAATGTAATTAACACAAATTAGAGTTTGTTTAATTTAGTTTGGGATTGCAGTAGGTCGGATTTAATAAATCAATAAAGGGCCCTAGACACAAAACAAATTTAATTATAGTATACCATACTGGGCTAGAAGATTAATTACGTTTTTTAATTTCAAACGATAGCACTGATAACAGCTTTGTGTTGTTAATCCAGCGTTTATTGTTTTATTGTTATATATTAATTAATTTATCTTATTGTTTCATATTTACATCACTAAAGTTGTGATGATAATATTACTCAAAGTTTTTGTGCTTAATATTACTAAAACTACGTTCACTTTTGTTAAACGAGAGATGTATATTGTAAGACGAAAAATACATATTAGCCTATAATTGGGATTTTATCTTAACCGAGAGATACATATAGCAGCAGAGGTACATCTAGTAACAACAATTTTGCCTTAACAGAGACATACTTATTGTAACAGCAGAGATACATCTAGTAAGATCATTTTACCTTAACCGAGACGTACATCTAGTAACAACAAAATTTTACCTTAACAGAAACATACTTATTGTAACAGCAGAGGTACATCTACTAGTAAGAGCATTTTACCTTAACCGAGAGGTACATATAGTAACAGCAGAGGTACACCTAGTAACAACAATTTTACCTTAACAGAGACATACATATTGTAACAACAGAGATCCATCTAGTAACAACAATTTTACCTTAACAGAGAAATACATATATTGTAAAAGGAGAGATATTTTACCAGCAAGCAAACAATTTTACATTAACTGAGAGGTCCATATTGTAACAGCAGATATACATCAAGTAACAATTTTCCTCTAACAGAGCGATACATCTTGTAATAGCAGAGATACATCTACAAGTAACAACAATTTTACTTCACCCGAGAGGTACAGCTTGTAATAGCACACATACACTTTGTAACACTGATTTTGATCTAACAGAGAGATACATCATGTAAAATCAATTTTACCCTAACCGAGAGATACATCTTGTAGCAGCTATTTTACCCTAACCGAGAGATACATCCTTTAACGGGTATTTTACCCTAACCGCGAGATACATCCTTTGACGGGTATTTTTCCCTAACCGAGAGATACATACTTTAATAGATATTT
>JAGFPH010000018.1:1082683-1190646 GCA_018207615.1 Philaenus spumarius
TAGCAGCTATTTTACCCTAACCGAGAGATACATCCTTTAACGGGTATTTTACCCTAACCGAGAGATATATCCTTTAACAGATATATTACCCTAACTGAGAGATACATCATGTAACAGCTATTTTACCCTAACTGAGAGAATTCATCTTGTAAAAGCTATTTTACCTCAATTAGGAGATACATCTTGTATGAGTAATTACATAAAAAAATGTGTATAATTTTGTATACATGGTGTAACAAAAGAACCGGGCTCTTTCATAAACTACCAAAAACGATGTTAATTTTAACTTAAACCACATTACTTTGTATCTAAAGAATCTAATTAAAATATTTGTTTCTAAAGACATATTTGGGGGTAAGAGGGGTTTGAAGAAAATTTAAATATAAAAATTAGTCAAGTGTTACTTTAATTTAAAGTTCCTTTAAAAGTAAACTTTTTTAATGGATTGACTTAATTGGGTCTGTTTTAAAATGTCAACCACAAATAAAAAATATTTGTTCGTATTTTTATTTTACTATCTTTGAACAGGGTTATTTTGAGAAAATAAGGTTTTATCAATTATTGCCATCGAAACATAGTCCAATTTTACAAACATTTAAAGATTTTCATTTAAAATTTCAAATGGCAATTCATGCCAAGTGGAATATCAAAGTAAAGGTTTGCAAAACTTAATATTTTTGTTATATAACTTGCTTCGCATTTTTATGTTTCGTAGGACTCCTTTTTTTGTTAAAAATGGAAGCATACTGAGAAAATAAAATGAATTAATATTCAGCAAATAACCATTGATATGGCGATTTAATACAAAACAAAAACACCTAAATACAGAAAACGTAAGCCAACAAATTGAAACCATCTTGATATGTTTGAACAACTATTATTTTATTGCTTCTTGATACAATAAAGCTGAAAAGTATTCTTCAATTGTCTATTTTTACAAAGTTTATCATTTTTTGCATAAGCTGTCAATTTAAAATTTGTGCATTATTATTCATATTGCCATGAATTTAAATAAAAACAGAATGAAATCAGTATGAAAGTAATACAATATAAATGTTTTGAAGAAATCTCGTAGTTTGATAACTATCATCATAATTAATCAAGTATAAATTAATCCATATATTGCGCTTAAAATATATTTATATCAATTTTAGAAAGGAAAATATATATATTTGGTTATTCAACTGGTTTCCTAGTCCACACCTAATCCACTTCGGGCTTTGTGTTGTGAAGTGCAGAAAAAGAAAGGGTAGAAAACGAAATGCTAGAATGCGGAAGGAATGGTTTTACCTAAGAGCAGAATTAACATAATGCGTGATCTATTGTATTATATTTGCCTTCAGGAATCTTTATGTTTGTATTCCCCCTTTCATAGAATCTATCCACACAGTTGAAACATTCTCTGAGGTTTGAGGAAACATTGAGAGGAATGGTTGTGTTGGCGGTGATGACAGGTTACGAGTCTAGCTCCGATTAAAATGATAATCTTAAAATGTGGACAGGATAACGGATTGCTGTTAATACGATAACTCCAAAAACCTCCACGAAGGATAAGCTTCTAAACCTAAAGGTTTGTGTTATACAAAATTGTTGGGATTACAATAATTGTTTTTTAATTTGTTGAAAATCAATGTCAGTAATATAAATATTTGATTAAACATAATATTTGGTTAAGCAATAAAAACATATCGTTATTGGATCATTATTATTTATTACTTTTTTGCGCTGTAAACCTATATTTGTTCACATTATTATGAAACAATAATGTTTGGTAATTTATTTTATCATCTATGAGAATTTGCAGTTTCATTATTATGAAATGTAGATTTGAGGGATTTTTGTAATTAAAAACAATGTATTTAATATTAAATACTCCATCTAGTGGAAGTCCCTAGAATAATACATGAAGAAGTGGTTACGTGTTACTCTCCAGGGCTAGATCATCATCAATAATAATACATCATTTTGCGAGAGTTCTCAACAGTTGCTCGGAGCTCTCAAGTTAAATCCTTCCTGAGCAAACAATCCTTCCTTCGTTTATGTGTTTCTAAAACGTATTCACAAATAATATTGTTACGATAATACCCCACTTTATAAGTTTATATTGTTTATGGATTTGATTTTTTTGTACAAAATGTATAAAGAAAGTCAAATAAATAAACTCAGAAACCGAAAATATGGTTAAATCAGTGCCTTAGAGATTTAAAAAAAAAGAACATAACGCACAGTATCTGGGAAAACGTAAATTGCACACAGAATCGGCTCAGAAGGCAAGAAGGGTTGTCGTAACCTTCTTTGAAATTAGTTATGCTTGAAATAACACTTTATAGTCTATTTTAATTTATTCTAAATGCTTAATTGTTTTGTTGCAAAATAAAATATAAAAAATATTAAGGAAGTGCAACAATAGCAAATAAAGTACTTAATTTAAAAATCCTGTAATACAGGTACTGTATTACAGGTATTTTATGAAACAGGCCCCAGGCATTATAATCTAAATCAAAACTGTACAATGTAGCAAAAATGTTTTTAATTTATATTAATGGCAATAATAAAGCACTTGGTACTTATAAAGTCATTGCTAAAGGTAAGTGTTTTACTTCAAGCTTTCCCTTTATCAACGCAGGAACTCATTTCCTTGATCACTTTTACAAGCCCAGTTGATTAACTTAACATAGACTCTTGGCACGGACCTCTTTTTAAAGCACAATATTAAAAGTGTGCGACAAACACGTTTATTACTCTCAGTTATTATCTAATTTCGACTAAGTAAATTAATGTTCTGTAAATTACAGAAAACTATCTTATAAATTAGATCTGGACACCCAAAGTAATTCAAAGTAATTCAACTTTTTCTGAATTGGGAGCACCAACAATTTAGGATTAATAAGAAAATTCAAAAATATCAGTAAAACATAATCATAAAAAAAATTAAATCTACTTAGAAAAAGCTTTATTATATTTTGATCAAACTTCCTTCATAGGCTACTATATTTGAGATGCTGATCACAAAACAGTCAGCAATTTTATCGTAACTTACTCGACAACAAACTTAAAATAATGCTAATACTAAAAACGTGCGCCCCAAAATTGGGACTTGAAAACCAATTGCTCCTTATAACCGAAGGGCACTCCCGAACATAATTATTTTTGTTCAATACTGTTACCAATAACGTTGATTTGTAAAACAGAATTGAAACCATAAAAATATAAATAGCCTAAAGTATTTAAGTCTCCAGTCACAGTATGTTTCTAGTTTGTAAATATATATGTATAATATAGACATGGCACTAGTTATTTATTATATGAAATATAGAATACAATAATGAAACCTCAAACCGCAAATGAGTGAGACAGTTTTGAGGGAAATGTGCGCCTTGGTGCATTACCCATGCTCCCATGCATTGCCCCAATCGTCATCTCAGAGGCTGGGTACAAAGTACGACTTGGAAGTTTAAATTCATTGTCTCCTTGAAAGGTGACATGAGCGACATTCCAAAGCAATTACGCCGAAAGCTGGGTCTCGGGTACCTATCGGTAACGGATCAGCGAACCCTTTTAGGCACTAAGGTATGAGGCACAATTTCTGTGCAGCGTAAAAAACCAGTAAACTTTATACACAAATAAAATACAAAGAACACAAATTGTCTTACTCGTTCAGATGTTGCTGTATCAATGATCACTTACCTGAAAAAAAAGAAAAACGACATTAAAATAAAAAATCAAATACAAACAGAACAGCTTTACACACTAAATAATATTATATCCGATCTGTTTAACCAATTCCCGTACAGGTACTGAATTGTATTAAAGAAGTGCTTCAAAACTTTCTTTTAAAAAACTTCAATCATTACACAACACATCTTTCAACTTACAACTGACAAACGTGTAATATTTTTTTAATTATTTTAGTTACTAATTCTTCCTGGTTTTAATAGTATTTTAAAATAAACCCATTCCTTGGTAATACTTGTAGTATTTGGAAGTAATGTCAGACTGTTCGTCTTTGCTGAGACATGTGCTTAGATCTATAGCTTTACACTTTACTAAGGGAAACTCTTGTGTGTTTCTTACGCCAACCTCTTTCCTTCCTCCACACACATACTCGTATATATTTCACAAAACTTTAAATTGAAGATGGTAAGTAACATTAAATGTGAAAACTAATAATGTTATTGCAGATGTTATATAATAATGGTTTTAAAAATACCATGATTTAGATCTAATAAAACATAAACCTAATAACCTAAAAGTTAGAGACTATTTCTAAGTAAAAAACAGTCGTACATGGAAATGCCACTGAAATAGGTTACATGACATTGTAAACAGTAACCAGAAGATTTTTGTACAAATACCAAAACATCCTCCATTAACTTAACTATGTATTTCAAATTAACAAGTAGTATTTTTTAAACTATCTATAGGATGTATCTATTGAGACCATACCATATAGTTTGCAATAATAGTCAGTTAAGTGCACACTTTTCACGTAATTTTACTTACTTTTATAAATTATTGTATAAATGATTTTAAAATAAGCAGATTGTTACAGGCAGTAAATGCACAATTGTAAGAAACTTTACTTGCCCATAAAGTAAATATTATAAATTCGTGGATAATTCCGTGGATAGTCAAAACTGTTTTCGAGGTCGAATTATACAACATGTTGTTATGCTTGTTAAATTAGTACATATTTTTAGGAAAATTATTTATTAATAAATTATTCTCAACTAACCACAAAAAAAAAATTATCTAGGTGGTTATTAAATCCAATGAAATTTTGTTGTAAATGAATACACACAGATTTTATAGAAATTCGACAAATAATAGTAAAAATTTGTCTCATAGGCCTAGGCGAGTCCTTTAGTTATAAAGGTTATCTTATTACGCAGGCACACTATTAAATGACAGACATTTAAGATAATATAGCAATGTGTAGTTGAACAGTTTCTTTTAATATAATGATAAATAAAGATGTTTGAAAATAAGCTCACTGATCTTGGTACAACGTGGAATACCATTATAACACAAGACTGACACACATACTCAAGCAATCACAAGCGTACTTGAACCGTGAATAATTAATTATATAGGACTAAATTAGTATGGATTATTGACTGTCAGCCTTCCGGAGATTGATAAATAGGGATGCGGGAAGTGAGGGGGATATGCTGTTATGCTTATATCCGGAGCTTCATGGAAAGCATTAGGCAGGCATTATAGGAGAATTGGCATACGTGTACCTACAGGCGTTGATAAGAACAATCTAGTCTTCGTCCATTTTCGATTATTTCTGAAGACTGGAGATAGGATGACTGGAAGTGAATGATTTTATTTGGGAAATTTTACAAAAAACACGAAAATTTTTATTTCTATAACAAAACCCTATAAAACGTAGTTATATCTGGATTACTATTATATTTTTTCAAATGATTTCTAATTTGATGGTTTTAGTTCCAGGAACCTTATAGATCTGGGTTTCTCATTATATTTAGGTTAGATAACAACATATGCTTAAACGTATAGGTTTATGTTTGCTAATTCTTCATTTTAAGTTTTCAGTTAAATAACGAAAGCTGATAAATATCTCAGAAAAGTTGTGTATTATAATTGTTAAACTCCAATCCGAAAAAACTATTAATTGTAACCAGCTGACCCAAGCGAATATTTCGCAAGTTATGAGTACTTACCTGATTGAATATATTGATTTAATTAAGTTAATTACGTTTATTTATTTACATTGGTTTATAAATAACAGTTTATAACGCTTTGTGTTGATTTTAATTTTATTAATTTGCGATTTAGATTACACTTGCATATAGAATGTAAACAATCCAACAGCTGCCACGTTAGTTAAACAGATTGTTAATAGAAGGCGCCTTTGATTATAAACATTTCATATGAAAGTTTTTTTAAATTTAACGGAAACATTAATTTTTAAGATACGAGAAAAATCTCGTATTTATCTATTTGTTGTCAATAGCGGAACATAATCCTTAAAATAATAATGTTTGAATAATTAATTTTGTTGAAGAATTAAAAAAAGATATGGCATTGCAAAAAAAACAAATAAATAAAAAACACATGAAATAACACAGAAATTAGGACTTGCTATAATAATGGCGTCATATAAAAATGAAATACAAAACGATATCTTACATCTAGTGATAGATCTTAGCCAATTTCAAGCTAAGATGAAAACATTCGTGCTCACTTTTACTTGTTCGATTTATGGGAATTTAGGAACTATTTTTAAATACTATCTAATATTTTAAATAGAAAACATAGGTTTATAAATTTTGACAAATTCAACTGATTTTATACAAAGTAATCGAAAAATGACTTTAAGGTATCTTTATTTTTGACGGTTTCAGATACAATATTGAAACTAATAGGAATATTGATTGCTAATAACAGCTACTTTTGAAATAATATCTGTATCCTTTAACAATTATAAACGAGTAGAAGCGGTTAAGATTTTTAAATATAAAGGTATGGCTTTTGCAACATCGATTTAAAGTTCATTTGTGCACGTTTAGTTTAAATTTGTTAAAGAAAATAACGGACATCATTGGAAGAGATTTATCAAGCGATTCAAACTACCGTAAATACAAGAATTGCAATTTCAAATTAATTATAAAAATGGTACTGCATTACATTGCTGAATTAAGTGTTAGAATTGGGCACCCATTTTTCTTGGAAATAACAGAGAAATTTTAAATCATTCTAGTATTACAAGTTGAAAGTTTTCAAATCAACTCCCTGTGTTATGCATTTCAAATTAACAAAAACGCATTCGTCAAAGCACTGTCGAGCCGATAGTCATGAAATAAAGTTTGTTTTGGAATCGTGACTACAGTACGAGGCAATCCAAACCCAGTAGGCCTAACCTTGAACCTATTGTAAACATTAAACAATGTAGTATAAACTCTGCCTTGGAACTTATTTATAAGTCATATATATGTATGAAATGTATATATAGGCCTATATTAACCTGCTAGACTAATATAACACGCAATGCAGAGGCACGATCATTTTGTACACGACATCGTTCAATTGACGTTGTTCAAACAATATTGTTTTCAACGATAAAATGAACGTGGAGAAGTTTATTTGTATCGTGCTATTTTATTATTATGTTGACAATATTGAAATTAGTTAAAAACAAACACGTATTAAGTGAAAAATCGCCTAAATAAATGTTAACCCTTTAATATTTAAAAATACCACAATAAAACTGTTTTCAATCGTAAACAACTTTTACTTCTCCGCTGGATTTACCTCATCACATACTGCCTGGACAAAGTGATAAACAAACAAAACAGTATCAGCTAAAGGCAAAAACATGGGTGACTACTTTCCAACCATCAGTACTATAGATGATAAGCATATAATATAATTACTATATCGAATAACGATTCGTGAAACACAGTCCCGTCTGCTGAAATAGTTCAGATGGGAGAGCGTTAGACTGAAGATCTATAGGTCCCTGGTTCGATCCCGGGTTTCGGCATTTGTTTTTTGTTTAAACTAATCTAATCATCAAACAATACAGTGGAATAAATTATTTCTGTATAAAGCGGTGATATTTCTTTTTTTTTTTTCTTTTTTCTTTTACACATCACTTTGAAATTGTCTACTTTTTAAATAATTTCGTTACGTTTAAATTAGACTCAGTCAGTTGTTTAATGTTATAGTATTTCAACCAAGAATACATTCCCCTCACAACTTTGAAACATTTGTCAATCCGTGGTTCTCAGATTTCCCGTATAAAGTGTTAACTTGAAAGGCTAATTTCTGGAGTTACATTGAGTTTTTGTAAAAAAACTAAATAAGTTACTGAATATTTATATTTATTTCAATGTATAGAATCCGATCCTGTATAGCGCCCAAGGTTTTTGTGAATATATTTATAAATAAAACAACTAGGCTATTTTTTTACACGTTTTGTTCACTAAGAAAAATGGGTTCATCTCTTTTATATGACCCTTTAAAAAGCGTGTAGTGTATGCAATGAAACAATAAGGGTCTATATTTTTATATTGCTGTTGTACTGCCGATGTCAGTCACAAAAAAAACAAAGCGTGGGGCCCCTCTTTTCCTCTCCTCTCAGACACACTCTAAGATTGAGGCCACTGTACCTTAGCTTTAGGCCAGCCATACACGTTACGGTAGACTGGAGAGGTATACCTGTACAGGTAAACCGGAGCGTGTGTGCCAGCCACTTCAGGCAAACCTGCACAAGTAAAACGACCTGCGCAGGCGACCGGAGAAGAATCGAAATTCAATTATTTTTACCTGCACAGGTGTGCTCATCACCTGAGCGTGTGTGTGGGCTGTCCGGTATACCTGCACAGGTTATTGTCTTTTTTTACTGTTCATAACCACTAACAAACCCACCAAAGCAATCATGTCATCTTGTTGGCTCGCCATTTCTCGACTGTAGAAATCCTTCACCCATCCGGTTTACCGTAGCGTGTGTGATCTCTCACCTGTACAGGTATACCGTAACGTGTATGGCCGGCCTTAGAGTTATAAACGAGTAGGCAGTGGTTTCCTTAAGTTAATTAATTATAGATGAGGCCAACTATCGTGTATAATGTTTACCAGACTCCCTTTAAAATGTAAATGTAAAGGCCAAAATGAATATCAAATTAAAATGTAATTTTAAGGCTTCCAAACACAGTTTTTGTTCTCCTTCTAATGCCTGTTTATGTATTATATGTGAGAAAGAAATTGTTTATATAACGGGGCTTAGTTATGATGAATCAGGGATGTATTGTGTTGACACATCTTTATACATTGCCAAATTTACGCATTTGATAGTAAATCTAAATAATATTCCAGGATTAATCAACTTTATTATAAACTGGATCAGTGAAACAAGAGATACGCTAAAAAAAATCAATTTCCATCCAACACAATCAACTTTGGCGTAACTTGTTTCAGTAAATATATGGTAATACATTTAGTCTGATTACCTGAAAGACTTAACTCCATTTATTTTGTGTACTTTAAAGGATTGGATATTTTAATGAGGCACCGTTAGGGCGAATTGGTACTTCAACGAAACGACTATTTCATCGTAACTACTGCTTAGTCGAAATTAATTAAAAGATAACATGTGTTCTATACGCCAGACAAATAAAAGGTACGCAATATTGGTTGGTGTATTAGTGTAATTTAATATTTGGGCATATGCATTCTCTCAGCTATAATTATAATAATAGAAGCTATAAATAAACTATTATAGCATATTCATAATCTTAAACATACACAAACGTAAATTTTATATAAGACAATGTTATTAAAATTAACAGAAAGCTAACAGAGTACTTGAAGTTATTTTAGTACTGATTATAATTATCCATTATTACTTTAAATTAATAATATTGTTATTTGTAATAATTAGTTAAGAAGTTATTTTTGTTATGTTGATTGTAAAACAAATAAACTAAATACAAATAAGTTTCATCGAAAATTATACATTGAAGCAGAGTGGCACAGGGGTTAAACACGCTCGTCCCGTTTGCTGAGTTGCTACAGTAGGTCCTCCAACACGGTTCGAGCTTAGTTGCTTCCGCTTCAGCTGTTCCTAAGTTTTTATTTAGTCTACTAAATTGTTGAGGAACAAAAATAAATCTTCTTTCAAATATGAATCCTGTGTTGAATGTGCCCAAGCTTCACATCCATGTCTGAGCTTAGCATATTAAAAAGAGAATAACAGCTGCATCCTGTACAGATTCTTTCCTTTATTTTTTTGGACCCATTATTGTTTGCCGTTTGTACGAACCACTTTTCCACATTCTCCAGATGTCCCTTAACCATTTTTATATGCACTCTGTACCTGTGGTGTACCATTGACATTTTGTTGTAATTTGTTTTCTCTAATGTTTATCTATCTCTACGTTCCTTTCTCGTTAACGATAAAAATGTTCCTCTAACAAAAAAAAATCAATTTATAATAAAACAATAAACAATAATTAATAATAATTATAATGACTGCTGAACAAAAGTTAGACAGTATTGTCTTTTCGTGTGGGAATCAGATGTATTAATAAAATATATAGGCTATATTTTCAAGAATTCGTTTTTTTGGAGGGATAGGAGAATTAATTTTAAGGTTGATTTTGCAACAAAATTACAGCGATTAGATGAGAGTATTCTTATTTTGATTGTAATTATTTCAATAGTTAAATAATAAATAATTTTATAATAATAGCGTTCTCTAAAGTTGACTTTAATTTGTCAGAAATCCAGTTTTGAACTTTTCAATATAGAATTGAAACGTGAAAAGGCAGTGCAGTTTCCTTTACTATAGGCAACATGCATTGAAGAACTATTGACCCTACTATACATTCAATCTTGGCAGAGACGCTAAATATAACAGAACCCCTTTAAACGTGTTTAGAATATATTATGTATTTGACACCACGACTGAGTCGAAGGACGGTCACCGACTTTTACATTACGGAAAAGTAAGGTCATCACTTAGGTCCAGACGTTTTATACGATTGTCAAGAATTTGTGGAACAAACCTACCGAAATTGATAGTTAAAAATAAAAAGAACCTACAATGATATTAAAAAAAAACAAGATGTAAGTTTACAACTTGCAAGGTTAACGTGGAAACTTATTTCTAAAATTGCAAATTTTCATGTAGGCCTAATACATTTTGTAATATAATCTAATAATTCATTTGTTTGAAAAGTGAACTATGAAGTTATAACAGATATACATTTGCCTTTCACTAAATATTGGTTAATAATGTATTGCTATGATTTAAGGAAGTTTCATAAGCGTAGAGAAATTAAACAAAAGTACACTATTTTGTTTTTAACGATTGGTTTGACGCAAAACAAATACTTAATTTTTAACGCCCCCCCCCTCCTATTTAGAGTAAACATTATGTTTTTTGTTAAATAATTAGTTTTTTTAAGAAGCTATAAACATTTTAAACTATAGATCGGAAAATTCCCGTCAAAATACAAATTTATATTATTTTGTTATTTAATTTTGATATACCCAATAATAAAAAAGAAAAGATGAAAACGCTTCTGCGAATACTTTTGCGTATTTTGCATGCGATATATCAAACACTTGTTATTCAATGTAATACTTCAATTTTCAAGATATGCGCTTAAAACTTCAATAATATAATTTTGCATATATGCATGTCGAGTTTGAAAGATATTGACATAAAACTTATTATAAGCTTTTATAACAAAGTTTTGAAGTTGTATATTGAGTTTCAAGCATTTATAAATTCTTAAACAGTGGATGTCAACAACAGTCTTAATTTTGTTTTAGGTATTATAAAATAATAACATTCAATATACTACAATATTTAGATATTTAATTGCAAAGATTGAATCAGTAAAAACAACTTTACATTTGGTTTAATTGAAAATAAATTAAAGAAACATATGTATTTAGATGAGAAACGTCTTTTTCTATAATTTTTTATTTAAATTAGTTTGATAACGAAAATTCGAATAGAGGTCATTGACGAAAATCAAAATTTCAATACCCAAACCATAAATCCTGTAATTTAAAATAAAAAACCATTAGGTTGGATGTTTATAGGAATAGGAAAATGCACAATTAAATGGATAAAATAAAATAAAGAGTGTTTGTTAAACTCAATAGGCACCAAATCTATCTATTAGTTACTGAATTTATTCAAAACACGAACTAAGCCTTAGTTGCTCTCTATGTTAAGGAGAGATATTTAGATGCTAAACTAGTGGATACAACAAATAAATACGTGAATTATTAAGAAACAAATATTTAAGGCACTAACCAACTAATAATAATAAGGCAACACTCTAATTAACGTCTTGCAAATGTTAACCATACATTTTGAACGTTTATATTTTACAATTATTATTTATTTACAAGACAAAATCATAACATCCTCAAAGCATTTAAAGGCAAGGACTAATATTATACAAGTCCACTCCCTTCCTATTGCTTGGTATTTGTTTGATCTTATGAAAAAGTCTTGATGTTTTCTTCGAAATCTTCAATTTCCCGTCTAAAATTCAATCAACCACAACGTCCGTTTAAATTGAGTCGTGGGAAAACGACGACACTGGCGTCGGCGTAGTCATGGCAACCACCACCGCTGGACAGAAATGAATTATGTTTTAAACAGACTGTCCATATAAATTGATATAAACAAATATTAGCAATTCCATTAGCCAGTCATAAACTACACAATCTTAGAGTATTTCGACTATTCTTAGGCTAACGAGTATGCGATGTCTTAATATAAAGTTTGAAACTAATAAAATATTAGTAAAGAAAATCTTAATTATTTGAATTTCATCTGAAGATTATTCATTTTCTTGCTAATGTGTTGTGCTACTTAATCTGGAAATTGTGGCCAATGTTTGAAAACTGAAGTTAGTCTCACGACTTAGAGGCTTAAATTCAACTATTAATTGATTTCATACCAAGTACAGTACTAATTTATTAGCAGCCATGGTAGAACGGAATAACGATTTATCTAGAATCGATATTACTTTCGACTTATCTAAAGCTAAACGCGACCTCACCAATTCTCTCCAACTTACAACATTAGTTCTAAGGCTAATGGTTTCACGAATCGTCTTTTATTATCCCTCCAATAATTGCTCCTATTCATTATAGAATCCGCAACAATTAGAGGTTTTTAGGATAAATGCATTCTGTTCTTGTTCGGGAATAATTTGCCACTGGGATAAATGAGACGAATATATTTAGTAGCTTGGGGAAATAATGTTGGTAAACATGTGGAGTACCTTCATTTGTAGCAAGTTACAAAATCGTTATTCACTAGATTTGTTAGTATGTACGGGTTTAGTTATGTGAAAGTAGGCCTCATAGTTTCTAGCGAAATGTCAATAAAATTAACATAAATCGTGTATGCAAGATAAGCCACTCCACCACCATTTGTCTGAATTTGAAATTATGCTCACTTTTGTTAAATTGTATGTAGATGTGCAGAATTACAAAAATACCAAATAAATATAATTAGAAAATAAAATTAATAAAACGAAAGATATATTTTTTTAACTGCGCATACTAATTTAGATTAGCACAGACTGTATACTGTACAGTAACAGAATTTAAAGATACTGCTATAACTGTATTAACATGATCATTATAATACCGGGTGTTCAGAAAGTCTGGAAACTGTTTAATATTTCGTATATAAGGAGAATTTGAAGGTAGATGTGATTGAGGAACCTACTCTATGTAAAAATACTACTTTATTAAGATTTCAAAAAATGTATCCGCCATCTTGTACCCACCATTTTGAATGTAACTTTTTAAATGAGAAGGTGGTCATGTGATACATCATTTCGATGTAGAATTTTGAGAGAGAAAAAAACTGTGAAGTTTGCACATCCATATCTTCAACCGATTAAAAATGGCGACAAAAAAAACAACGAAATCATGTTTTCCAATTTTGCCCCCTTTTTGCTGTACTATTTTTCTTTTATATTTGCCATTATTCTTTTTGGATTAAGAATTAAATAAGCTTTCAAACGATATACCATACAACGATATTTGGTTGAAACACTCGAAATCAATTTTGAAAAAATCAAAATGGCTGTAACTCAAAAGTCTGAAATACTCCCAAATATCGTTGTGTGAAAATAGTTTGAAAGCTTATTTAATTCTAAATCCAAAAAAAACAATTAAAAAATTTTAATATAAAAAAAATAGTACAGCAAAATGGGGCAAAATTGGAAAACACAATTTCGTTGTTTTTGCCGCCATTTTTAATTGGTTGAAGATATCGATGTGCAAACTTCACCGTTGGTTTTCTCACAAAATTCTACACCGAAATGATGTATCACATGACCACCTTCTCATTTAAAAAAACAAAGTTACATTCAAAATGGCGGAGAATTTTTTGAAATCTTAATCAAATAGTATGTTTACATAGAGTAGGTTCCTCAATCTCACCTACCTTCAAATTTTCCTTATATACGAACTATTAAACCGTTTCCAGACTTTCCGAACGCCCTGTATATACACATTTAGTTTTTTTGTTTTAAGTCTTTACTTTATGATAGACTAAGGAAGACTGTGGGTTCAGAGAAATGTTTTGTTTTCGTTTGTGGTACCATGGAGGCGGTTTATCGTGTGAGAGTAAGGTAGGCTGAGGGTCAGTATGGACTGAAAAGTGACGTGCCTGCAAATGTCAATAAAGAGTGTTAGGGAGCTTTTCGTGAGCCAATTAATGGACGGGATGGTCAGATGAAGATGTGTTTGCTAATAATCCCCTATCGGTGTGGATTTATTTGTTTGTACTTATTGTACCATTTTACACTAAAACATTGAATTTACCTGAAACTAAAACAATTGGAATAAAAATAAAACCCACAGTAAATTTAAACCCGTATTTACATATTTGATGTACATTTATTGAACATTGTTATCATCTTCGGATTTTCAGTATCAACAACGTCTTTAGTTAAACAAATAATAATAAATTTTGTTATTTCTTCCATCTCTCCTTAAACCTCCATATCAATCTGATCCTCTGTGCTACCAAAATGTGAATAGGCTATAAAGATTAATAAACAAAAATATAAACTAAACTAAACTGAGAATATGTACTCTATGTACACGAACCCACAGTTAAAATTAAGTTCGATGATAAAGAAACAGATAAGTCCTTAAAATCACATCGTGTATAATTTATTATGAATTTTTATTTTGTTAAACAAAAATATTTATCTTATGTTATTGGAGTAGCTTACAAATATAACTCATACATAATATTATAAAAAGGTATAGGCCTAGGTAGGCTATGTGGTTAATAAATATAAATTGCTATTAGGCTAAACAGTTAACATTTTGTATTCTTTTTTTAGTTGAACAGCTCAGAGCGCTACCACCTACACGCACTTGGTTTTCTTGTGTATTATAGCTTATTATTGCTGAACCATTTGCTACGAGAATAGAAAGCGGAGTTTCTTATTGGGAAGACATCTTGTTGAGTAACAACATACAACTGATATAACACAAACTGTAATCCTGGTCACGTTTAAAGTTGACTCGCAAAGTTGGATTCATTTGAACCAACAAGTTATGTAAGTAAAGTGCCTAGTAAAGTTTTGTTACAGATTTCCTTAAACATTTAAGTTAGTTTTAGTGAAATATTTCAGTTTTAATTCAAGTTAAATATTTAAATTTAAATTAAACTTTTGACCTGTTGAAGATGAATTAGTAAAAGTACTTTTAAAGGAAATAAAATGTTCTACAATTTCCTTTCAGTCGACGTTTCTGTAAAAATAAAGGATGAGGAGTTAAAAAGTCAAAATCGACGAAAACGATTAAAAAGTAAAAAAAAAGTGAGGCGATAATCGATTTTCCAGAAATTGTAGATTTTTGATAGCGAATATCTCGGAAACTATAACAGATACGAAAACATAAATGGAAACTTTCTTGAAATAAATATTATCAGCTTTAATTTTTGATGGAACAAATTTTCTGTACGATTCACTTTTTTCGATATATAAGCTCACCCGAAAAAAGGACCTTTCCACTCCCTCCCCCATGAAGCGGCTGGGGTAGGGACGGGGACTTTTAATATGATTACCCCTTAAGTAGGCCTAAACCCAACAAATTTCCAAAGTCATATGCTTCGTTGAATGGACTATACACTTCTAGCAAACTGGTAGTGCGGCTGAAGGAAGGGTCGCTTCACTCACACACGCACATCACACTCAATCAGTTACCTATTTACAACTACCTCCAAGCCCCCCTTATAAGTTACCTACTGGACTTCACTCTATAAAAATTTCATTTACTAGGCCACAGGCCTACTGATTTCAAACTCATAATTCTAGTTATTGATGCACATCAGTTAGCATAACAGTTCTAGAACATTTGTAAAATTGAAAGAGATAAAACACATATTTACAAGGTTTAACAGAATCACGTGCAAGTCAAAAACAGAAATGGATTTCATATTTTGTAACAGTAGACGAAGGAGAAGCAACAGGCGGGCGTGTTGGGAGTTTCACACACCGTCTGCTCCATGTGCATGGTTTGAATAGAAATCAGTCTTCAAATTATGTGTCTCGTTGGATCACAATATACTGACGTAATATTAATGTATTAGGTAAAATATTTAGAGTTACAATTCAAAATTATTAGAAAAGAAAAGCAACATTTTGTTTGTACCATTTTACCTTGTATATAAAATAATATAGTGTACATCAATTTAACATATTGTTTCTTATTAAAAACAACATACATTTGATTAAAATTCATAAATTAATTTAGTGCTTTAAACGTAATAGTTATGCATGGTGGGTGAACGTCTCAATATTTCTAAAATAAAGGACACTTGAAAAGAAATTTTTAATGTGTGGTACTTTCTCCACACTTTAAAGATTTATTTTATAAAGAGTTTAAAAGATTGATCTTCCATCTTAAACACATAATTACAATGCGAAATTTCTACAGAAAATCAATGGTGAAAACTTATCATCGATATCTCAAACAGTGTGAAGATTTTTCACATACTGAATGATAATAATAGATGCAAAGAAAATACTATACAAATATGTTTGATTTCGAAAGTGTCAAAGGGAATAAAATTGAGTTAATCAGAAGAAAAACAATGTTAAAATCTATATATAAATGTTAAGTTGATTTGAGTACGCTTCAAAAACTCAAAAAATTCTGCATCGATTGAGCACAAATTTTGACACAATTTACAACACGCTTCAACGAATGTTTTTATCTATTTTAAACCTCCGATACGAGGGGATATGGGGGTTGAAAGTGGGGATGAACAATCGAATATTTTCAAATATACCCAAATATGAATTAGTGTCTATGGCAACGACAAATACAAAATACACGTAGTGAAAAATGAATTGGTTGCTATGGATACGATAAATACAAAATACACAAAACGAAAAATGAATTGGTTGCAAAGGCAACGACAAATACAAAATACACGTAACGAAAAAGCGTTACAAAATTGGTTGCTATGACAATGAATGAAATTCAAGACACATGTGTTTTGGTTCATCGATCTAAATCCGATCGGTGACGGCTGGCGTAGTTTAGATATTATCGTCAAGCGCTAGAATTAACAGTTAACAAGAAATAGAAAGTAATATAAATTTAGAAAAGCAAGTTAATATAATTACATATTTTTATACGTTTTCATACGTTTGACGTTATTATAACGAGGGTGTCAATACATTCATTGTAAATATATAAATTGGTGTAGGTGTCATTCATTGTAAACACATTCAATAAAAATAAAATGTAATTTCATCAGTTTAGGCCTAACCTAATTTTATTGTGTGTATGTTTAATTTATTTTACCAACCTGAACGCCAACATACACACAATAATTTTAGGTTAGGCCTAGAAGGTAGTTTTAAGTCTAGGCCTAACCTAAAATTATTGTTTGATGAAACTAAAATTATTAAATGAAACTCTGTGATTTTATTCCTTACTTTGCATTATTTACATTGAAAAAAGATAGAAAATAAAAAATATACGAATTACAGAGAGGAATAGAGAAAAAGAGAAAGTCGCATAGAGAGGACATACGATTTTTCATCAAATCACGAAAATGTATAAATATCTATAGTAAAAATATTATCTTATCTTCTAAAGCGAGAGATAATTGTCTGTCTGCTAATTGGATCTGGAATCTAGGTTTAAGGATTTTTGATTTTTTGATTTTATATGGGGCTTTTGGCCACAAGAAATCGATTGGAAATGGTCACCAGTCTGGGAAAATTAGTTTTCTATGTCTTTTTATTAAATTAAAAAGTGAAATTTGTCCATTTTAAACAATACAAAGCACAGCTGATGCAAATATTTTCAATGTCATTACAATAATCATCTGTTTCTTTTAAACGAAGCACAGCTGATGCAAATGTTTTCAATGCCATTACAATAATCATCTGTTTTCTTTTAAACTGTATTTTATTAGAGGTAAGCCTAATGTTGTATCTATTTATAGTTACCATGGCAACGAATACTTCTGCTAAATAAACATACCCTTTATTTAGTTGTTTAATGTTATAGGCCTAACCTAAACGATGTTCACGGAAATTTGCAATAATAGTTATTGAAATCATAGCCCTGCTTATAATCGAGCTTTAGCTCGGTCTCCTGGTACTTAAATTAATAGGCAAGCACAAAACTTGTCGTCCTTTTTTCTCAGCTTGTGTGCATCGTAGGAGAAATTCGCGCATACCGTTAGAAAGGTAGTGTCCTGTAGATGAGCAGAATCCCATTATAATTTACATCGGTCCTCAGGGATACGCCCCAGTGGCCCTCAAAGTTTCAATGTTAATCTTATGGAAGGTCAATCTTAAGGAAGAAGAAGAAAGATTTCTTTTGATTTTATCAGGGGCACAAAAAACAGCTGTTCGTATGAAAAGCTTAAAACAGCTGATTTTGATCAACAACTGATATGGATCAAAAACTGAATATAATTTTAGGTTAGGTAAATCAAGCAATAGCGAAGCATTGCCGGGTCCACTAGTCCATATTAAATTACATTAGGATTTAAAGAAAAGGCGTGATGAACTTCGTTCCTGACAGGGGTCTCACGACCACACACATTGTAACATTAAACGTATGGAAACTGTAAATAAATTTACAATAAAATTATTGTATACCCACAAGTATTGCAAATTTAAACTTCTATGAAACTTATGCTTTGTTTTGTTCATCATGTTTCATCCATGCAACCATAATGTGCCACAGCGAAGCATGGCAGGATACAGCTAGTAAGAAATACATTTGAAATTTGATAAAAAGACAAATTCAATGAGATGTTTGATTGTAAAAGGACGAATAGCTTCAAAAAGGCAGATTTCAAAACTTCTGTTTAAAAAAACAATTAAGTTACATTTAAGATGGCGGACCTAAAACAAATTATAAACTCATTATAGGCCTACAAACATTTTGTAACATAGAAGGTTCACAATTGCATTTCCCTTCATTTGCCCATTATTTTCTTAGCATTAAATATTTTAAAATTGTTCTTTCTGCGTTTGATTAATATTTTATTTATTTACTTTTTTTCTTTTTTTGAGAGAGAGAGAGAGAAAGAGAAGAGGTTATTGGTATAGTTTAAAAGGTCTTTGCAGTTGCGGATAATTTAAATACTGAATATACTCTATTATAATAATACAATGTATATAGATCCTGACACCGAACGTAAATATACTGAGTAGTTTTTAATTAGATCTCATTGTTTGGCAAACAATATGCTCTCTCTGGGTCTGAATATAATATACAGAAGAGAAATGCTGTTTAACTTCAACTATTCTATTACTATATCTCATCATATTGCCATATCTAATGCAATTACGACTAATTGGTTTCTAATAAAAACTAATATGAAAAACTTTTACAAAATTCAAATAGTGAAATTAGGGTACCGTATTAAAGATGGTACTTTTCTGTTTAATTTTGAATCTTGGAAAGTTTATATTTGTGAATGGTTTCTTTCTATTATCTTTGCCTGTAAGTGTACACTAAGGAAAACTCCTGAGTGTTTTGTTGATAATAATAATAAATATGTGGGATTATCATAATCACAAAGGTATTACGTTACATAACATTAAATTAAATTTATATTTTTAGGACACAACCGAAATAAAGGTAAAAAGAACTTGCATGATTTAGGCCTACAACTAAAAATGTTAACCTGCAAATTTGACATACAAATTAATTATTTTAAATTACGAAATCTGCCGTTAGTGAAAATGCCACTGAGAAATTGAATACAATCCAGTTTATAGGTGTTAGACAAAATAGCTGATTTGTTGTATCAACACTTAACATTTTTCATCACCTGAGCTGTGGATTTGAAATAGATAAATATAATCTTCTTTTAACATTTATATTTTCAAATGTGCGTTGAAATTATTTCTAATACTCATGATTTTTTTCTTAAACTTGACTTACTATAAAAAATATTATTTACCAATACAAATTAATTTATTTTATATTTTTATATTATATAAAAAACTGCCAGTCCAATTATATTATTGTATATTAATTATACAGAGTGTCCAGTAATTACGGGATCAAACTTCGGGAAATGGTTCAATAGGTCAAAATAACAAAAAAAGTTCATATAAACATAGCCCGAAAACTCTTCGCTTTCTAAATATCCGCCATTTCGTTGTTTTAACACAATAAATCATATCTAGAGAACGGGTTGATTGATTGAGTTCAAACTTGGTATGAAGTTTAACCTACCAATGATATATCTCAAGAAAAATAATCAATTAAAGCCACCCATGAATATTTAATTGGCAGCTGTTTGAAAATTTCAAATCTAAATTAATCAAAAACCGTACTTTTTAAAAAAAAATGAAAAGACACTTTTTTTTGCGCTTTTGATTCTCTATCAGATGGTGTAACTGTCAAAGCAATCGGATGAAGGACAGTAGCTAAGTTAAAGATAATGGCAGCAAATGTACATACAGTATTGTAGTATTTACTGTGTTGGTAAAGGATGCCGAGTTGAACAAAGCAATTATTACACATAACTTAAAACAGTGGTGTTTTGACAGTTACACCATTCGATAGAGAATCAAAAGGGCTAAAAAAAAGTGTCTTGAAATTTTTTGATAAAATGTACGGTTGTTGATTAATTTAGATTAGAAATTTTCAAACAGCCGCCATTTTAAAATGCATGATTGGATTTAATTTCTTATTTTATCGTGACATATATCATTATTAGGTTAAATTTCACACAAAGTTTGAACTCAATCAATCAAACCGTTTTCTAGATACGATTTATTTTGTACAAAAAATAAAATGTATCTAGAAAACGAAGCGTTTTCGGGCCTATGTTTATATGAACTTTTTTTCTTATTTTGACCCATAGAACCATTTGTCGAAGTTTGATCCCGTAATTACTGGACACTCTGTATATTCAATTGGATAGGCCTATTATCAAAAATCGTGCAATTTCGTAAATAGAGTGATCAATCTCTATAATATACGTTCTATACCCATTAGAGCCGTTATTTTATATTTATTCCAATGATAAGGTAGGTTATTTTGTTTTAGTCAATTTATTTTCACACAGAAGTTTTCCGAACAATAATGTAAATGATATGGTTTATGAGGAAACCCCTGACCATTCAGCTTTACTTAAGTGCATGATTTTTACTCGTAAGTAATAATATATAAATTAAATACACTTCTACAACATAAGCGAAACGATAAAGGTAGTTTATAATGTCAAGCTATTAAGTTGGCTATAATGTACCAACATTATGATATAAAATATTAAAGTGCTTTGAGAGTGTCGGGCGATAATACATTTTACTAAAATGGGAGTTGATTTATAAAAGAAGCAAAGAGGAATTTCAGCAAAGAAGTGAAATATCTGCATTTAAATATTTCAAAGAGAAATATTCAATACACGAGTGAATTTGAATACATGGATCAAAATAGAATATTTGTAAAGGTTATTGACTGATTGGCGTTCATAAAAGATGTACTTTCTATTGCACATTTCAATGTAACTCAGTGATATATGACTATTCAATAGAAGATGTATTGATGTCTATCTTATAATTTTTTTTTGTCATTTAAGGAAATATTTTTCATATTTCTGAATGTTTTCTAAAGACGAGTCTGAGAGTTTTCTAACATAGTTTACTGTAGTTAGATGAATCGAATGTTTTCAGATCAATGGGTATTTTGCTCAAAATGAGGTCACAGAAATATTACAAAACTTGATTCATATATTATACTAGTATATATTGCAAAACAATGGTAAAAGAAAGGAAACATGGCATGTGAAATCATCCAAAATTAATTCGAAACTCGATAATCTAAATGAATAAAGAATCCACAACGCGTATTGTAATATTATTCCACTTGAAAGCTTTGGTAATGTACTGCACTTTATTTTGTAACCCTATTATTATTTATAGACCCCAAAGATGAATCGAATGTTTTCAAATCATTGGGTATTTTGTACAAAATGAGGTCACAGAAATATTACAAAATTTGATTAATATAGTTGGCCCGATCCGGCTTTGCACGGATAGACAAATCAAAGTTAAATGTATATTAACAAAAAATATATTATATCAATAAATATAAATTACACGTTGTATTTCTTATGGGGATTTTTAGTAACTTTGCCCCCCCCCCCAAACCTTCCCTAAAATTTCGAATTTTTTGAAACCCTTTCTTAGAGAGCACCTAACGCCCTAGAGGAAGCTACATATAAAATGAATAAAGAATCCACAACGTGTATTGTAATATTATTCCACTTAAAAGCTTTTGTAATGTACTGCACTTTATTTTGTAACCGTATTATTATTTATAGATCTCATTTAAATTCCTCATTTATTTGAGTTATTAGTCATATTTACGTACTACGTTTGATAATCCGAAACACCTCCGATAAAGTTCGGATTATCGAGGTTCCACTGTAAGTGACATATACAGGCTCAGCTTCTACAGTTCTTGTCAAACATAATCTTCGTCCTTCAGATTTCCGTACTGTTTTAAATACCAAAGTAACCATCTAACCAATAAAACAACCATGGAGGGAATACATTACACATTGATGGTGCAGACTAGTGAACGGAGGAGAAGGTTTACGTCACACAGTATTACACAGCATACATGAAACACTTATTTTATTGAGTTATAATTTACCTTCAAAGCATATAACACCTTTAACAATAAATTTAAAAAATTTGAGCTGCAGTATGTCCTTCATACTAGAAGGAAATAACCTTCTAATATCTGATGAAAAATAAAAGTGACATTTTCAAAATATTTTGAAACTCCGTGTAATAATATTTTTTTTAAATAGTTTTGATTTCTTTAAATAAAGTTCTTTTAAACAGTTCTCCACACAACAGTACTAAACTTTATATTAAAATATTTTGTTTTTTATTTCTATAATATGTGCACTTTAGCAACTACATCAAGTAACATCAAGGTGGTCAAGGTGGTTATGACCTCTGTCCGTTCTTAAGAAATTTGTCTGCGACATTCAGGCCATTGGAAAACACGCGATGCCGAAAGAGCTCACTCAGTTTTCTTTTAAGGCGGAACTCAAAACATAAAATACAATTAAATTAATAATAAAATACAGTTTAAATACTTTCGCTTTCAAGTCTAATGCTTGGGGTTTCAAATAAAGTCGAATATGGCAAGGTATTTAAATATATAAATTTACAGTTTTAATACAAATTTTAAATTTATTTGAACTTAAAGGTCTGCTTCAGTAAAAGGGAAAGCAACTCCAGCGCTTCACCCTATAGCCGTATCTAAACAGTACTACTTCTTGTAGTTGAGGGCTTTGACATTGACTCATTTAAAACCCTTTTATAAATCTATCTTTTGTAATCGAGTAAAAACTGAATATTCATCCATATTCGATAAAAACTGAATATTCTTTTTTAAATTGTGGATCCGGCTTGAGATTCACCTTTAATTATACACGTTTATTGTGTAAGGAAAAAAGATCAACCTTGGTACTTAAAAAATTGTAAATTACGTGACAAATGAACGGGATTTAAAAAAAAATGTGAAACTCAAAACGGATGCGAATTGTGACGTTGGTAAAATGAGACCTTGTAAACAATTTTATGATAAAAAATAAACAAAATAAATGGTTTCGAATTTAACATTGTTCTTATAAGATACACATATTTAAATATATAATCTAATGCAACTATTTTGTTACTAAACTGAATTCAACAAAACAGTCAAAAGTTAAGTATTTCAACGTTAAGCATTTTGATCTAACGTTCGAGCGTTAAGAACGTGTGTTTGTTTGTTATTGTTGCCTTGTTGCTATGACAACGAGGCGTTCAACTCCCTACTAGAGACCCACGTGCTAAACATAATTAATTGCAACGAGACCATAAACTACTCGTCTCGTAGGTTGTGACCTTGATAATGCCATTGAAAAGCTAAGGTTTAGCATCTGCTATTGTGCAACTTTGCGTAACAGAGCGAGAGTGTGGGCGGTGGACTAAAGTTTAATCATTTCAACAGATGTTGCCTATTTTGTAATCAAGATTTAATTTAAAGTTTGGGCATGGTGTTGGAGTTCAACGAATCAAGTCTGATATTGTATCTCTTTTTTGATATACTAAAATGCATACCTCATGGACATTTAAAGTATTCGATAACCTGTTTTGTTTGCTTTTTTCCTAGCATAATTTCAAAACACTATTGTATTTCTCTTGTTTCTTAAGACGTTTATTTAAGGGTGGTTTTTAATAGCTCCTGTTTTAATTATAACCGAAAGAAAGTGAATTGTTTCTGTCAATAATAGTAGTGCTGAAAAGCACGTGTAGCAAATGTCTGAATAAATAAAAACCTTGATGAGTTTGACATTCATCTCATGAAGAGGTGCAGCAGATCATGTATTGAAAGTATAGTGAAAATGGATCCTCATAATGATCAGTATTTTGAGTTTAAACTACTGTTAAAACGTACATGTACTACGATACATCTCAATGTTATACAAACAAAGTTCGTTCATGGGGAGAAGGTAATTTGTTTTGTTCGGTGACGCGTCCTCACTGACAGAGAACACCAAACGTTGTTCGGCGTATACAAATAAATCCAGTGCTTTTGTTCGTCATATATGTTTGCCCTGTGTGGACGCACCTTCAGAAATACATACAACTGTTTTACGTATGAAATCAGCTTTTAATTGAATTTCTTTTAATTATTATTGTACCAACTCTAACATCTATTATCAGTTGATCTATGATTTTATATTAACAAATACAATTTATTGAAACTATTTATAGGCATAAACTTTTCAAAATTTTACACTAATTTTAGACCCTATAGATTGATATACAATTTTATAGGGAACAATTAATTAATTATCCACCCAATTTTACTTACGCGTTACAATTATACAGAGTGGTTATAAAGTCACTCCCCCCCACCCCTTTACCTTTTTCGTTTGTTAAAACAAACAAATATCCTTTGGGGAACGATACTAACTTAACCCAAAGTATCTTTTGAAGCAATCGGAAATTTTCAGTGTCCCCTAAAGATGGGGATTTTGGGGGCAACTCAAAATTTTAAAATGGGAAGTATGGTCATGTGATACCTCATTTTAAAGGTCTATTTAAGACTAGGGAAATTACATAAATAAAATAAAAATCGGACCAACCAAAACAAAATGGCGGCCTTAAAAGTGTTGAAATAAATCAACATAAAGTTGCTAATATCTTGAAAAGGAAGAGTTTTTAGAAAAAATGTCAAGAGACAAAAAATGTTTATTTCAAAGTGATTGACCTAAAAAATTTAATGTCGCACGACTAGCTTCTCATTAAAACGTTTAAGTCGACTCCTACATAAAATAAAAATTTACGAAATCGATTATAATTTTTATAAAAATAAATAATTTTTATAAAAATGATGTTTAAAAACAAAAGCCTACCTAACTATGCTGACGGGGATTTATAAGGATTATAAGGAATTATAAGGATCATAACACTGTATGACCCTATTTGTTAAAACTTTGTATTTATATACGTTATTATATATTTAAAGAAAAATACATATATTCTCTTAGAAGTTATTAATATTATAGTGAATAAATTAATAATCGAATATATTTGTATGTTATACGAAGATGTACGAATGTTTCCGAAGTTAAACGAATAAAAGTATCTCTTCTTTAAATTTGTATAAACGAATATATTACATTGACGATAATAGGTTGTATTTATACACAGTTTATAACCTCAAAGCAAATATTATAACGTATTATAGCATACATTAGTTCTATCATAAAAAAATCAACTTCTCAAGAAATTATAATGATTAAAGTTGTAAACGTAACCTTAAAGTATAATCTACACTGGATTTAAGTATTACAGAAGATGGGTGAAATCAGCTGTTATATTATATGTTAGGTATGCACGGACGTACACTCGCTTTTATAGGAGTTAATTTGCTATCTTTAGTGCTGGCATTTCACTGCGGCGAGGCGCGGCGTTTACCTTCAAGTCTTTAAAAAACATGGAAGGAGGAAACTAAGATACATTGTATAAATGATAAATACATTGATAAATTGTATTATGAAAAAAAAACTAAAAGTTTGTATTTTTAAACGAACCAATCAACATGAATAATCTATTTTTGTACAAAGATATTTATTTTACTATCTGACCTTTGAAAACTTCATTCATAGTGGTGAAGCGCAGTGTTTAGCGAGGTCGTCTAGTCTGCTACAACTGCGTAGGTTCGACCCTAGTTTCTGTCATTTGGCTGATGCTAAGCAGTCTTCATTTGTATAAATTGATTATAGAAAATACGTTATAAAACGTAAGAATTGCCTGTGAACGTTTATTGATTGTATTCATAACTTTTATGCTACGTGAGAAACGCGGACAACCAAACCTGCTTTAGTTGAAACAAAGATTTGAATAGTAACGAATTTCTTCAACTTGATGCGTAGAAGACAGATGAGACAGTTCTTCATTTGGTTTGAGATAGTTTAAATTGTGTAAACTAATAGTTTCAAATAGCGTAGTATTCAGTTAACAATAACGACTTGATTGTATGAATTTTATATAATGTGTAACTGTTTCCCTGTTTGCCAGAATATGAAATTGTAATGGACCCATATCTATGTGATATTTTTTTTCGAATCAATTAGTTTTCACATGTATGTTGAAACAAGAATTTGAGTTTGAATTATAACATTCAGTTATACCTTCCTAACGAAATAATTAGGAAATGGCTAACTGAACCTATAGGTACCTGCTTTTTACTTACATTATTTATTTGTATTACTATCATTTATTTCATGTTATTCTGCGGGAAGTTACTGTATGCAAGTTATATAAATATACCGATTTAAAAATGTAACTATCGAAAATAAAATAAAAGTATATATAATATTAAAATAATCTACATACCTAAGTTGGAATTGAATTCTTGAGTAAATTTTAATTAAAATTGAATGTATAATCTTTGCATAGGTTGCTGTATTAAACTGAATGTGTACGTGAACTGTGTCAGCAAATATAATGAAAACAGCTGCGAGGGGGTTAATAGAATAAATAAACTTTAATAGTTAAATTTGTTTAAAATCACAACCTGAAGAGAAGAGATTTAAATTGTAACAATAATTTTATTCTTGACCTGTTTTCTGAACTGAGATTGGTATTGTTTCAGATGTGCTGATGAGGTAGTAGGTTACACGAAATGTAAGATATTATTGTGTAATAGCATTGAAGAAACAACACTTCTTCAATGGTAATAGACTAGTAAACCACCGTAAAAATAAGCACAGGTAGGTTAGTTAGATACACCAGAAATACATCATCTAAAAAAATACTATTCAAACTCAATAGATTATATCTAAGCCTACCTAACTATGCTAGCGGGGACTTTTAACTCGGTAAATGTGTACAATTATAAAGATTATACAACTGTAGGCTTATTTATTAAAAAATTTTATTTATATACGTTATTATATACTAAAAAAACGCAAAAATATTATTCGAATATGTTTATATGTATGTTAGACGAAGATGTACGAATGTTTCCGAAGTTAAACGTTTAAAAACAAACGATAATTTTAGGCTTCTTTAAATTTGTATAAACTAATATATTGATGATAAAAGGTTGTATTTATATACAGTTTATAAAATAAAAGTAAATCTTAAATAAAAAGTAAATATACGTATTATAGCATACATTAATTCTGTAACTCATATTTAAACAAATCAATTTCACAAGAAATTATAATGATTGTATAAAGTTGTAAACATAACCCCAAAATATAATCTACGCTACATGATGATGGGTGAAATCAAGTGTTATATTATATGTTACTCACGTACGTAC
Organism: Philaenus spumarius; assembly: GCA_018207615.1. Classification (NCBI taxonomy): domain Eukaryota; kingdom Metazoa; phylum Arthropoda; class Insecta; order Hemiptera; family Aphrophoridae; genus Philaenus; species Philaenus spumarius. The sequence goes on from JAGFPH010000018.1 coordinate 1,110,554, forward strand.
TCTCGCTTTTATAGGAGTTGATATCTGTAAAATTCCCAAACAATTACAACAAAGGGGTACTGTAGTTAAGAAAAAAAAGTGTTGAAGGTTCCAAATTATAATTCACCATTGTTTTAAATTTAGTTTATTTTGAATTCAACTTTTTCAACCTCTAAACAATTCCTGTTTTATGCTGATATATATATTTTATGCAAAAATATTCCTACATTTATTCAAAATTTAACCACTTGCATATTCTCTGTAGAAATTATTTTCTATTAGTCTATATAAATATAATGCAATTTATCAAATTTTGCTTTTTGTCTTGAACTTTTTTATATTATAACTGACTGTCTACCAAATTACATAGTCCTAGGTACTTTTATTTCAAAAATCCCAAAACTGCTATACACAATTAGAAGAAATAAAACAGTCTCATGTTGCTAAGAAGTTCTCTTTCTCTAACGCAAATCATAATCGGGGGAGTTTCATGTATTCTATATCGAAACAGACTATAATACATTTTCAGCTAAACTATCACACCGATTTGCTGACTTAGTAAGCATTTTCCTCCATGTCGCAGATTATCTCTGTCTTCAACACAAGTGGGCAGAGGTTAACACAATGTGGCAATGCTCGTAACATAAAATGTAATGGCCAACGGAAACTGTGCTACTTCCGTCAATTTATTTGCTCGCTTGTATCAGAGAGGAGACTAAGTAAATGTTTAATGTTGGTTGCAGTATTGACGTAAATAATGTATTAAAACATTGTAGACATTTCAAATGTACGGTTCAAATCGGAATGAGTAGAGTAGTAGAATGTTCTAGAAATTCTAAGATTTAAAATTTCAATGCAATGCATGAATTTTTATTTTTGTTGACACTAGACTTTATGACACTTTATATGGTACCAGATTGGTTCTCAATGTTGGGTTGGTAAAATTAAATGATGGTGAGGTGATTACACGAGGTATCAGTGATTCGAATACGTGTTAAATTATGTTCTCATACTCGAATATACCTACAGTGTGTTTGAAAAAATAGGATTTTAAAGAGATATATTTATTGATAAAAACGAGTTAAAAAATATGTGCTTAAATGTCCTCCACTAGCCACTCAAAATTACTGGAATAAAAGGTGTTTTGCTGGAATTGACGTGATTTACAGTTTTCGGGAATGACAGCTAAATGCCACTCCACGCGGGAAACCTGTTTTGCTATCTGTAGTAAATCATCCTTTTTGAAACAATTTGAATTTATAATATAATTTAATTTAATATTACGTCCCAAAATTAAATTTTTTTTTAGAAATTCAACTTAGGGTGCAGCTCTTCGTGTGGTCTATTCAAATATGTTTAATAGTCTGGCACCTATTAGAGCCTAATATAAACGTGAGAATCATCTAGAATCGCAAACAATTTTGATAACCACAGTTTTTTAATCATTTCTTTCCCGTTCGAATGGGATGGTATACTATTGTCTTCTACTGTGTTTTAAAGTGAAACATCTTTCAGCGTAAGCCACTAGTATGAAAGAAATATGAATTAAGTTAAATAGTAATTGGAAAATATATGATAATAATATACAAAGGTACAAGGGGCTATCAGACTAAACTGTTCTTGATTGAGGATTAGTTAACGTAAGCCGTTCGTTGCTTGTTTAATTGCGCCAGCCTAGTTAAATACGAGTAAACAAACGACTTGGGATTGCATTTGTCATTCAAATGTAAACAATAAATTGGTTTAAATATTTTGTGATCAACGTAATGCTTCAGTATCAAACAACTTAAGTTACGATTGGTTGCACGCTCAAGATTGATTACTAAGCAAGAAAGAAACAACTTCACTAAGCCGTTAAACATTTTAACCAGACATTTTTTTAGTACAATCAATGTTATAATGAAAGTAGTTAATCTCTGTCTGCTCTAGGACTGGTACAGTTACTCCTATATTATTATTTAGCGATTAAAGTTCGCAATTAAATTATACCAGAGAAGACATGTGTTCAAATATACGAGATATAACTTGACGTAGCCTTTACTTTGAGAAAGTTTTACTTATAATATATACAACAGTACACCGTTGATTTAATTTCTTGATTTGTAAAACAGTTACAATTTATGTATATTTAAGAAAAGTACCAACAATTCGAGTATTTCGGTATCAGATGTGATAATAATCTAAGACTACGAACTATACTGACATTAATTTTTAAAAGTTCAGTTCGGTAAATAAAAATGAATAGTTAACACACCTTTTAGATCAAACCTTGAATTAAAATTAAATTTAAAATAAAGTATAAATAATTTATTCATATTGGTTTAGGCCTAATCTAAAATAAGTCTTTGTTAAGAATTTTTGTAAACCATTTTCTATGATGTTACAGTTTTGATGGAATATCTCGGTGTTAAGCACAATTTCTCAGAACAAAAAATGGAGCTCACTACTTAGTTATAACACGCAGAAAATATTCTTTTAGCTTACTTTGAATTATGTTTAGTTGATTTTTGTATTACATTCACTCGATGTTTGGTCAACACACTTATAGTTTAGATCTTAATAGGCAAGTGCATTTAGAAATTAGTCTAAACCGTAAAATGAGCAACTTAGCAATACATTTGTTGTAAACTATTTAAAGTGTAATATTATACAAATTACAATTTATGATAGGCTACTACTATTCATGAAACAAATTTAGGGTTCGAAGATATTTTTTAAATATCAATATTTTGTTATTGTACCAATAATTTAAATAAAATATTAGTTGTATTTCATTCTTGATCCAATCTTAAAACAAATAATAACAGAATACATTTAAATTCCCTGTCAAAATTGTTTAATCAGAAGCGTAGAAATAAAACTGACATGTGAGTCTGCTGTCTCTACGGAGTCGTTAACGAGGTTTAGCCCTAGACTCCCAGGTGTACCAACTTAGACATGTCACGTATTACTGTTGACAGATATGGCCGTCTTAACTTTACTTATCCTTGGGCGGCAAATAGTGATATATATTATACTAAATTAATATTACTTATTAAAATACTTAAAGTAGTTTATTGTTTTTCTAAAACTGATGTATATAATTATTATGTTCTTCCAATTGTGTCATATTTGGTTTTACCACAATTGCTTAGAACTGTGCAAATTTGTATTATTTCGGGACTAAAAAATCCTGCTAATCTCATGTGAGACACGCATTTAAAGAATAAGTAAGTGACTGAATAAGAAAGCACGGAGTAATATTCACATCACAATGAATGTATGTTTTGCTTGTTTCGTTTTGCGCTTTAATGCAGCTGAAGCAAGACTGTATAGGCGATATTTTTGGGATAAAGTTTTACATTTTTTCACAATTGCACGCCATTTTAAAACATTCGTGAAGACCTTTATTTAATACCCTCAAAATTATGGTGAGGATATTCTGGAAATAAAATGTATATATAGGTTTTTAATATGAAATGAGCTATTTATTCTAGTTTCGGAAATTTTTCTAAAACGTATCAAATCAACACAACCATTATTGTTACATTATTAACAGTTTTTAAGCTTTTGTTGGCTTTGGAGGCTCAACCTGCGTGAAAACAAAAGTACTTTTAGTTATGTTGCTTTCTAAAACTTATTTAAATGGGTTTCTAAAGAAGTAAGCAGTAGAATTAATCTACAAATTACTGGCATAAATAACATATCTACATTAAATATTTTAAAGTCCATTAAAAGGTATACAAATAGAAACTACTCAAAAGTTCTTAAACTCATCTAACCTGCGAAAATTCAGCCTACAGTACATTTATAGTTTAGAAATTTTTAAAACTACCATTTTATTTTTAAGTAGTTTAGAAATATGAAAAATATTGTAGTGGGTCAAATTAATTTGTTAATATTTATGAGACAATAAATTTAAGCTAAAATATTTGTGGCTATATTAAACATATTTGCATCGCGTATTTTATACGCGTACAAGAATGCGTTAATTAACAAGATTTCAAAATTTATGTTCTGATTTTTCAAACCTCTATATAGGTGATTTTTAAAATGCCTTATGACCAGTTTTATGTTAATATTTACAATGCTCTTTCGTTTTAAGTAAGCAAATGACTACAATAAGTTTAGAATGTGGCGAGAATATTTAAACACTTTTAAACTCTTTTTTAAATCTATTTTTTTATTAATTTATTACAACTTAACGAGTAATTTACACTTTCTAGTTTAAAAATGTAATAATAATAATAATGAGATCTCATCAACCAGATTCATTAGTTATGCACACACAAAGTCAATAGGGTTCAACCTTTTCAGTCTGCGCTGATCCTGATTGGCACCGAGGAACGGTAACACTTAAGGTAAGAATTTAGTCTTTTGTTATGTTTTGAGGCGTTTATTTTGTTTCCCTTACTAACGTTGGGGATTTCTTACTTACCACAAAGCTTTGCAGATACATCGCATCAGTTTATGTTGTAATGTTTGTATCATCGAGATATTTTTTCTAGTATAACCCCACAGTTGAATGCCATAAGCCCACATGGGCTTTAGGATTGCTTGTATATTACCTACCAGCAACTCGTACTGAGAAAACTGGGAGTCTATCAGCAACTGCTATTATAGCTTCTTGAATTTTAAATTTAATAAGTTCCTTTTCTTTTGAGTGTGTTCTTTCCACCTGAGTTTTGCATCGTGCGTCATACCAAGATGTTCTATTGAGTTTGCATACGGTATTACGGTTTGCATGTTGATATTTATGCGCAGGGTAATCCTTTACTCTTAGTGAAATTTACATGTACCAATTTGCTTTCATTTAATTTTTTTCTCCATTTCCTTGCCCATCTATTAATCTCATTCGAGACCACAGCTGTATCATCTGCAAAGGCGGCCATGGTGGTGTCCTCCAACACTGGAATATCCTGGGTGTATAACATGTACAGTACTGGACCAAGGCCATTTCCCTGAAGCACTCGACCATTGTATGTCTTTGAGCTGAGCGTATTCACTTTCCACTTTAACTCTGAAGTGTCGACCTTCCGCATAGGATTTAGCAACGGTACCATTCATGCCCCAATGTGTTACACAGCTTGTATTAAAGTCCCTGGCGCCATACATTAACTAAAGCTTGCTTCACAACCCAAAATGTGCTAGAGCAGACTTTCTTGATTTCCTAATTCTTATATATTATTTTCTCAAAGGTGTTTTTGTCGCTAAGCGATATCTTCTTTAATTCGTAATCAAAATTAATTATTAAAACATCATTTTAAAGCTTATCTTCCCCACTATTGACGAAACATAGGCAAACAGCTTAAAATTCATGTTTTTGTTAAACAAAATTATTTAAAAAAACTTTACTATTATACTTCACATGTAAGTGTTATATTATTATTATTATATGTATTGCTCCGTGTTATTGCAATACTATTTTCCTTTATAAATTGGTCTGTGTTAATGTAAGTATCAATATATTATGTTTAGGATATATAGGTATTTTTTTGCAGCTAAAACAAACTTACAATTATTTATTAATAAAGTGTTTAGTCATGCAGGGTGGTGAGATCAGTCAAATAAAGTTCAAATTAATTAATATAAAGTTTATTTAATAGTGGTTGACTAAATTTAAACATTTAAGTATTAAAATTATATTTATTAAGTTAACCTAATAACTAAACTAAAAGCAAAATTTGTAAAACGTATAAGAAATATTTAGTCTAAAATTTAGTCAAAGATAAATTCAGTAACATTGTTTTTATTTAATAAATTAAACTTGCTTTTTGTGATGCGGAACAAATATACAAACAACTCTCATATTCTCGGTAGGAATAGGCTGAAGCCACAAAAACAATTTGGCTGAGTGAAACAATCGAGATATTAAATTATATCAATGGGTTTGATATTATTCTCTTGCAATAAATGTATAGAGGCAGTCAACAATCCATAGATAGGAAACCGCAGTAATAAAGCCAACATTATTAGAAGCCGTTTTGACGATATATCGTCCCACATTGCCCCATATCGTCACCACAATAGACTATTGCATTAGACGACTGTTCTACCTTAAAATATCATTTATTGAGTCGTGTTTGTGTTGTACGTTTTACCTATGGTATTCTGAATATAAACATTAACCTTATCTACCTACATACAAGAATATAGTTGAATTATAATATATTATTATAATAATTAATATAATTAATATTATAAATTATAATATATAATACACTCTTCTGGTGTTATTGCTTAATACAATACTTTTGTATTGAACGTTCACTCTTTTACTTTATGCAAATTACACCAATGAAGAAGGAAGGTCAGCGTACATCGCAAGTAAATTGAATGAAATTAAGTACTAGACTGGAACATACGCAACTTTATGAGCGCTTTTGACCTCTCAGCCACTCTGTTTCTCAACTGGACTCAACAGTGCTAGTATAGTTATTAGTACCAAGGTGTTTCTTACATCTATTGTAAACGTTATTGCGTTCTAACTAAACCAGGGCCGCAGCTAGGGAGGGGCAGGGGGGCGTTTGCCCCGGACGGCAAAATTGAGGTTGCTTTATTTTTTTTTAACTATACTATACAAAAAAGTTTGCTTTTGCTAACCGTTCTTATACTTTAGCCAATACAATAAAAAGGTCTGCAATTATAATTTTTTTAATTTTTATATCAATATTATAACAATAAAATAACCTTCTTTGGTTCATGCATAGATCCTTTTTTATGATATTTGTTAAAGAAATAGTTGTTTATATTCTTCAAATGTTCAAGCTTTTTGTAATTTTACTTTCTCACTATACTATAGTATAGAGAAAGTATAGTGATCGCAAAAAAAAAATCGATGTTGAGATTTTTGTGGAAATATCCCTTTTGGGACCCCCTGAGTCCAAAAACGTGGTTTTTACAAAATGTCTGTCTGTATGTCTGTATGTATGTATGTCTGTATGTATACAAAGCTAGAGAGAAAACTATTCGATCGATTTCAACCAAATTTGCACAAGACATGTCCAGTACGCCTGTATAGATGCACGAAAAAGTGTTTTGAAAAATTTTGAAAAACAACTCCCTTTTTGGTCAAAAAACCCCCAAAAAATCTGTTATTATTTTTATTAAAAAACGGCTCTAACGATTTTGATAAAATTTGGCTTATTTGTAGCTTTTAATGTGCCCTACCATATACAAAAACCCGCATATTTCTAGAAATTCTCGTTTACCTAATAATAATAATAATAACTGATTTTGGGGGGTTTTTTGGCCATAAAGGGGGTTGTTTTTTAAATTTTTTCAAAACTGTTTTACGTGCATCTCTAAAGACCTACTTGACGTGTTTGGTGCAAATTTGTTCGAAATCGATCTAATAGTTTTCTCTCTAGCTAATAATAATAATATTTATTAGTTAATCGCCTACTTTAATAAAAGCATACAAAGCTATAGAGAAAACTATTCGATTGATTTCAACCAAATTTGTACCAGACATGTCCAGTAGGCCTGTATAGATGCACGAAAAAAGGTTTTGAACATTTTTGAAAAACAACCCCCTTTTTTGCAAAAAAAAACCCAAAAATCAGTTATTATTTTTTTTATAAAAAACGGCTCTAACGATTTTGATAAAATTTGGCTTATTTGTAGCCTTTAATGTGCCCTACCTTATACAAAAACCCGCATCTTTCTAAAAATTCTCGTTTAACTAATAATAATAATAATAATAATAATAACTGATTTTTGGGGGTTTTTTGGCCATCAAGCGGGTTGTTTAAAAAAAAAATTCAAAACCTTTTTACGTGCATCTATAAAGACCTAATTGACGTGTTTGGTGCAAATTTTTTCGTAATGGATCGAATAGTTTTCTCTCTAGATAATAATAATAATAATATTTATTAGTTAATCTCCAACTTTAATAAAAAAACTCTCCTACCCCACCCTACAAGTCACAGTGAATCTGTTTAGTAATTTAAATGTATTTGTGAGAAAGTATGTGCCAGTTCCTGGTACCGTTTATTTTCTTAGTGTTGACTTGTTTTTGGTACAGTGTACTAAAGCCAATTGATAGAGTCAATAAGTTCCTTCAGAGAGAAAATGTGACAGTTGACACAGCAATGAGAAATATCCAAGGGCTGATAAATCTATTGTCTTCAAAAAGAGAAAGCTTAGGATCGGAAGCTATGGCAGACGCCAAGATAATGGCCCAAGACATTGATTTGGAAACTGAATTTAAAGAACAAAGAAGAAGGAAAAAGAAAATGATGCCTGGAAAAAATGTGAAGATGAAGAATTTGGCTTAACTCAAGAAGAAAAGATCCGGGGTTCTTTCATGGAAATAATTGGCAGAATTCTAAGCGAGATGAACACCAGATTCAATGCACTAAAAGACAGATTGTAAATTTGGTTTTTTGAGCGGCTCCTAAATAGACAAAACTGATGCAAAAGTCTTACAAGTTAGAGCCAAAATGTTAGCCGACATTGGCTGATTTCACACTTGCCGACACGACACCGACTCGGCACCGACACGATATCGGAACGATGTTGTCGGTCATGAAAACTAACTTAAACTTAAGAGTAGCTTTCACACTCACCGACATATCGGTATCGTGTCGTTACAGGTGCCGACATGTCGGCGAGCTGCTGATCTCCCTTCTTTATCGGTACGATATCATCTCAGTTTGTTTACTGGTTGCTATGGTAATCAATCAATAACAATTTGGCCTCGTTTATATTTTCTGTTAGATAAATAATAAATATAGGCCTATCTGATTTTAAATATGAAGTTGTGACATTAATTGAACTTGTGGAAAGTAAGCCATGTATGTTTTTTTACTGAAGACATGAACAAACAATTTTTCACCGAATAAAGATATCGGAAAATAATTTTTATAGGCCCATAAATATTATCAGTATTTATGCAAGGTTAGGCCTAGAAAGTAATTTTAAGTCTAGGCCTAAAATAAAATCATTGTATGTATTTTGCCGTTAAGATAGGTAAAATAAATTAAACAAACACACAATAATTTTAGGTTAGGCCTAGCCAGTGAACCAACATTTTATGTTTATTGAATGTATTTACAATTAATGGACATTTAACTGTGTTTACCATCTTAGCTTTGATGTTATAATTAATTCTACACCTTTATTATAATAACATTAAACGTATGGAAACAGCAAATATTTGTATAAAAAACAATATAATAATAAACGTCAATTGAAAGATTAAAATTATGTGTGTATGTTGCCTTTAAGGCTGGAAGTAAAGGAGTGATGAACTTCGTTCCTGAAGGGGGTTCCACGACAGCACACATTTACTTTTTTTATTAGCTACGTAATTTGTTGACAGACGGATTATGTTCCTTAAACTTTTTTTGAACATCCTTGTTTGTCCTATGTATGTTTTGGGTCAATCTACACGATAGCTTGTACAATTGGTCGTGCCGGTATCGACGTCGAGTCGGTGAATGTGAAAGACGTCTGCCGATATCGTGACGATATCGGTATTATTGCTGTATCGGGTCGATATCGTGTCGGTGCCGAGTCGGTGTCGTGTCGCCAAGTGTGAAATCAGCCATTCACCCAGAAGATTTAAACAAAGACGAACTGGTTGATGAAATAGAAAGTTTTAAATTTCATGCTATTGAAATGGACAGTAAATTAAATATATTAATTAAAAGATTAAAAAATGCTACAGCAAAATATACTTTTAAAATAATTTATGAAAGAAACCTAGAATAAACATCACGACAGCTCTGCAAATATTTCTTACTCTACCAGTCTCTATTGCTTCGGGTGAGAGAAGCTTCAGTAAACTGAAAGTTGATCAAAACTATTTGAGAAGCACAATGAAACAAAAAAAATTAAGAATTATCTCAATTGAAAGAGCGTCAAAAATTTAATTTTCTGACATAATCAAGACATTTGCTGCCAAAAATCAAATTTATTTCACTTTTTAAACTTATTGAGAAACTGTATATGTATAGAGAGGGAGCTGTATAAGACATACTGTATGTTCACTGCAATTTAATAAACACAGTTTAAAGAATTTATGTTTCTTTGATCACTTAAAAATTATACTTGCAGGTTTATGGTTTCATAAAAATTGACCAATCTTAACTATTATTATATATTATTAGATTTTTAATAAGCTAATATCAAAAATATCATAAAAGGTTTGGGCCGTTTTCCTAAAAACGTTTGTATGGGTAGTTTAAGCCTGATTGTAAAATGCGATTTGCGTTGAAAAAAATCCATAGTTGCGTGGTGAAAGGGGGCGGCAAATTTAGGACTTGCCCCCCCCCCCCTAGAAAAATCTGTATCTGCGGCCCTGAACTAAACAAACAAATTGTCCTAAACGTCTTATAAAAATACGATTTAAATGGTTACAAACATACATCTGATGTCACCTCTTTTTAGGTTACCTTAAATGGAAAAATGGATCCTATAAGGTAACTTAATTGTCTGTCTAATAAATGCGAATTTATCAGGAAGGGATAAAAATATCAGAATGTTATTCGGGCGCATTTATAAACCGACATATCACTATATTGTAATATGTAAATAACTTATGAAACGATGTCATATAGATGATATTGAACTGAAAACATCCCTAACTTAAAGAATTTAAATTATTTAAAAAAAATAGTGTCTGAGAAGAAGAAGAAAAACAAGAAAGTAGAATTTCTCGTTGCCTCAGGAACGTGTTCTTTGACTTAAGGGATTGTCGAGACTCGTAGACACAGCTTTATGCTCTCTAATTTGTGACGTTGGCACGATGGCTTGCGGCGAATATTTTAAAGAGGAAAAAGAAGTAAAAACATGACGGTACGCGAGAGATCACGAGTGAAATACAAGCCAGAATATAACTTTTATAATTAACTTGTACGCTAATAAAATTACAATATTTCTTTCCTGAATTATCTTTTACAAATCTTGTTTGTCAAATTTATTTGAAAGACGATTTTATTTATTTTGAAACGGAACTTTCTAATTGGTTACTCTATTTATTTTTAAAGGTTATGGCGTCACTTTATACAAGAATTTCGTATTTCGTTATTAATATTTGTATTTATTCGCCACCAGACATTCACAACATATTACTAAGCACTGTGTATTGTTTAATAGAAAATAAATAAATACTGCAAACAAAATAAATAAATATTGCAGTTTTTCTTCAAAAATAATGTCTTAATCTGACTTAAATTAGTCTAAAATAGTTTAGTGCATAAACAAACGTATGTTCATCAGTTTTATTGCCAGTTTCAAACTTCCATCTTGTAGCCTTAAAATGAAAAATGAGAAGGTCACCGTTCTACTAACTTAACACACATTCAGTAATTCAAGATTATAATTACTACCTTCAAAATAATCTTAGTCATATAAAATTAGAATTGTAATTCTATCCATATTAATTCTATGTATCAATGCAACAGGACTATTAGAATCATGTTTTATCTATGTTTCATCAAACAGCTACCTAATCAACGATTTGCAAAAAAATACTCAATATCTTTAAAAGCAATGTCCTTACATCAATTAAAAATCTTGTCAAATAAACTGAAATAGAATTTTAAAGTTGAGACGCATTAACAGTAAAAGAATGTTGTAGTAAAGAAAGTTTTGGTTTTGGACTAGGATTAGATTACTGTTTGTTAGTGAATAGACTAAGCACCTTTCAGAAACGTTTTTACTATTAGGAGTCGACAAACATGCACAGTTATGAAAAACAAAGCATTTGCAAGGTTGCATCAACCCCAAAGTCCAGTACCTGGGCATTCCAGAGGGCTTAGCTTTACTGTTTTTATACTAATTACTCTATTTTATAACTTAGATTGAGTGACCTACTTGATGAAATCCTTGTAAAAAATAACAGATGTATCATCTTTAACATTTCAATGTTATTTAAATGTTGAAAAATTATAACTTTGATTGGCCATTATGTTGCGCCAATCTTCTTCTTTTATCAAGGCCTTTAAAATGAGGTGTCACTCAATAGGGGTTCTCATTAAAAATTTTCGACTTAATCTCAAAAAACACTATTTTTGGGGGAGGGGTTGAAATTTACGATACGCCAAAAAAACTCAATTTTGTTTCATGTTAACAATCCCCAAAGCAAATCTATTGCCATTAATAAAATAGGGGGGGGGGGGGGGCTTTTGGTACACACGGTATATAAGAGAAGTACTAACTAAAGAGTGCCTCCTGATATATTTAAATTTTCGACAAGTCACATAAAACCTTTAACTGCGCAAATTTCAAATAATTACACAAGTTAAACATTTTTAAAGATTAATGGTGTTTTGAGGGAAAACACCCCACAAGGCACTACAATTTACGTACCTTGTCTTGATAATTTGTTGTAACAGATGATTTGTAACAGCTGTTTTGAAATTACGCTATACATTGTTTATTTTACAAACTGCACACTAGTTATTGCACAGTGTTATTGTGAGAAAGTTACTTAGGAGTAAATTGAGAATCGTTTTTTTTATTTATAAATTTTTTGTTTATTAATTGGTGTTTCTGTTAATAAAAAATTACAGTTTTATTTAGGTTAAAAATTAGATTTTTTTTACAAACAATATAATTATTATTACGTTTTGCTTTTGATGTACAGGTTGACTTTTAAGTAGGTATGTCAACAGCTTTACATTGAATAACTGTGACGAACTTGAAGGCAGAAGCAAATTCCGATCAACATAGTTATTGTAAAAGTGTGAAATCTACTTTTAAACAGGTTTGAAATATTTTTCGCCAGATAAATTCAACCTTTATTTTTGTAGTAGGAAGTTGGTCATGGTACATTAACTTAATTTTCGTTTAAATTTGACAAGAAATAGGACGGCGATAGCAGTTTATTTATATTTTTTTCGATTTTGATTTATTATAAGAATTTTAGGTTATTATAAGGGTCAGCAAAATTGCGCGTGGTAGCAATGAAGAAATAATAAGCAGATTGAACAGTTCACACTATTATCATTGGTAATGGAACTGCTTCTTTCAAAGTGTTTCAATTTTATTTTATAATTAATTATGACACCAAATTTTAGATGAGATGATACATGGTTGGTGCTATTATTTTGAGTGATAATACACCTCTATTATCCAACTGTTCTACAAAATAAGATTCTTATGTAACAGCTGGAAACGTTCAAATTATTCTTTTAGAGGACGTCATATTTCTTATATGAAGTACAATTTTATCAGTATTAGTTTTGAATAGTTCGAAACAGAAATCTTTCCAACAGTTATCGCCTTATCTTCTTAAGCCTGGAAAATTAAATCATGATCTCATCTAAGTAATTCTTGATGAGTTTCAGTACTTAATAAATCAAATTAAGGGATGAGAAATGGTCTCCTTGAAGTTTAGAATTATGATTGACGTTCAAACTGATTTATTGCAACAGAAGTTTCATCAATATCGTTACCTGGCAAGAAGCAGAGCATACTGTAGATACAATAAAGAGTAAGAAGTCACTTATAAACAGTTTGTTATCTAGCAGTAATAAATAAGTAATTCGTAATAGTTATAAACTATATACACAATTTTTTCACTGTTACAAAATGTAAAATGTAAAATGTAATAATTTTGTCTCCGTACTAATCAAAACGTTGTGTGTTATAATTAAACACAGACTATATTATGAAAATATAAGCAAAACCGCTGGTCAAAATATAGATCATTACGTACTAATTCATTAAAATGTTTTAGTATTTTTATTCACATTTAAAAGCATTTAAATTTATTATTTAAAAATAAAACACATTTTCAAGTTTTGTGTTAACTGTTCTATAATTTGAATGTACGAAATTTGAACGATTTTTTCAAAAATTGTCGATTTTCAATAACTTATATCTCGAAAACCGTTGGGAATGCGACAAATACGTACAGAAACTATTTTATATGAAATTTAATTAACTTTAATTTTTAATTGAAACATTTTTTTCTACAGTGCACCGTTTCCAAGACATAAGCGAAAAACCTAAAAATGGGGCTTTCCAGGGGTGGGGACTTTTAGTATGTTTACCTCCTAACTACTTCTAACAAAGTCCTAAAGTCAAAAATTATCGCATATTCCATGCACTCTACAATGCATTCATTGGCTGATTTCACACTTACCGACTCGACACCGACACGACATCGACACGATACAGCAATAGTACCGAAGTCGTCACGATATCGGCAGACGTCTTTCACATTCACCGACTAGATGCCGATACCGACACGACCAATTGTACAAGCTATCGTGTAGATTGACCCAAAAAATACATAGGACAAGGATGTTCAAAAAAAGTTTAAGGAACATAATCAGTCTGCCAACAAATTACATAGCTAATACAAAAAGTAAATGTGATGTCGTGGGACCCCCGTCAGGAACGAAGTTCATCACGCTGTTTCCATACGTTTAATGTTATTATAATAAAGGTGTAGAATTAATTATAACATCAAAGCTAAGATGGTAAACACAGTTAAATGTCCATTAATTGTAAATACATTCAATAAACATAAAATGTTGGTTCACTGTCTAGGCCTAACCTAAAGTTATTGTGTGTTTGTTTAATTTATTTTACCTATCTTAACAGCAAAATATATACAATGATTTTAGGTTAGGCCTAGACTTAAAATTACTTTCTAGGCCTAACCTTGCATAAATACTGATAAAATTTATGGGCCTATAAAAATTATTTTCCGATATCTTTATTCGGTGAAAAATTGTTTGTTCATGTCTTCAGTAAAAAAACAAACAGGGCTTACTTTCCACAAGTTCAATTAATGTCACAACTTAATATTTAAAATGAGACATATTTATTATTTATCTTACAGAAAAAAATATTTAACGAGGCCAAATTATTATTGAGTGATTACCATAGCAACAAGTAAACAAACTGAGACGATATCGTACCGATAAAGAAGGGAGACTTGCAGCTCGCCGACATATGTCGGTGAGTGTGAAAGCTACTCTTAAGTTTAAGTTAATTTTCATGCCTGACAACATCGTGCCGATATCGTGTCGGTGCCGTGTCGGTGTCTTATCGGTAAGTGTGAAATCAGCCATTGACTGGACTAAATTTCTATCGCTGTTAATGTTCATCTGATTCATGGACATTGCTGAATGAGAAGTTTTCCTCTTGGCCCTAGTCAAATTTATTTAGGCTATTTGATTTTTTACTAATAGTATCCTAAATTTAAACTCCAGCTGTACATTTTTTTAATAATTAAAAAAAAAATCTCTAATCAAGGTCAATTAGTCCGGACGAAGATGGTTAGTTGAAAAATGTAACAACAAAATTGAAATACCGTACTAAACATATAAATTTGTTAAAAATAAAATATTAAAATTAATTTATTAGGAAAAATTTCAATGACGAATAATTTGCCTACTTGATATATTCTTATTTAATCAATAATGTACTATTACATTGCAAATTAAAATAAAATAGGCTAGTTATTGTTTATAAAATTGCCACAATAAAAAAATACAATTGGTTTTAAACAATGAAATAAAATTATTTAACAATGAGACTAGGCCAACAGTCAATTTCCAATATTTCAATTCACATTGTTATTGTATTTGAACACAGTTGTTGCTCTAAAACAAAAAACTAATAATTTGTGTTCGGTTTTTATTGCAATAAGTTTAGTAGTTTTTCAGACAAAACTTTCTAGTAAAATTGTAATTTTATAGTTTTACAAAAATATAAATAAAGCAGCTTTCAACCTACACTAAAATCATTCAAATTGCCACGTAGAACTCTCGACTAAGCTTCTGTATAGAAAACAAATTTATCTCTTTGTATATAATATAGTAAAGATTATTATAAAATATTTGTAATAATCTTTCAACTTCGCTCGCAAATTTATAAAATTATAATGAACTTGGTGTAAAATAATGTATATAATAATAGGGAATTACTTGTATAAGCTTTTAAGAACCTGTCTATATTTGTTCAAAATATCTATGTAAAACCTAAGCACTTTTATTTAAATTTATAAAGCTATGTAGAATTTAAATACAATAGAAACAAATAAAGTACAAAGGCATTTTAACTTTGTGTATAAAATACTTAATTTGTTCACCAAACTTGAGTTAGGAGGGGAAACATGTTTATATATTGTAACAAGAATGAAGATTAATTTCCACATAAGCGGTTTACCAACTTAAAACTTAACGCACGTGCCTATCTTATCCGTCATTGTCAACCTCCCATGTCTGACGTCTGTCCGTCTCCTCGCCAGTGACGTTTGTACTTTTAACTGTCAAGATGAAACCTAGAGTTGACGTAATATGTCCATCGATCTATGTAGTCCGTCTACATATATTTATGTTATATAGATTTAAAAATATTCACGTATGCAATTGAAACGGGTAAGTTAACGTGAAAACTATGCACTTACTGTCCTACATATAAATCTAAAGGGTGTCATCAAGCGGGTGGGGGAAACTAAAATTTGCAAATAATTTAAAACAAAATGTAAACCTATAATTAGTTATTATGTAGACCTGTCCACTTATAATATATAGCTTATCTAATTGGAGATGTTCAGTACTCGTACAATAAACTGATATTTTCTGCAATACGTCTAGACGTCAGTATAGGATATTATTTTTTCAGTGATATTCCCTTAACAGCTGATTTTATATTTCGAACTAATTTGTAGTTAGGCCTATTATGTTTAACGTTATATTTTGTTAACAGATGATAAACAGATGTTAATTTGTTAATTTTAGCTCCAGATGTTTGTACCCTATTTAACAAACATAAATCATTAACAATGTATCAGGTGGTATAATTTTCAACTTATTTCTTTATTCAAACACCAAACGTAACTAAAACATTATGTTTGTGCTGTTATTAACCGTTCTGAAAACCTTTTCACCAGTTTCTACATTCTTTGCATTTCTATAAAGGTAATATAAATTATCTAATGGTTATAATTATTATTTGTTATTTCTAAAATACATAAACAATATCAAATATTGCCTATTCGTTGGATAGGTCGACCTATAGAGGTTTCTGGACGCGCTAGATTTACAGCTGCAAACAATTCGAATAAAATGTTAAAACTAATTACACTTATGTTTTATTTTTTTATTATTTAAATAAACAGTTCATACGTTCGTAAGATCGAAAAATATGCATATTTATTCAGTATGCGATTCTTATTTACATACATTTTCCTAAAAAAAAAGAAGAAAAAATAATAAGTATACATATAAAAAAATTTCTACAATTTAATTGTATTATAAATTGAAAATTAGTTTGTATTCATTATTTTGATATTGTTTTCATAATATGTTTGATTTCATTCCTAAACTCGGGCTACGTGAAGCTCTTAAGGGTCGGCTCTAGCTGTCGGCCATGTTGGCTGACACTCCACAACACCAATGTTAAATTAAAATCCAAATTTTTCCTTCATTTTTGATCGGAAAATTATAAACGATATGTCATTTTAAAGCTATGGTCAATATGCATGCAAATGGCTTTTTCAAAACGAAGAAAAATATTTTGTTTAATATTTATTAACAATTTAAAACATTGATTTTTAATATTTTTTATGTTGTCACTATTAATTATAGCGAAAAACTACCAAGCCATTCGCATGAAGAATTTCGTCCCCAAGAGTTTGGTATTTTTTTTTAAACGCTATTTGAACAATTGCGGGTTTTAAATGGATTTAGGCTGAGCAATGTCCGTGTAACCTACTGCCGCTAAAGGGTGATTTTTAATATTTTTTACGTTGTAACTATTAACTATAGCGAAAAATTACCAAGCCGTTCGGATGAAGAATTTCGTCTCCAAGAGTTTGGTATTTTTTAAAAAACGCTATTTGAATAATTGCGGGTTTTTAAATGGATTTAGGATGAGCAATGTCCGCGTAACCTACCGCCGCTATAGGGAGTCGCAGGTTGCTTTCTGTTTTACTAGAGCCGACCCTTAATTGATGTTATTAATTAAACTACACCAAACTAAAATGTATAATCACTGTAATTAAATGATTAAAGAAGTAATAATACAAATACGTAATAATAGTGATAATATGAAGGTGTAATTGAATTATCCCCTTCATCATTGTTTCTATAAATTTATTTTTATTTCAAAATGTATGAACTGATGTTATTTTATTTAAACATTGTGGAATTTTTCACATTAATAGAAATTTCTTACTTGCTTGCAAACACTGTTCAGATTTAGTTAAACTATCATTTTGTTTTGAAAATCGTTTCACTTTTTAAAATAGTACAGACACAGCAAAAATATAAGCGGCAAAATATGGAAGCACGAGTTAAAATATTATAGCCTACACTTTGAGCCATTAAAAAGAAGATAAATCATAATTAAAAATACAGTGAACATAAATATTATTACGAATAAAAATTTTGCCTTTAAACCAAGTATTATTCCTGACTCTATTTCTATAGTTTAAAATAAATGTTCAATTTAAATTCATGAGAAGCACCAGTTTGGTGTTTACAGAAATTAATTAAATTCTGTGGTAAGAGCGAAGAACATTGACTCTGTTATCGTGAAAATAACTTGCAAAACATCTAAGAAATATTATTAACCATTGTATTAAAAAACGAGGATTTCCGGATCATCGCATAACATCTTTAAAATACAGACTATGATAAAACTTTTAAAATGTTTTGTAAATAACATTGTAAACATATAAGCATATTACTATTGATGGAGTAAATACAAATGAAAGCTCTATGTTTACGAGTTTACCTACTACGCAACACGAAGGAGGAAAGCCGGAGTATAGACATTCCTCTAACCACTAAAACCAGCTCTGTTCATAAAGTATGTCGTCTACCTATCCTGTATAACGTTGCATACAAAGGACGTAAATACGTGAATTTAATTACATAACGCAGTCATTAAGAAGTACGCGTGTCTAGGTACCTGTACTATATTAACAACAGAAAATGAGCGTTAGTTTATTCCTGTTTAACTCAAATACTGCTTACCCGACATTGATGAAACTAAACTGTTTGTTAAACATTGCCGTTTGGGAAAAGTGAGATGTGTAAACAAGCTAATTTAATTTGAACTGTTACATACTATTAAACAATTACATTTAAATCAAACCAGAAAAAAAACAAACAAAAAATTAATAAATTTATTAGATTTTTTTAACAATAATCGCTTTATCTAAATGCGATAACAACTTATCAGATTTGAATTAAAGTTTTACCTATATATACTATACAACATTAACAACAAATTAGATTAATTAATTATTAGCGAAATATATTTACTTATTATAATTGTATCATTTATATTATACAGTATCACATTTTTTCTGCACTCTAACATAAGATCTCATAAAAAAAGGAAAATATTGCGTGTCTGTGAATTTCATTTCCAATAAATTATATAACTGTAATACCATGATTAATATTAATAACTAATTGATTCATATTCAAGATGGTTCGATATTATTTTATTAAAAATGACGCAAATTATATAAGTCAGTATCTTAATTTTATTTTAGATCAATAAAATCTAATTAAATACTTTTTATCTTGTCGGTCTTGGAGAATCTAGGTTTTTAGTATACTAACGTTTATGTTTGTTTTTTCTTGCTTATTCATACATCTGAGTTGACACCCTTACAATCTTTTCTGTTGACATATTTAAACAAATCACTTCACCGATGTGAGTTTAAGTTATACAAATTAATGTAAATACATCTGCTAAAATAGAAAACACGCATTAGTTTTACTTGATTTTCTTAGCTACATCTTGTGATACTATCAACGTACGTTTCATTGAAGTTGTCTCTTTAGTTGAAAATGCTCGTGTTCGCCACCTAGGCCGTCCATTGGTTGATTAATTTATCTTAAGAAGGGTGTAATGAACACCAAGAAAGTTTCTATAATTGAATTAATCCATCTGTTTAGTACTAATAAAAATAACAAGATTAACAACATTTTAATTTCAGCAAACCATATAAAATAATACGGATTGATTTGTATTTGATATATATCTAAAAGAAAATACTTCGACGTAAAGCGCACAAGACAAGACTCCATATAAAATACGAAATAGTGGAATTTCCAGAGGGAGTTCTGGTAGAAAATTGTAGGTTGAGGGTTAGAAACAGGACACATTGTGGTTTAACAGGATGAGAAAGACTGAAAATAAAATACCTCCAGGATAACATGAAATCCCTTGTTGTTTTATATTACAAATATGATATTGTAATAACTACAAACAAGGGTTACAAGCAGGATTTAATGTTTAAGGCATAGATCTAAATTATAAGGAATTGTGATGAATCGTCGTGCTGTGACGTAGGTTTTAGAGGATCGCACAATTTAATTTACTTAGTTTTAAAAAAAAAATTGAACAATTTAAATATAACTGTGTAAAAGGAAAGCATTCAATCTTTATTTGGTTACTTCCTTAAGGGTCAAAAACAATTAAATTATTTCTAGTTTTTATATTTTCTTCTAAAACTAAGCGTGTTTCAAACTTCATTGACAGTTTTTACAGGCAATAAAACACAAAACATAAAAAATGACGCAGGAGCTTTCAGAATCAACTGTTAACATGCCTGATCCAGACAATCGTTGAACATGGCTTTATACATTTATAGACCTTGCACGACTTAGACTGAAGAGTAAGAAAATCCATGTTTGATTCCCGTGGAGGCCAAATAATTGTTTTTGGAAGAGTACAACCATCAATGTCGAGATTTATGAAGATTGTGGATTCTGAGAATAAAATTTGTCAGTGACAGTATACTAAACTACAATACCAAAATCGTGTACGTTTAGAGCCGAAACAATAAACAGGGCAAGGTTAAAACTTTATTTTAATTTTACTTTCACAAGATCTTTGAAATGATATATCATTTGATCTATTTTAACGCTCCAATTTTCTAAAATTCCTTCCTGACTATCCAAATATTTCCTGTAAGAGCAATGAAAGTTAACAACAAATTCTTTTCTGGTGCGAAATATTAAGGTATTAAAATTACATGCCTGAACTAATTTGTTCAGGTATTCAGTTTTATATTAAAATTTATGTTGTAAAATATCTTAAACTTTTAACCACTCTTCAATATTTTTGTTTGAGAAGACTTTCGCCGAAGATTATTGTTGTTCATACGATTGGATAATGAAGCAGCAGGGAAAATATATACGCTCGTGTTCTCAAATAACTATCAGAGCCGTTTAAAATGTGTTTTTGTTTTATAATATGTATATTCATAATAAAACTTTCTTGAAGAATTATTTGTTGTACATTTTTAAATTAGAGTGTCAAGGTTTAATTTAGAGTTCTCCTACCTAATTCCTCGGTGTCATAATTGGGGTTAATTTAGTTCCCTTTTGACAGAGGTTTGTGTTCTTTAATTTTATATTAAACTTGTAATTTATTAAATATTAAAGCATGATTTACGTTGATAAGATTTCCCACCACAGTAAATCAGGTAACATTAAAAATCGTGTTCTTAAAATAGTAGTTAAAACGTAGAGAGTGTAAATCCAAAGTTGTTTATAATTTATCTAGAGGGATTTGTTGATGTCAATACAGTAGTGTACAAATTAATCATCATTAAAAATGTACTGTGTTTTCACTGCTGTAACAGAAATGTATAGTATAATCTTATATTATAGGTGTTTACATGTAGTCAA
Organism: Philaenus spumarius; assembly: GCA_018207615.1. Lineage (NCBI taxonomy): Eukaryota > Metazoa > Arthropoda > Insecta > Hemiptera > Aphrophoridae > Philaenus > Philaenus spumarius. The sequence goes on from JAGFPH010000018.1 coordinate 1,132,138, forward strand.
ATCAAGTTTTATTAAAATAAATCTGGAAAATGTCACTTTAATATGAACACATAAATTTAATTAAACTGAAGTTTTAAAATTTTAATTATATAACAAAAGCAACACGTATTATTAATGATTAATTACAAAGAAAATAGTAATGCTTATTATTATTAATTTTAAATCATCAATTAATTAATTATCAGTACAGTCAACGGCAATAGAATATTTTTATTAAAATTGAGATAGTTCATATAATTTAAAAAATATATAGTTAAAATTAAATGTTTAATTGTATACAGTAAATCATGACTAATCAAATTTAATATATTACAAATTAATCTATCTGTGGGCAGACGTAAAATTGTACCAGCGGAGAAGAAGAAAACTGTCTACATAGTCTGAAGAAGAAAATTAACGAATGCACAGGGTGGATAATATCAGTAATAAATTGATATAAATTGACTTGTGGACAACATTTCTCTGGTTTGTGCTGATTTCCTTATCTACTAGTAATAACTTTACTAAATATTCTGAATCAGGTATTTATTGGAGTGTGTTTTAGGACGTTTAATATAAACTTAATAATAAAAATAATAGTTGGAAGTAAAATTACGACGTACAAATACGTCTAATATTTTTTATCAAAAAGTATACTTATTTCCTAAATTTTTCAAAAGAAATAACAATTAAAGTTAAACAAAATAATTAGTCTATAACTATGTAGGGCTGAATATGACTGGTAATACTTTATGCTGTTTATTCAAAATATATTCTTAGACTAAGTATAGTATTTTTTAGTTAGAAATGTACATACTAGAATATAGAAATTAACGTGAACATGTTAGTTCAATATTTACATTGCTGACTTATTTAAGCTTACACACTCACTTGTTAGGGAGTTATAACTAATACTATGAAACTCTCTCTTATTAATAACATAGGGTTTAATCAGAGTATAACAAATTTGGAGTAGGTTAATTAACCCCCAACCACGGATGGTTTCTAATCAGAATATGCCAGGAGCTAAGAGGGAGGATTGACGGGGTATTTAATTGTAACGTGAACATTAAAGCTTGAGAATGCTGAGCGAAATTTACTACAGAGCGCTTTTAATTAAAGTGGTGTATAAAATTTGCTATTCATCAAGATTTTATGTTATAAGGGGTTTCAAATTTAGATGGACCAATTAATTTGTAACTGTTATTTTTATTTTGATAGACGAAGGAGCCGCAAAATTTGAATGCAAACGATACTAGTAAGATCGTTAAAATTAAAGATAATTTAAATATTTTTTAAATTCTCCTAAATGGATTTTCACTGGCTGCATTTGTACATTTTAAGCCAGTTTAAATAGACCTTGTCACTTCTGCACAGAAATCGTTAGAAATTCTTACTCCTAGTTCGGATGTTATAGCATATCGTAAAAGGTGGGTGAACCACAAAAAAAAGGCGTTAATATAAAACTCCGTTATTTTTTTATGAACAGTAATTTATTTTAAGGTAATAACTTAATTTGATAACAATTGTATTTGTAAACGATTAATATTTAAAAATATAGTTCATAACAACATATTTAAAGAAGAAGAATTTAATTTTTCCTGTACCCTATTTATTTAATTCAATAGAGTAGGGTTAGCCCCCCCCCCCCCCGAACCAAAATTGGTATTCGAAATAAAATTTGTGTGTTCACTTATTCAAAGTGTTTTGTTTTTCAAAAAGCATTCTAAGTAAAAACGAAACTATAAAATACAAGTATTAAACTTCCAATACATTTGTTATTGAATTTATTTGTATTAAAGGGATAACCAATAAATTATGTATACATAAATGTAATAAAAAAGTCACCTAATATACAATGTAAACCTAAACTTACAAAACATTATATACAAACAGTATATAAGCACACTCATTTACCATGCGAAGCGCTCATAAAACCTGCGTCGGACTGCTGGTGCGGCGTGCAAGCGCTATCTTTGACGACGTCCCAAGAGCAAGCGATACATTTAAACAAGTAATTATCCACATCATATTAAAGCTAAAGATACATACTAAAAGTTTTATTTCATCTTTTTGGAATTTTTGTGTATTTTAAATAATTTCAAAAATATAGTTAAAATTGTTAATTTATATGCTTTGAGAAACCATTTTTTGGTGTTTGTTGTTTAATAGCTCCCTTAATATTAACTTTAACGAAAATGTATAAGATCAAAATATGTTTACTATGTAATAAGGAACAAATGTACAAAACATTAATTCGCCACGCTCATTATTAACGAACTTGTAATCAATCTAGTGAAACTCTGCATTTGTACGCTTCAAGGGGGGTGGAGGCGGAAGCACAAGGGGGAGAGGCGGGGACTTTTGAGAAAATACATGTCTCATAAGGGACTATCACATATAAAAAATTCAGCTTTCCCCTAATTAGTTGCGTCAAAAAAACCTTTATTGACTGGGCTATAAGGGGATTCGTTACGTAAAAGAGCGGCAATCTTAATTATGCCTAAAACCTGTTGTCTTATTTTTTTTATTTGTGTAGTATAAAGAAAAAAATATTTTTATAGTTGGTAAAATAACTAAAAACCAAGTTTTTCGGAGGAATTGCAGAGAAGTCGCTATATCATATTCCTGGATGGATTTCCTGTTCAAGCCTATATAGGTATAGAATCAAGATGATACTAATTTTTTGCACTAAATTTGCAAAATATTTTTTTTATTAACTTTTCTGACAGTTAGTTAGTTAATCTAACTAAATATTTAGATATACATGTCAGGAATAAATGGTAGAAATTTCAATAGAGTAGTTTAATCTGTTTTTGAGAAATATCAATTAAATTGTTTCGCAAAACGTTTAAATTTTAATTTTCAATTTAATGGAAACACAACTTCCAACCTAGCTTTACATTGCACTAGCTTAAAATGAATAGGTAAATAACGCAAAAAATATATGCTATTGAAATACACTTATCTATTTAAGCAACATTGGCATCATAAGCTATGAAAAAACAATGTACAACAATTGAAACTCAGCTTTCTGTAGCGATAAGAAATATAAATATTTGTAGACTAAATGAGTCCATGTAATTTTCCTGAACTAAGTTCAAATTTGCCTGCACTATAAAATCATTCCTTCTTTTTCTTTCTTAGTCAAGTAACTGTACTTGTATCAGTGTTCTTTTATAACCTGTATACTTTAGTTCCTTTCGTGTCTTAGCAAGTTTTAGTCTTTTAGCGTCAACTCTTTTCGCGATCTGTTGAGTGTAGTTTCCGTTTAGGCGTGCTGTTTTTTTAAGGTCTTGCAGTGTTCTTTTGCGACCATTGTTGTATGGGCATAGCCTACTGCTTCGCATACTTGTATTTCCAGTATTTTTCTTGGTGTGAAAAAGTTCTTATTACGCCATGCAGACTTTCGTTCGAGTTCGTGTTTTTCCAGGTACACATTGCAAGCAAATTTTCGCTAGCTAATCTCTGTTACAAGGTCAGTATTTTAGCTATTAGGTACTTTATTAATCAATGATGTGATTTTTTCCCCATGTGACACATGTATTTCACCCACAGTTAAGATTCTATTATAAAAGCACAAAGATTTTCCAGTAGATATTTGAGTTTGGTGTTTTTATCCTTTATGAAGAATGTGGCAAAGTAGAATAAATTGTTTTCTTATTTTTGGTGCCTCCACAAATTACGTTGAATATATATTTCTGTAATACGTAGCCTGTTTGTTTATTGTTATCCCTTTTAAACTTCCATAGGCTTTTCCGAAAGAAGGGTGGCCTTTACAGGTAATGTCTGCGACAACCTTTCGCAATTCTGAGGCGAGACGTTTTGCTACATGATTCAAAATTTCAACCTTAATATCTATAGGATTTCAGTTCAGTTAGATGAGAAAATGTTTTTGATTCGCCATCAGTATTACTGTTGTGGAACGGAACCCATGTTTTCCGTTGTTATAATTAGCGAATTTCCATAGGAAGGATGACATATTGCAGTAACTCTTTTGGTGAAATCAAAGGCGGGAGTGGTCTATGAGCACCGATGGTCAGTAGAACACGTTTTTGGGTGTCATTTAAAATTATGTGTATATGTGTTCGAACTCTAACGGCCTAATTTTACGTACAATTTGGTACACACGTTGTATTTTTAAGTTACCGGGACGAGTTCCTTAACCAAAAAATTCAACAACCGGAAGCCCGTTTTTTTGACAGGAACTAACAATGTTTTGAGTTGTTCTTACTAGAATGAAACTTTTTTGGGTGTAGGAAATTATTCTGTACATTTTGTTTTTTACACGAGCCAATATAATTCCCCCAAAATCAATCAAAACGTTAAATTACCATAAAAGTACCCGGTGCAAATCCACGTAGGGATTATGATTGTACTAACCTGAATGATAACGTTAGAAATTACTCTGAATACTCTAGTTTTCTCCACGAAAACTGAGCCGTGCGCCGTGAAACAGCGAAAACCGAGCTTCAATAACACTGTCATTTAATACACTTAGCAGCGATGTAAAATTATGAAACTTTCACGGATACGCAGATAAGAACCATACGATTCGTATGATGTAAAAGAAAAACAATTACAAAACCTATTTCATATTTTAAAAATCAATATTACAACAATGTACTTTAATAATGACATGAAATTTTCACACCGCTGGAAAGTTTTTTATTTGTTGAACAGAAACAAAGTGTTCGCGAGAAAGTTTTAGATAAAGGTCCAAATTAAATATTTTATTTGAAAAATTTTTTCGTTTGACTTACGGTTTGCTCGGTACAGCGGTATAATGTGTGCGTTTCAATTAAAACTACACCTGGCCGGGCCGTGCCGCCAGGCCGTGTTTCCGTTGACGGAGTTCGTCCTCATTTTATAAACGTTATAAAATATTGTATATTATACATATTATACTATCATTGATTATTTATTATACACAGTTCAGTTTTTTTTCAATAATTTTATTCGAATAATTAATTATTCAATCATTTTTGTTTATTCGAAGTTTGTGGAACTGCCTTTACAATCCCTCCCCGCTAAACCGCTAGCCCACCGCGCGCTAGCTGAGCCGAGGGCACGGTTAAAAAAATCGTACTGTATCGCGTGATAAGGGGCTAAAGCCTGAGGTTCAAACAATTTCTACTAATATGTTTCGCGCTATTCAGCGATTCATGAGTAGACAACTTCCCAAATAGTTGGTAGCAACCCTAAAACACACAAACTTAATTTTGGAAATTCGATGAAGCTGCGTGGTCGAATTATTTTAAATTGTTATTATCTCATTTCAAGAGTGTCTGGTGAGCAACTGCTGGTGAGAGTGTCGATATTATACTTCTTATTTTTGTTATAAAACCATGCATTTGTATCTAAGATTTATTTTTATTCTTATACGTTCCCATTTATATTTAATTTAGTTGTATTAATATAAATGTAATCTTTTATTTCATCAAAATGTAAAATTTGTTTCATGATATATTATAAAAGCATAAACATAATCGTTCAATGTACATGTATAAATAAGCTAATTTTCAACGTTGATTAGGAAAAAAACATTAATCAGTAACCTCATATTACTTCGGCTGTTTCTAAACCCCTTATTGTTACTCTATATTTCATTTACTACTTATAAGTTTTTGTTTTGTAGAAGTAAATTCATTTTTGTATTTGATTTAGTAAAGAATAATTTTCAATCTTTTAAACCTAGGATTAACCAGCTTACTATTAACAAAAACAAACAATCACAGTACTTTGTAAATGTTTTTAATTCTGTTTGAATGTAAAAAATAATGGCGAATTAAAATCATTGGATAAAGTCTCATATTTTGTATAATCCAACGTATATTACGTTTAATAAAACGATAAAAATAATGTATGAAATAACAAATTTTGAAAAATTGTTTAGTCTAGTCCTCCTCCTAATAAGTTGCATAGCAAAAAAACAATTGTGAGGTTGGCTAAAACGTAATCTCCTCGCTTCTTCATCGTCATTATATTATAAAGTAGACAAAAATATAAATCTAGATGTATAAAGGAAAAAATGCAACATTTAATTTATTTGATTGATTATTATTTTTAAATAATTTTTGAACAAGTTTGATAGACAAATATTATATTTTTGTAACAATTTAAATGTCATGATGATTTAGATCAAGTACGATTTAAATGCATTGTATTTATCTTCGAGAAACTAGGTCACTGGTGGAAAAGAAGTAGAAAAAAGGAAATGGCGGATAGAAGAGACATTTAAATATACCAAAGAATGAAATCTCCTGTGAGACTTGCACAGGACTATTCTTGGTTTGCAGTTTACAGCAAGACTCATTGTAGTTATGCAAGTAACAGTTGAGCATTCTTGAAAATAAAATATCTCTGGGGCAAATAAATATAAATCTTTTGTGTTTAAAATATCATTCTTAGTCTCGATCCCACTTGAAGCAGTGGCGGATCCGGCACATCATTGTGGGAGGGGAACTTTCTGTGGGTTATAGGATATGTAGTTTGAAATTATCAAACTAAAAATACCCAATTTGGGAGCATTTTCATGTTTTTCCTTCCGTATTTTATGTTTTTTACAAGATTTTTTAAATCTTACTATTCAAATTTTGTATAATAGTTGAATAGTAAACCTTTTAATTATTTGAACAGGACTACAGATGTTTAAAGAGTAGTCCTGTTACTAATAGAAAAATTTTACAACTTTGACTCTAATAAACTAAACTTTGATACTATTTATAAATGAACAGGTGACTTTTTAGCTTAAAATAACAACATTTGAAGTTAAATTTATATTGAGTGTACTTATGCCTAATGCTAGAGAAAGTCTAAGGTTTCCACCAGAATTTTCGAATCACTTGGTTGTGTCAATGACTACATATCAATTGATATGTAGTCATTCGTTGGGTTTAGGTAGGCTATATCGTGGTGTATATATAAAAGAGAGCCAATCCAACCAACCTTTTCTGATGTAGTGGTAGTTCTTGTCCACTACTTCAAGGGCCATGTTATATGTGCACTGTTAGCGCCGCGTTGAGAACGCTGAAAACCAGGCGTTAAATTCCCAAGTTATGAAGTTGAAAGTGGATCGTAACGTGTCGTCAACGCGGGACTGTCAACGTGGCGTCACTCACTTCCAAGATGGACATCATTCAGTTAGGGTGTCTAGGTGTATTCAAAATAGTATAAACATATTAGGAATTGTGTATGAGGAAGGATAGACGATGGGGCTTTATCTCACCAACCTCATTCCAGCATTTAGCTTTCAATTATTTATTGCTATAATCCTTTGACTTAACGTCATAAAGAGTTGGCTGCTGTTCGATAGCGTAAATCATTTTTTCCGTGTCAAACATTTTGTCACTTTGAAGTACACAATAACCACTTTGAAATAAACAATAACAAAATAGAACCAGAAGTCGATACTGACTACTGTGGCCACTCTGGTCTGCGCTGAGAGTGCGAGTGCGCATTGATAGCGCTCCGTATAAATTGGTTCGGCGTTGATAGCGCCCGGTTAACGCGGATTCGCCAGTGTTTATAGCGCTCGTATGAAATGGACCACGAGAGTTCCCTTTACCCAATAAACCGACGTTAACGTGACGTTCAAAACGTGGCGCTAACAGCGCTCGTATAAAGGTCGGGACACACAAGACCGCACCGTTCCCGCATCGCACCACAGTCTAGTGTTGGCCAACACACGGCAGGGTAGGTATTTCCATTAAGGGTCGGGTCTAGCTGTCGGCCATGTTGGCTGACACTCCATAAGACCAATGTTAAATTAAAATCCAAATTTTTCCTTTATTTTTGATCGGAAAATTATAAAAGATATGTCATTTTAAAGCTATGGTCAATATGCATGCAAATGGCTTTTTAAAAATTAAGAAAAATATTTTGTTTAATATTTATTAACAATTTAAAACATTGATTTTTAATATTTTTTTATGTTGTTACTATTAATTATAGCGAAAAACTACCAAGCCATTCGTCTGAAGAATTTCGTCCCCAAGATTTTGGTATTTTTTAAAAACGCTATTTGAACAATTGCGGGTTTTAAATGGATTTAGGCTGAGCAATGTCAGTGTAATCTACCGCCGCTATAGGGTGATTTTAAATATTGTTTACGTTGTCACTATTAATTATTATAGCGAAAAATTACCAAGCCATTCTGATGAAGAATTTTGTCCCCAAGATTTTGATATTTTTTTAAACGCTTTTTGAAAAATTGCGGGTTTTAAATGGATTTAGGCTGAGCAATGTCCGTGTAACCTACCGCCGCTATAGGGTGATTTTAAATATTTTTTACATTGTAACTATTAATTATAGCGAAAAATTACCAAGCCATTCGGATGAAGAATTTTGTCCCCAAGAGTTTGGTATTTTTTAAAAAACGATATTTGAATAATTGCGAATTTTAAATGGATTTAGGATGAGCAATGTCCGCGTAACTTACCGCCGCTATAGGGAGTCGCAGGTTGCTTTCTGTTTTACTAGAGTCGACAATTAAATAAATCTAATGGAAACGTATGAAATAGTCCTAACATCACCGTACAGGGGGCGCGTCGTGTTTCCATTAGATTATTCCCTTGCAGTGTGTTGGCCAACACTAGGCCGTGGTGCGATCATGTGTGTCCAGACCTTAACACGACCTAAGGAAGAAATGACATTTCCGCACTTGCACTGCTGACGGGCAAGGTACACAAAACTTGAATAAGCGTGTGGATTTATATATTACGCGTTTTTATCCAAGAGATGTTATAGTTAAATCTATTAAATCTCTCTCAATAATGTAAATTAGAACAATTCAGTATAGACTATTGATAAATCATTACAAGTTTGCTAATAAGTTATTTCCTGAACTGAGAACAGAGTTTAACATAGTTGGTGTCGCATTGATGTAGAACTACTTCCAACGGAACTAATTTGTAAAGACGCTTAAACACAAGCTCATAGCTAATCTGGAGTAATTATTAATGTCACTTGTTATTGCAGAGTACTATGTAATTGTTTGTTTAATGAAAGAGAGATCTCTGTATGAATGTTTGGTAATGTAATGGAGCCATATTTGTAGTAATCAAAATATAATACCAATAAATTCAATACAAATATTTTATTGTTGGTGCAAAAAAAATCAGGATTTAGGCAGAAACAGGATTTATGTAGAAATCGGGATTTAGGAAGAAACAGGATTTTTGTAGAAATCAGGATTTAGGCAGAAACAGGTTTTAGGGAGAAATCAGAATTGAATGATATGATTAATATTTTTAAACTACTTCGTTTACATTTCAAAGTTTGTAGTGTATTTTATATGTAAACATATTTATTTTTGTTACGATTAAGTAAACAGATGTTTAAAAAATTTGAATCTTGTCAACAAAAAAACTAAAACCAAGCAAAAGTTTAATTTGGTTAACAATAAATAGTACTTGAATAATGTAGATAAAATTTGAATTGCGACTGATGTTTAATGTAATTATTCACGAGAAAATGCAGTGAAAATAATAGAACTGACAGTAAATATACCATAAAAGTGTAAAATAAATGCATGGTAAATATTTGGTACAGCAGAATAATACCATATTAGCATACACATGGCATTATTTATAAAACAATTTACTGCAAAAAATAGCATTAATTTTTATGATACTAACCCAAACCTAGTATGCCCAAACTCTCTTTTATAGAGTATGTGTTATAGAATCAAGGTAAGCGATTAATTATTGAAAATAATAAAACAAAATAGAATATTAAAGCAAACAATTTTAATCAGAGACAGTATTATCAAACAATGATGCTGGGGATTTAAACAGCCTTTATAAACGGCAAAACTTGGTAATAAATAAAGCACACAGCCATTATGTTTGGTAGAAAGCCGTGCGATTAAATTAGCTTTAATTAATTTCAGCGCCAAAAGTAAGGAGATATGCTTGAAGTAAAGATTTAATGTTGAGGCGTACAGACTGTCAGAATGAGGGCGGTATTTCATCACTAATATACCACCGTCTTATGAGTCTAGACTTGCAAACTTGGTTGTTGAGGTTTATAGGGGAATGTTATACTTGCATTTTGAGTTATTATGAAGCGAGGCAGGGTTGTTGTATTTACATAGATGATATTATGATGTCGGGAGGGAAAGTAAAGTGTGGTAAATATATTTCCATGTAAACACTTTGACATTATTTTATATTCAGAAGTAGTGGTACATATTTAAAACATCAAGATAAGCTGCAGCTGTATAATACATATTAACAAATATAAAATTGTAATAGATTTTTGGAGTAATCTATACATATAAAAGCCAAATCCAATGACTCACTGATCACGATTTCTCAAAAACTATTGAACGGATTGGAACGAAATTTGGTATGTAGCTTCCTCTAGGGCCATAGGCGCTCACTAAGAAGGGTTTAAAAATATTCAAAATCTTAGGGGGTTTGGGGGGGCGTCAAAGTTACTAAATCACGATTTCTCCAATACTACTTAACGGATTGGAACGAAATTTGGCATGTAGCTTCTTCTAGGGCCATAGGTGCTAACTAAGAAAGGTTTTCAAAACATTCGAAATTTTAGGGGGGTGTGGGGGGTTCAAAGTTACTAAATCAAGATTTCTCAAAACTACTGAACAGATTGGAACGAAATTTGGTATGTAGCTTCCTCAAGGACCATAGGTGCTCACCAAGAAAGGGTTAAAAAAATTCAAAATATTACTGGGGATTTGGGGGGTTAGGGTCAAAGTTACTAAATCACGATCTCTCCAAAACTACCAAACGGATTGGAATGAAATTTGGTAGGTAGCTTCCTCTAGGGCCATAGGTGCTCGCTAAGACTGGTTTAAAAAAAAAATCGAAATTCTAGAGAAGGTTGGGGGGGGGGTCAAAGTTACTAAAAAAAAATTTCTCTAAAACTACTGAACGGATTGGAATGAAATTTGGTATGTAGCTTCCTCTAGGGCCGTAGGTGCTGATAAGAAAGGGTTTAAACAAATTTTAAACTTTAGTGGGGAGGGGGGAGTTGGGAGGTCGAAGTTACTAAATCACGATTTCTCCAAAACCATTGAACGGATTGGAATGAAATTTGGTATATAGATTCCCCTAGGGCCATAGATGCTCGCTAAGAAAGGTTTAAACAAAATCAACATTTTAGGGGAGGTTGGGGGGGGGGTCAAAGTTACTAAAAAAATCACCGAACGGATTGGAATGAAATTTGGTATGAAGTTTCCTCTAGGGCCCTAGTTGCTCGCTAAGAAAGGGTTTAAAAAATTCGAAATTTTAGGAGCGGTTTGGGGTGGTCAAAGTTACTAAAAGTCGCCATAAGAAATACATAGAAATACATATATTTATTGATATAATTGTTGAGTAAAATCTGGTTATCAACTACTACAATATTATCTTAAACCAATATACACTGCTCTTATGCCTGTCCGGAAGAGTTCCCGCTAAAAACCGCCATGTTTTACCCCCGCACATCCCTACCTACAGTCTGTCTTAGATTGGATGCCGTCCATGACGCACCAGTGTTTTATTACCGCCGCTCTCGCCATAATCTTTTTTAGTAAAAAACAACCGTCTTCAAATCTTAAGGATGTTGACAACACTATAACGATTAGTTTACTAATTAGACTAATTCTAGTAATTCAGATTGATTTCGCCGCTCACCAGAACTACGGTTCGTAGTATTTTCGCTATAAACTTTAATCGCTTAGCTCGCGTGGCCTTCCGCCATCTTGAACAAAGATTCTAAACCTGACATTATAATAAACCGAATATTTAAATGTGTTTATCTATGTGTTGTGATAAGTGTATGTAACTGTAGTGCGTGGACATTTTCTTCAAATCATCAACCATCAACTGCAACCAGCGTGCACGCTGGCCAGGACTTTCACACCGCTCCAGTGATCTCAAGGTACGCCAGACATACATTTTAGTTTAACATGGATAAACACTTATATTTCAACTATTCGAATCTATAGTATTATCTAGTGTTAATAATCTGGATTGGTCCCTCGGTTCTAAAATATTTTGTATGTAATTGTAATTATCCTAACTTGATTACATTGCTTCAACATTGTTCTATATTATAGTTTTTATAAATTTCATTAAATCCCGAACAATACTATATATATTTTGTTAATATACATTTAACTCTGATTTGTCTATCCATGCAAATCCGGATCGGGCCAGCTAGTAGATTGTATACGCGAAAGAAATACAAAATATTAGAAATAATCCAATAACGATGCAAACCTAACTTTTTAATTTTAGTCGTGATTTATTACCACTTGAATACGCAAACAGTATGAACAAACAAGTGTTGTTGAATGAACGAGTCTCACAACACTAGACGAACAAATCAATAAAACATGCATACAATGTTTTTACAAAATAATTACATACAAAAGTGAAGTCTCGATATTGCATTGAAGCAATAAAATCTATCGAAAATACGCCTTTTACACTTTACAAGATAACTAGGGGCTCTGCCCATGGATGCTTCGCGTCCCAACCCCGCCTCGGCCTTTGGCCTCAGATGGCTGCTTCGCTTCGCAGTTGAAAAATTCACTAAAGAATCTCGTTAATCTTTGGCTCGTTTGTACATAGGTTTGTAAAATTATGAAACCAGGCTTAAATATATTAACAGTAATTACAAGATTAATTATAACCTCAAATACATGCTTTAGAAATGTGAGAGACTTTCATTACGATTTTAGTCCTATAGATCTACTATCTTCTGTCAACTAAAGTTTTGAAACCAGGCCTGAATATAGTAAAAGTTATTGCAGGATTAACATAACCTCAATACTATGTTTCAGAAATTAGCCAGGCCTATATTACAAAATTGACTATTCGAATTTATCCATCTTTGCCAAGTTTACCTTTTTTTTTGACAAAATAAATTATTAAATCAGGTCCAATTTATTCTAATTCCAACGTACTAAAACAGTATAAATTAGCTTGTTTTTTAACAGTAATTAAAAACTATCCAATGAACAGCTGATAAAACAGTATAAATTGGCTTGTTTATAAACAGCTGTTTTGATCGCTTTATTTACTATTTCGTTGTTATTTTGTAACCAACATGGCAACCCATAAGACCCTATGTTAAAAATTTTCAACTTTTAAATTAGATTTTCTTTTTGTATTACACAAAATACAACTATATGGGTGTACTTAAAAATCAAAACTACATCTAAATACAAAATATCTTTGAATTCGTTAGAGCCGTTTTCGAGATCCGCGACAGATACAAAGATAGATATAAAGATGGATGCAAGAATTGCTTATTTAAAGTAATAGGATACACCAAATTAAACTATCTTAGATATAAATAGCTTAGATTAAACAACTTTGGGTTGTGTGGTAATAATATTCTTTTCATAAAGAAAATATTTTGTATTGTTTATGAGAAGGTTGACGGTACAATGTTTGAGAAAACCTATTTAATTTTTGAAATTTGTGCCTGAATAAAAATATTGCTTAAGTATACTATTGTACTAAGGTACAATTTTAATTAGGGAGATTTTTGTATTGCCAATACTAAAACGATGCAAAAGCATAATTTAGAACATCTCAAAGGAAGTTAACAAAAATAATCACGTAAACTAAAATATAAAGGATATAAAAAAGAAGGTAATCAAAATAATTTTATTTCAGTCAAGAGGAACAATGATTTGAAAAATGAGATCAGTGTAATAAACCAATCCAGTAATGCAGGCATATTACAATATCTCATCTCGAATTATTTAACCGAGACAAATAAAATATAGGACAAAGAAATCAATGCGCCTCTGCTTGTGTACGTGAGCTGAGAATGAAGTGTTGAATTTTTGATGAAACAATTCTAAAGGAAGTACTCAACAGTCTGATATAAATTGATTCTTGATACAGAGTTGGTATACGTAGTATAATGTTAAGGAAGATAAATAAATAGCTCAGTAGGAATAATTATAAAATATGTTTAGTTTAAAAATCAGTGAAAAGTTTTTTCGAGATTAATTTAAACTACACTCAGTTTATGGCAAATGATAACCAAATATGATTCGATGTAAATAGCATAGATTTAAAGATATTTGCGAATGTAAAATACTCATAGAACATGGATTGAAAATTTGTTAATTATAATTATCGATTATATAAAGAATTATGGTTAATCAAGTAAGTATTCCAATATAAATGGGAATAAACAGGAGAAGTGCGAGTTTGATTTACAAAGAGTTCCGTACTGCCTGTCGTTATGAAGATTCGAGCAAAATGATATTAACAACAAAAAGCATAAAAACCTCAATAGGACAGACTAACCATCTAACCAATAGCAATAACCATGGCAGAAATGTATATCGTATGAATGATGACTTTTCACAACAATTATAATATGAGCTATACGTATATAGTTTTCCTGTACATTATGAGTACCTGTAAAACCACCGATTTGATTTAATTTTAGCTGCTAAACTTTTGGAAATAGAAGATACGAATTTTAGAGCAATATTTTCCAGAATATTTTTAAAACTCGATAACACAAAATTATTATAAACATTTTTCTTGAATAAATCCTTTTCAATCGATATCCCACAGTACACTACCATAAGATGCATATTTTCGTAGTACCAAATCTGACCACGGGGCATACGCACTTAGAATGATAACTGTGTCAAATGTCATTGTAAAACCTTAATACATACCAAGGAAAACCGACAGAGGTTCAATTATTATGGTTCAATTTTCCTTTTAAGGTACCCGAAGTAACAAATACAAACCTAGACATAAAGAGTAACAAAAGTAATTATTATGAGCTAACAGCAATCTTTGAATCTTGGAGGGGGATTAATCCTGAATCTTGTTTTAATTACAAAAGCTTCTTTTACAGCTCCATCTCTTCAGTACACTACTTCCTTAACTAGAATCATACTTACATCCAGGATGTAATTGTTCAAAAAGCTCCATAATCGAGGTCCAAACTTACCTGAAAAATAAAAATTACATTTAAAAAAATACTTTAAAAAAACAAAATAAAATCATTTTAAATAAACAATTCCAAAATGTTGTCCGTGCATAAAAGTTGGAGGAAAATTTCACTAAATGAAAAACCAAAATTATAATGCCATCAAGGTTTAAAATAAGATTATAACACACAACTGAGATTTATATTCGTGGCATTGTAAAACCTGAGGACGAGTAACTCAGGACGAAGCGTTACAGGAACTAAGGAAAGGTATTTCCCAGGAGAGCGCCAAGGACACGTAGTTAAACCTTTGTCATGGCTTGGGGCACATTTATAAGTCTACAAACATTTATTTGCATACAATACAGTACCTGGAAGGAAGTAGACCGAAGCAATGTAAATATCAAGCTAAATGGAGTTCCGGGAATATTTACGCCTTATATGTATTTGATAAACATATGAATCAAGTTCTAATATATTCAATGCAAAATGTATAAAGATTAGCTTACAAGATAAATATTGTTGTTACTTGCTTTGTCAGAAAATTGTTTTATAACTAATAAAGTTATATTTTAAATAATACTAATTTGCAATATTGTTACAGTTTTTTAATGAAAAATAGCAATGAACAATGAATATAGATGATTAATGTAATAATCACTTATCCTGTGCTTGAAATATAATGCACCATTAAACTATTTTGTAATTGTACGCTTATAAAGGACTAGCTGACCTGTAAGGCGTTGCACGTGGTGGTTGGTATTTTCTCGTAATTGTATTCTTTTTAAGTGTTCAGTCAGTCAGTGGTATTTGGCTTTTATATATATAGATCTTAAATAATAAAAGCACTACTATTGTCATAATAATAAAAGATTTGAAATTATGATTTTAGTAACTTTGATCCCCCTAAATCCAACCTAAAATTTCTAAATTTTTCATACCCTTTCTTAGTGAGCAAGCACCTATGGCCCTAGAGGAAGCTACATACCAAATTTCATTCCAATCCGTTCGTTAGTTTTGAAGAAATCGTGATTTAATAACTTTGATCCCCCCAAACCCCAATAAAATTTCGAATTTGTTCAAACCCTTTCTTAGTGAGCACCTATGGCCCTAGAGGAAGCTACATACCAAATTTCATTTCAATCCGTTCGGTAGTTTTGAGAAATCGTGATGAGTGAGTCAGTGAGAGAGTGGTATTTCGCTTTTATATACAGGGTTAGTTAAATGTCTGGAGACACCCCCTTAACCCTCCACCGAGCATTGATAGAAAATCCAAACCCGGGGGTTGTTTATAGGTCATGAAAGCACACTTCCCCATGCATAGGGCAACGTTGCCCCCCAACTCAAAAACGGAATTTTTGGGGGCTACCCAATATTTTTAAATGGGAAGTATGGTCATGTGATACCTCATTTTAAAGGTCTATTTAAGACTAGGAAAATGACATAAAGAAAATAATAATCGGACCACCCAAAACAAAATAGAGGCCCTAAACGTGATGAAATAAATCGACATAAAGTTGCTAATATCTCGAAAAGAAAGAGTTTTTAGAAAAAAATTCAAGAGACAAAAAATGTTTATTTCAAAGTGCTTGACCTAAAATATTGCTTCCAAATCGATTTCGTAAATTTTATTTTTTACAACATTTTTTAAGATGGAGGAGTAAAAATAAAATTTACTAAATCGATTTGGAAGCAATTTTTTAGGTCAATCAATTTGAAATAAACATTTTTTGTATCTTGAAAGTTTTTCTAAAGACTCTTCCTTTTCGAGATATTAGCAACTTTATGTCGATTTATTTCAACACGTTTTAGGGCCGCTATTTTGTTTTGGGTGGTCCGATTTTTATTTTCTTTATGTCACTTTCCTAGTCTTAAATAGACCTTTAAAATGAGGTATCACATGACCATACTTCCCATTTAAAAATATTGAGTAGCCCCCAAAAATTCCGATTTTGAGTTGGGGGGGCAACGTTGCCCTATGCATGGGGAAGTGTGCTTTTATGACCTATAAACAACCCCCGGGTTTGGATTTTCTATCAATGCTCGTTGGAGAGTTAAGGGGGTGTCTCCAGACTTACTAACCCTGTATATAGATTGCACAAATAACTTATTTGTCTTTAAAATTGTGTGAATAATTTCCAACATCTCTATCATCTTAATCGAATTATTGTCGAATTAATGTTTTAATTAAAATGATCAAAACTTCAAGTAAGTTCTGGTACACTAGTTATAGCATATTTATTTTTAGCCTTACAACATTATACCATGATAATAATCAATAGTTGATAGGAACTCTCGAAACACCTTTATTGTCAAAATGTATACTCAAATATCAAAACAAACCATAGTAAAATTATCGATTATATGTTTACATAAAAATCTGACAGTTGCATTTAGACATCTAAAAACCGAAGAGTAGAAAAAACTTAAAATTATTTGTAGATTTTTCAAATAGGTTTTCAATATTCTATTATTTGTATCCAACCATTTTCATGAACGCATATTTAACATTATTACAAAAACAAAGCTTCACTTGGGTTGAGGTTATTTTCTTAGCGCCAGACATCGTAAGTTACATTAGGCTTGGTACAATATTGACGTTGCAGATTAGCATAATTGCTTACGTTAAATGCGCTTATATGCAGAGCTAAATGGATGCCCAATAGCATGCATTAATGATAGGCTGTCTTGTTTAGTGTATATTTTCATTTTCAAAATTGTTTGATAAAATTCATCAGGACTAGAGTTACTTGGATAAATGAAGCGACATTGTTAAAATTAAAATACAAGTGCTAGGTTTATTTCATAGTTTAATTTTAAAGAAAATTTGAAAGTAATATGACAACATTTCTCAAGAACGAGGCAAGATATTAAGTGGATATTTAACAATCATATTTCTCAAACAAAAAAACTTCAGCTGATTCAAACTAATCCCATATGTATATTGCTTCCGTTATAAAGTTATTTATAAGGTTACTTCTAAAATAGTACTACAATATTGAAAAAATCATTTAAAATAGCTGACGATTCTGTACAAATTAAAAAGTGAAAAATATAACATCCTGGTATTAACAACAGGAAAACTTTAAATGTGGAAATTAAAAAAAAAATTAACTGGGTGTGCTTAAGACCACACGTTGGAAGTGATAACTTCTATGACTACGGGGATTTTTAACTCGGTAAATGTGTACAATTATAAGGATTATAAAACTGTAGGCCTATTTGTTCAAATTGTTTATTTATATCCGTTATTATATATTTAAAGAAAGGTAAAAATATTATCTTTTAGTTACCTTTTATTTCATATTGATAGATCAAATGATTTAGAAGTTGTTAATATTACAGTAAAGAAATTAATAATCAAATATGTTATACAAAGATGTACGAATGTTTGCGAAGTTAAACAGTAGGTATCCTTCTTTAAATTTGTATAAACGAATATATTGATGATCAAAGGTTAGTTTTATATACAGTTTATAACCCCAAAGCAAATCTTATAACGTGTAGAAGCCCATATAACTTATAGTTATAGAAGCCTACATTAGTTGTATAACTAATATATAAGAAAATTAACATCACAAGAAATTTTAATGGTTGAAGTTGTAAACATAACCCCAAAATATAATCTACGCTGGGTTTTGTTTAAGAATTACAGATGATGGGCGAAATCAGCTGTTATATTATATTAACTAATTCTTATGTGTTAATTTGACTGCTATGCTAATAAATGTAAATAATGTATTAATAATATTCCCTCTCCACGATCTGACTTGTGTCTAAACAAAAGCGTGACGCGAGATCTCGCGAGAAATCTGGCGTGATGCGAGATCTCGCGGGAAATCTGGCGTGATGCAAGATCTCGCGAGAAATCTGGCGTGACGCGAGATTTCGAAAACATAGCCAAGTCGAAAGTGCCCAACGGGCCAATAGAAGTTATCACTTCAATAATATGATCACAGAAACACAACTGCGTTTAAAGGCATTATTAAATATAAACTAAATATAATTTATATTTTTAGTATGATTATAATAGATCTACATTTATTTATTAAATTCATAAGATGCAATCTTTATGAATCATTGTAAAATTGCCTTTAGCATAGCCTATCCTTAACGCTCACTTGACTTCACAGAACGAATGTACCCACGGTGAAATTGTTATTGTAAGCAAATAGTAATATTTAAACATATATGACTTCAGTATTAAAATCTAAACATCAACGGTTTTTACCTTCTTAACGGATGAAGTAATTTTTAGTTTACAATGTTCCAGTGTTTTATTTTAAAACCTTTGTTTACAGCTAAAAATGTGTACAGCCATCATGAAGAAAGCCTCGAAGTTTTCAGCCCTAAAGCTGAATATCAAGGTCTAAATAGGTTTCAGCATTTTCACTCACTTCTAACTTAAACCATTCCCACTAAGTGTAATTCACAAGTTCAGAAATTAAGTAATGGCTTATCATAAAGTTGACCGATCGTAAGCAAGTTCCTGTTTCAAGACAGATCAGTATTTCGTCCGCCTGTGTGTTTGTTACGCATTGTACGGTTTTCTTCAAATTTGGCAGAAACGTTCCTAAAAGTCAGAAAAAACGACTTATGTGTAAGGATTTTTGTAAAGTGTTATTTCGTTTAATATTATTGTACACTTTGTAAATGAGTAACAACGTATAGTACTCCAAAATTGTTCTGGTACATTGAGTGAACGGTAGATAAATAGTTAGCGCCTGTGGTTGGTTTTAGAATTCTTTTTTCGATCCCAGAATCAATTTTTTTAATTGTTCAAATGTTTTCAATATTAATATGTTTCATAATCTTTTCTTGGTTCGATCCCAGAAATCAATATACTTTGTTTTACTTTTTCGAATGTTTTAAATACTAATAGACTATGTATCATAATCTTATAGCGCCTAAATTTTGCTTTCTGCGTCTTTACAAATAAATCTTTTAAACATCTTGTAACGTAATACGATAAAACGAAACTTTAAACAAATTTTAATAAAGTAAAAACAATTATTTCAACATAAAATATAAAATTGTAACCTGTAAAAAACTTTAATCAAAAGAAACAAACATTCAAAACTGATACAATGAACCAAATAAAACTTAGTTAAGGTGTATTTAAAAATTTGGTAATGAAAATTACAAACATAAGGAAGGAATAATTATAATAGGAAAAATATGTTATTTTACAAACCTTTATACAAATTAATTAGTTATAAGCTAAAGTAGAAAAGACGTAAAAAGCAGTTGAACGCTTCGATTTAGGCATAGGCCTATTAATTTAATATCGAATGTTCTGCATTTCGTCCTTCAAAAATCTGTTTACTGCTCACGGACAAATACGTTGTTCGGTTCTCTTCAAATTTTACATGGATATTCCTTGAAGGCATTTAAAACAACGTGTGAAATAATTTTTATATCTTGTCCTTTTTGTACGCAGTATGAAAATTAAATTTAAAAAAAAATTATTTGTATAAGGGGTTCTGTGATATCGATATAGAAGAGGACAATGTGAACTGAGGCGAAAAAGGTTCTTGGAAAAAAAACACATTTGTATTCAGCAAAGTTGCGTTGTGATTGGAATAAAAGGATGAAAGATAATTAGTGAATTTATTT
Source organism: Philaenus spumarius (assembly GCA_018207615.1). Taxonomy (NCBI): domain Eukaryota; kingdom Metazoa; phylum Arthropoda; class Insecta; order Hemiptera; family Aphrophoridae; genus Philaenus; species Philaenus spumarius. Next base: position 1,152,658 of record JAGFPH010000018.1, read on the forward strand.
GACAGATCTTGTACATTGTTGGATTGAAACGAGGAACTTTTACTTTTATCTAACTCCGTTTCATATCTCAATAACATTAAATTAATATTATATCACATATTCGAAAATCATTCCTCTTAAACAAAAAACTTTTCCATAAACATCTGTAATAAAGAGCAGGTCTACTGTTCACAGATCTTCTAGTTAGTAATCATTTATAGCTGGAAAAAGGATATTTTTTGCCAAATCTTTAAAACAAATGTTTTCTTTTTAGAGAACAATAAAAACGTGAAAAATAATATATATATTATTGCAATTAAAAGATCTTTGGAAATTGAGTTTTGTGTTTTTGTACAACCTGAAAAACTATAGCTTAATTTTGGTTCGGGCTGTAGATCGCCAGGTTAAAAACAACCCAACAGCGTGTTGCGTTCGTCTACAACTAGGAACCGAGATACAAATTATATACCACGCTTTTTCATCACCCTGCAATCTCCATGTGTAGGCTACTTCTTTACGAATTCCAATTTTCTTTAAAGTACTAATCTTCACCTTTAACTTTCAAGTAGCAGTCAGATATCAAATAGTTTTAAATCTATAGTAGAATTAATTGGGCAAATGCCGTTCCAATTTATACTGTAAACATAAATGCCAAATTATTTAAAAGGTCTGTGCCTCATCAAGAAATACACTTGCCTTGAGCAAATTTGATCTTTAATTGAATTTTCTGTAATATTCATGAACTTTACATCATAATAAAGTTCAGAGTCTAATAATTTTTCTAAAATTCTAAATTTATTAGTAATTACAAACAAAATAAACGACAGAACTCCGTTTGTAAGCACTTTGTAAAAGCTTAGATTCAATATAACTCACAAACAAAGAAAACTTGGAATCGAATTAATAAAGAACTTTTCCCGCCCTTAGACAAATTAGAACAGATTAAACTTCACGAGGAACTTGTATTAGACTTTGGATGGGAATTATAAACTGTACTTACTTGAACCTATTTAGAAGCTTAATGAAAAAGGGTTTAAAATATTCAACAGAGGCCTCTATAGCAATTATAAAACGTTAAGACCTATTAGAGGCATAGGGTTAAGAATAATTAAACAAGAAAAGAATTAATTTGTACAACAAGGTAAGAGTGGTAACCAATTTAAACCTACAATAAAATAAAATAAATCTGTAGTTCATGAGATTCCGTGTGGACTGAGAGATCTGCAGAAGAGGGAAGATCTTCTTGTACCCATCAATCATGGACCTCACAGAATCTCATTAACTGTACTAGAAGTAAAAACATTATTCACTAAAAAATACCCACAAAAAATTATCAAATGGTTGAATGAGTTAAAACTTCCAAAACAGTTTTCGTTTCTTTCAGACTTGCCTCCAGTGTACATTTTTTAATCCTAATCCTCAACTTTAATGGTTTGTCTGGCATCAGAATATAAAATATTGGCAGTAGCAGATGTTTCTAATTTTCATTATCATGACTACCTTAAGGCTTTATTATTAAGATTCTGAAACAGATATGCTGAGAAAATTTCAGATGCAAACAATTAAAATTCAATTGATATTAACTCCCGGGGGGGGGGGGGGCAATAACATTGTATTACGTATAACCAAGACTAACAGCTGCGTTTGCTACCGCAAGTGTGGAAGATAAATTCACGTCAATAAAAGCTTTACGGAGAAAAAATAATAGTAGGGCGTGGTTTTGGTGTTCGCTGAAATATATATTCATGTAGATTTAGGACTCAATTTGCATGTCTATGTGATTATTTAAATCGAAAATCGTAACGTGCCTTCCTATAGGTCTGATTACTGATCATACAAACTGTTCCGAGTGCGTTGCTTTTTGCCGGGGTTTAGACAAAAGCGTAGTTTTCATAAACTAAAGTTTCTTATAATGCAGTATAACTTTAGATAAAGTGTTATTTAGTTAACTATGAACTATACTTTATTCATAACACAAGTATATCATCTTTCAAGTAACAAATAGTTAGAGCAATAATTTAAGTTTTAAACTACAAATCCCTAAACTGCAATATAAAAAAAAACATTTTTCATCATTTGTTTAGTTTAATTCCAGTGAAGCATAAAAGATTATGGTCTTGCTCCAGCATCATTAGACAAACTGGATACAAAAGTCAAACTCTAGTTAACGACAACATGACATTAGATTCTCAAATTATTTAAAGATCAGTATGATAATGGGAGGGCTGTAGTAATGAAACAAAATAATTAGAATCCAATAAAATGTAAAAAGTACAGTAAAGTAACTGAAGTTGAATGAATTAATTAACGAAATAATTATTGACTTTTTGTTTCAAAGCTATTGTCAGCCATTATTATAAAATAATAATATTTAAAGTTGTTAAAACAATATTGATAAAATAGAGTGTTAATTAGTTTAACAGACTAACTTCAGAGCCGTATTGTTGTTTCCCAACTTTAGTTAACTGGGGCAAAGGACTTGCAATATTCGTTCAACTATTTGAGTACATACTTTGTTACATTCCTTGCGAATTCCAGTCCTTCCATCTCCTTTATTCAAATTGGGTTTTCATATTCTGATAATCTTCAAACTCAATACTTACCACCCTTTGAGTTTTATTTGTGTAAATAATCGTTACACGTTATGTTGTGTTTGTGTGTAGTTTTATTTTTCTCATTTTAGTCTTAGAACAAACCAGTTTTAACTTACGAGTGTTGAAAATAACTTAAATATAAAATGTGTTTATGATTAACCGAAAACAACTCATATTATTGTTATTCCAACAACCAATTTTAATAAATAATCTTCCAAACGAGTTTATTCACGCTGCAGTAGATTTTAAATGCGATTCGCATTCTAATCACAGTATTAGATAAGTATTATTAGACAGGTGTTATTTCATAAATTCTGAGAAAATGTTTTTTCCAGAACAAATTTCAAAAACAGAATCATTCAAACATGTAAACATTTTGTTTAAATATTTTGTTATTTACTCCTCTTCAGCATTGTTTTTTAACACTCTGTTCTACTAACAAGGGAGTCTAACTTAACCAACGCACTTTTGAAAAACTTGTAACAGGGATCTCATTAGTGTTCTAAAAGATTACGTAGAAACTGATCCTGTTTGGCTTTGTATTTTAAAAAGAAGGATTTTTATTCTTGACAAGCAAATAGAGCTGACTGTGTTCGTCATACCACTGGGAGCCCTTAAAAATTAATTTTCTTGTTTAGGCGGTTTGACTCTTGCTTCGTCATTGACTCAGCTAAATAGCACGAACTTTTAAGAAGATTTCAATAAAGGTTTCCATGAGACCACTACAGTTGCATTTTTCTTTGCTTAAAGCTCAAAACTTTTTTTAGATTATTCGGAGTAAAAGTGACAAAGAGTTATTTTTATATTTTATAAAATTAAATGAGTTGATACTTTGCTATACTTTATTTGCAAATATAACAAACGCACGAGTTCATAAAATGCAAGTTAGTTTCCAACAATTTTACGTCTGAACTTCACTTCATGAAGTCATAAAATTACAAGAGCGAGATATTAAATTAAGGAAACAAGTGTGTACAAGTATGTCTTAATTATTTTAATTAAGTCCTCAATTAATTAATTGTTTGTTGCACGTCGGCAATTAGGCATAAGACTGACAAAATTTATCACGTTTTCCTAAAAAACGAAACAATTCCTGTTAGTTTTGCAATAGTGTTTTCTTATAAGTGAATAGTTTTTTTTCAACAATTTACAATTTACTAAAGTAACATCAGTCAATAAGTTCAGCAAAAAGGAAAAAGTATATAATTTCATTATTTTAGAAGTGGTTTCTCAAATCATCAACTGAGGTCAAGGTATTTGCATTATTTGTTTTTCAAACGACAGTAAATATATCAACAGGCTAGAGCTCTTAGAGTGCTATTTAAATAGAGGTCTACATAATAGAGAAGTTCAGAAATTATTATTTACAGTTCTTTCATAAACTTCATTACAAAAAGTATTAAATACCTCGGTTAGTAAATATGTTAAAAACTAAATGTGTAACTTGACTTTTCTCAATAAGTTTAGACACTCTGAAATCAACAGTAAATCAACGTATTAAATGATAAAATATATATTGTTTGAAACCAATTTGAATTCTAAATGTTTAATCACACCTTAGTACGATTAATACTATTACATGTTTTTATTCTATTATTTATTTTTGTTTTTTACTGACCATAAATAAAGTGTCGTTAACCTTTACGAGCAGAATGTGAAAGCCAATTCTAAAAACCACTTCTTCGAAATAATCAACATAAAATACAATTTCATTATTTTTAAATCAGTTCTATCTACTTTGTATAATATATGTTCCCAGTGAAATATTTATGTCAGAATATTGGTACTGTACTTGAATTGTTAAGTTCTCAGCAGTTTGAAACTAAACGTATATGTGCTTCAGTCAGGTAACGCTTGAGATACAATGACGTCACACACAGGCAAACAAAAGTACAGTATTTGCAAATAGACATTCCATCAGAAAGATTGAAACAATTTAACACTGACAACCACGAATGAATTATTCTTATTTCACTAAACCTAAACCTTATATTTTCAGCAGGATAGCAGAAATGTTCTCTTTTTAGCCATCAGCCATGTTTTATAATTTCAGTAATACAAATATAAAAGGAAAAGTACAATGTGCTGTAAGATTTTACACTGAGAATCTGATGAAATAAAAGCTTTGAAATTATGCTGCACTAAGAATAACCATCTACGGACGTTTTCTAGGATATTAGTTAAACTTTAATGAATTTCATAAGCAAATGTATAATGTGAAAATATAAAAAAATACACATTGATTTTAAATTAAAAAAATATATTTATAAACATTTTATCATAATTTATTCAGACAGTGAATTTTATTTTGAACAGACAAATAATGTCAAATATAGGAATAAATATCTATAAAAGTATTAGCAATACATGATTAAATAAACGGTACCAGGAACTGGCACATACTTTCTCACAAACACATTTAAATTACTAAACAGATTCAACTGTGACTTGTAGGATGGGGTAGGAGAGTTTTGTTTATTAAAGTTGGAGATTAACTAATAAATATTATTATTATTATCTAGAGAGAAAACTATTCGATCGATTTCGAACAAATTTGCACCAAACACGTTAATTAGGTCTTTATAGATGCACGTAAAAAGGTTTTGAATTTAAAAAAAAAAACCCGCTCTATGGCCAAAAAAACCCCAAAAATCAGTTATTATTATTATTAGCTAAACGAGAATTTTTAGAAAGATTCGGGTTTTTGAATATGGTAGGGCACATTAAAGGCTACAAATAAGCCAAATTTGATCAAAATCGTTAGAGCCGTTTTTTATAAAAAAATAATAACAGATTTTTTTGGGGTTTTTTTGGCCAAAAAGGGGGTTGTTTTTAAAAAATTTTCAAAACCCTTTTTCGTGCATCTATAAAATCCTACTGGACATGTCTGGTGCAAATTTGGTTGAAATCAATCGAATAGTTTTCTCTCTAGCTTTGTATACTTTTATTAAAGTTGGAGATTAACTAATAAATATTATTATTATTATCTAGAGAGAAAACTATTCGATCGATTTCGAACAAATTTGCACCAAACACGCCAATTAGGTCTTTATAGATGCACGTTAAAAGGTTTTGAAACATTTTGAAAAACAACCCCCTTTATGACCAAAAAACCCCCAACAATGAGTTATTATTATTATTATTAGCTAAACGAGAATTTTTAGAAAGATACGGGTTTTTGCATATGGTAGGGTACATTAAAGGCTACAAATAAGCCAAATTTGATCAAAATCGTTAGAGCCGTTTTTTTATAAAAAAAATAATAACATATTTTTTGGGGGTTTTTTGGCCAAAAAGAGGGTTGTTTTTCAAAATTGTTCAAAACCCTTTTTCGTGTATCTATACAGGTGTACTGGGCATTTCTGGTGCAAATTTGGTTGAAATCGATCGAATAGTTTTCTTTCTAGCTTTGTATACATACAGACATACAGACATACATAAGACATACAGACATACAGACAAACATTTTGTAAAAACCACTTTTTTGGACTCAGAGGGTCCCAAAACGGATATTTCCACAAAAATCTCAACATCGATTTTTTTTGCGATCACTATACTTTCTCTATACTGTAGTATAGTGAGAAAGTAAAACACATATTTTAAAACACAAAATACAATTATTTGTATTTATTATTATAATATATAATAATTGTATATTATTATATATATTATTGTATAATTATTGTATATTAATCTTTTCTTGTACCAACAGGCTTTTGTTTTTAACTTTCAATCTCCTCGTCAGTTATGTCAGATCAACTCTATTTTGTAAAATGTTGACGTAATCAATACCTGTAGATATAGTGGTAATTCGTAGTAAAAAAACACAACGTTTATTTAAATTACACCAGACAAATAATATCGTTATAATATAACTATACAATATGACTGTTTAAACATTATAAATTAAGTTAGTACTATTTCCTAACTAAACGGGTAGTTGGACTGCAGTAGTCTTAAAATGAAACCTTAATTAGAACCATAAACTACTTGCGAATTGTATCTGTTTCGACATCAGGATATGCCATGTAAATGTCACCTTACAAGTGCGCGCGCACCATTCCCTTCTAATGTTAATGTCACAACTCCCGTTACGGTAAAAGGCTAAACTTTGTCGGAATGGTCTATGAAGGTTTTAGCGAATACAAACATTGTACGGTACACAAACGGCAAAGCACTTTGTTTCTAAAAGAAAACCACCATTCTGTCAGTAAACAAGGAAGTATACAAAAGTGCAATTAAGTAAGTACATGAAATGTCCGTCAACCACACTATAAGGTAAACAGTATTGATTATTTTACATGAATTTATCAAAGGCATTTTATATTTTTTTTATTGGAAGAGTTTGATACATTTAACCTGACTACAGTCATATTGTTTCAACAATAATTTATGGTTACTTTTAAACAAGACATTTATTACTTATATTTACATTGGGTTTAATTAGTTATGTGTAATCTGAAAAAAAACTACTCTAATATAAACACTTAATTCAAGGTTATTTCTTATCTCCAAATCCCTGTTATTATAAAAGTTGTCAGAAAACTAGATTTTTTACAAAAGATAAATTTTTAGGTTTCCGTTCCATGAAAAGAAAAATTAATTCTTATATATGATCAATTTGTCTCTCTCAAATTTTCTCTGGAAATGGATAAATTTCTCAGAATGAAACTTGACATTGTTATAAAGCATACTAACCCTCATATAATATTATAATAATCATAAATCAACAAATATTTTAATATGAACTTTCGAGGGAAAAGTTTGGTGCCCAAAACAATAAATCATGTTCGATACTGACTTGTGTGGCAACGTTTGAAAGGACTTTATTTAGGGATATCAAACCTGTGTTTTATAAAACACATCATATTTATGTAGTTTCGAGAATTTCCGAAATCTGCTGCTAAAACTTTGGAAACAGTTGTATTAGGACTGTTTATATATTTCACAGTAAATTAGTTATCAAAAGTTTGGTGTTATGTTTTGTCCCTCTTTGCAGTTGGTTCCTTCAGTATATTGAGATTATGGCGTTTAAAAGTGAATTTTATGAATATATATTTTTTGTAAAATGGCTGGCCCTACGGAACCCTTCAGGAACGAGTTAAACTCCCACTTCTCTGGTTTATTTTTATATTGTTCAAGAATATTCTCAATCATATAAAAACACAAATATCAATATCGCAGTACAATATGACAGTATCTAGTTTATTGTACTGTAATTGTATAAAACCATTGATAAATTAATTCAAGATGAGCTATAAATCACCAATAAGTTAAAAAAATGTGATTTAATTACCAAGCATTTAAATTTAAATTTAGTTTAAAAAATCTCTCAAATATTAATCAACAAGAAATTATTAGAAATAATATTAATGCTTAAGAAGTTACTTTAAGGAATTTGGTTTTTAATACCTTTAAAAGCTACATTTACAATAATTAATTATTTAATATTCTATTTATATATTGCTTTCTATGCCTTAACAAAACATATGTACTGTGTTTCAGATATAATGCATGATGAGGCAACCAAAATACATAACCCCTAACGTAAGCCTTTTCTTGTCAACCCTCCAAAGCCTCTTTACTTCGGTCCTTTTGTTTGGAACTTCTTGTCAGAATATTGCTTACGACAGACATTTTTTGATCTTCCCACTTGTACGCTATTTTTAAAACTTTCAAACCGATAAATATTATGGACTAAAATGATAACTCATCTGTTTTTTTTGTGCTTGTGGGAGAAAATGCCTGATGTAGTAAAACGATTTTACTTTTTACGGTGTTTTCGAGTATAAAATGCAATTAACGAATATTAATTAACGACAGGTAGAATCATGATGTCAACAATGCATATTCGATTATCTATTTGAAATGTACTATCCGCTGTTATTTTATAAATACAAAAACACCACGAATACTATTATTTTCGAAAATCGAATGCAAACAGCGTACTTCGAGCTTAAGTGTTATCTTTAGATTAAGTCTTTGATTGTACTTTTCGGTTTTATAATTATTTTTGAACACATAGGAAATTTGGTTTTATGAAACACCTACTCAGAATATTTTTTTATTATAAAATAATTTTTTTGAGGAAACCAGTTTAATCGTTGAAATTTGTACATATGTATAAAAGGAATACTACCATTGCAATGACAGATTGGAATTTTAATTTAAATGTCTACATCATAACCTAAAAAAAAAAAACTGTAAACAAACCAAATTTAAAACATCGTAATTGTTACCTTAAAGTAAAAATGCAGAGAAGATATAAAGGAGAAAGCAGTAAACTTACATTTGAATGAATGACAAATAAACTATGGGACAGAGAAATCAGTACACTTCTATTGATATTTGATGAAAATTTTTAAACAAATGTTCGTTCTGATATAAATTGACTCTTGATATAAAATTGGTATAAACAATACCAATAATAATACAGTGCAACACATTGAAAAATAAAAGAGGCACTGAAGTTAAAATTAATTTAATAATATTATTTAATAATTCATGAAACAATTACAAATAAAAGTATTAAATTTAAACTAAGCATCTCATTATAATTAAACCTCCACAAGTTATTACTTTATATTATGGAAAATATCAATCAGTAAAATTAAATGTTTAGTTAAACCTTTTGTATGGGGAATAATAATAATACCGTACCATATACTGTTATCCAACTTTTTTAAGACTACAGATATATTTTTTTAAATTTCATTGAACTTAACATCAATGGCCATCAACTGCTCAAAGACTTTAAAATACTCGTTTGAGCTTAAAATTATTATTCCTGATATTCAAGAGACTTTACCAATAATAAAAATAGTAATTTGGTCAAATTTCTGTATATCTGTACAACTTTAGATTTTTGTATCTTAATAAAAAAAAAGGGAAAATGTCAAGTTTTAGGAAGAACTAAAAATGGGCCGATCCGTTCGATTACAATCATTAATAAAATGAATTATTTCAGAAAATTTTATAAATTTTAAGCGTTACTAAACCTTTTGCCTGGTATAGAGAAGTTTGAGTCATTTATTGAATAGGATTGCCACAACCATCTCAAAAAGCTGGATGCACAAAATTACATTTACCTTTCTTAGATTTCAGGACAACAGGCATTCGCAGGTAATGAAAGAGTCAACCTTCTTGCTAGGAAGGTAACCTCCATCCCACTCATTGGTCAAGAACCACAGTGCAGCATCTCACGGAGTAAGGTAAATATTTCTGCCGTAAATTGGGTGTCCTAAACCCCCACTCTAAACTTTGGACCAAATTCGATTGGCAAAACCACGTCAAGACACTGACCAATGGTCCAGATATTAAGCTTTTACAAATGGGAAATGTTCAACTTAGGTTGGTAATTTGCTTAATTACAGATTAGTAACTTTTGCCTGGTGACTTTTTATTAGTATAAAAACAGTAAAGCTTAAGCCTTTTGGAATTCCCAGGTACTGGACTTTTTACTATTAGGAGTCGACAAATATGCACAATAACAAAGCATTTGCAAGGTTGATCAACCGAAAGTCCAGTACCTGGGAATTCCGGAGGGCTTAGCTTTACTTTTTTATACTAAATTACTATGTTTTATAACTTAGATTGAGTGACCTACTGGATGAAATCCTTGTAAAAAATAACAGATGTATCATCTCTAACATTTCAATGTTATTTAAATGGGGAAAAGTTATAACTTTGATTGGCCATTATGTTGGATAGAGTCAACATACAGACCTCAAGTTTGCTCCAATCTTCTTCTTTTGTCAGGGCCTTTAAAATGAGGTCTCACTCAATAGGATTCTCATTTAAAATTTTCGACTTACCCCCAAAAAAAACCCCATTTTTGGGGAGGGGTTGTAATTTACGATACACCAATAAACTCCATTTTTACTCATGTTAACAATCCTCAAAGCAAATCTGTCTATTTCCATTAATAAAAAAACATAATAGGGGGGAGGGGGACTTTTGGGGCACCTGGTATAAAGATACGAAACCAGAAACGCATTTCTGGTGCTCCAATCTCAAATATTTTATTCTGAGAAAAGATAACGCAAGTTTGACAAACATAGCACAACAATAAACGGAGTTCTGTAGCGAGCGAGAAACTTTTCAATACTGACTTTGCGCGATTTTGGTTTCCCAGATTTTTTTCGATATACTGCCTAAACCATTAGTCGCACAAAAAAATTCAAGTATAACGAAATTTTATTTATCTATTTTTAAATACAGTGGTAATATAAAAAATGCTCCTTTCTTCAAAATAAAAAGTTCCCCAAGTCATAAATTTCAATACCCGATTTTTAGATGGCAAAGTTAATTGCACTTTTTAAATAGTAAATTTCAGATTTGTATCGTTAAATTCATACTATTGGAAGCACGTTTCATACAGAAACCAAAAATATACACTTTGTAAGTCATTTATTGATGCGTTTATGGCTGCATTTTGAATTCCTGCCGTGACGTCATCTGGTGAAATGCGCAGAACCCGTCCAAAACTCGTCTCTCTGAATAACACACCTTATCTACTTACACCATGGGTCTTACTGTCTGCGTTATACTATAACAGGAAACGCAAAAATACCATAGCGGCTGACGTGCCTCGGGGATGTATACATCTAAATATAACTAAATGTCCAGCCTTTGTTAGACTATTACTATCGTAGACTATTTTAGCTTTGTGTCTTTCGCACGATAACCTCTTGCTAGCTCCACCCCAAAAATTGTGAGCTCCATGATTCAACGCAGCCCATATTACTGGAAGAAAGTTAGTTGTACGTAAACAGGAATAATATGGGTTGGTACACAGGCGATAGAAAATTAAAAACGTGCACATAATTTAGTTTATTCATTTGCAACAACAAGTCTTTTTGCTTTGTATATTTTGCAAGCATATTCAAACTTAGATATTTTGGTCTAAGATAGGTTAAATCACCATACCAAGGACCATGGCACATATATAGAGTATTAAAGATTCGTTGTTGTAAACCCGATCTTTATAAAAGCCATCACAATGTACGTTAAATACTTTATAATATGTGTAAAACTATAAAAAAGTAAACATCACATAACTATCCTTACAAAATTGTAAATACCGACTAGCTTTCCTTGCCAATGTCTTAATGGTAACGATCTAATAATGTTGCGACCAATACAGTATTCAACATATTTAAGAATACAGTAGGTATAGAATTTAAAACAATCTAATAATATATGTACTAATAAACATTATGTAGATCTAGCTTCTATCCATGCGATGTCATTTCGGCGCGATTTTAGGTTTCGCGAACGAAACAAGGTTAGTTTAAGTTAGCTTGGATTATCCAAATTAATTTACTTTACATTATCAATTCCAAACTAACCAATAGAACTGTTCTGCGAAATTCGTAAATTTTATATTTCGTTTAGTAAATATAACGAATGAACGAAAACGAAATCTAAATAGCGAGCGCACATGAATTTCAGAGGTCATAAGTGTACTCATAATAATTAGTAAAGTTTGAATGTGTTTTTTCGATTTAATCTACGACTAGATTATCATCTAGATCTGGGATTAACAGTAATGGTTTCAAATTGTTGTCTAGTTTTATTAAAAAATTAATAATATGTTGTTTTAAAAATGCATTGCCATGAATTTTATTCTGCTATTTTGGTTGTGGAATATTCATCCAGTTTGAAAATGTTTAACCTACGGCATTGTTAATCGCCTTAATCTTTACTAAACGTCGAACTTTATTTAACACTTAAGGATTTTTACCTTCGGTCGGGAACATGCAATTTTTATTTATTTTAGTTTACGTTTTGGATTTGAAACACTACTTTAGAACAAATATTGAGTTATTACCTTACAAAACATTCCTGTTTTACTGGTTATGGCTCAGTTATCAGACCCAAGCTAAGCTATTCACAAAACTTTACACAAACTTAGTTACGTAGGTATTGGACAATTTCCTGCATAACAGTTCAAAGGTTTAACATAGTTGGTGCAGAGTTGGACACAAGTATTAACAACGGAACTACTTTGTAAAGACGCTTGAATACAGGTTCATTGTAACTTCCTATTAAAGTCGTTTAATTTACTTGTAATTTTAAAACTGTACACTCAAATTTAATCTATTAAGTGTTGAAATTTTTCAGACTGAGATTTATCCCGCACAACATCAATGCAGCGAGAAAGGGGATCAATGTGGATGTTGATGGACCAAAGGAAGGCAGGAGAAAATTCTTGTCTAGTGTAAACAGATTAAGAGTGCTGTACGCAGCTCCTGTGTGGGCTCATGCGTTAGACAGACTGCCGTAAAGCACCTACAAATTGCATTTAGGATTGCATCCGCTTACAGAACTGTTTCAAATAGCGCTCTTTTGGTGATCTCGCTTACCATCTGATGGCAAAAGAGGCAGGAAGTTTACACATCAAAGGCAAGGTTCGATCATACTTCAGTAAGATCCGAAGCTACGGTCGATTCCACGTTCGCCGTACAGTACGGAGCGCCCATAAGCCATGTTATCCCAACGGCAATCTCAGTGAAACTAACCGTCCAAGAAACATCAACTCCCGCCCAACGCTCGGCCAGTTGACGCAACCCGCATGACAATAAACGTGATGTTTCCAGTAATGGTAGTAGCATGACTATCTCCCGTAAGATCTGTACTGCACGGCGAACGTCGAATTGAGTGTAGAAAAGGCTGACGATGAAATAGTTCAATTCCCATCATAGTGAGCAAGTTCAACAGGAAGTACGCTGAAGTGGGATATTATCTAACCTAAGCTTTATCTACACTCGATTTCACGTTCACCGTGCAGTACGGAGCGCCCATAAGCCAATTTATCCAAATGGCCGTCTCAGTGATACCGTCCAAAAAACATCAAATCCCACACAACGCCGTTGACGCAAAACCGCATGACAATAAGCGTGATGTTCACAGTAATGACTATCTCCCGTAAGACCTGTACTGCACGGTGAACGTGGAATTGTGTGTAGACACGGATGTTGCGATTTCAAGTTGTAGAAGTAGAAGTTGTTGCAGCAATCAGTATGATGAAGCATACATTAATCCAATGCGAAGCAAGGGAAGACGACCGTCAGAAAATGTGTGACACAGTAGGAGGCTAAATTGCACCACACAATATGATACGGCGTATGATAAAGTCAGAGGGAGCATAGAGGAATATAGATAACTTAATAAATAGAGTAATTAAGACAAAACATAAATGCGGCGTGCGAAAACCTCACACACCATACTAATAGCAATTGATAGATAAGGAAAAATATTTGAGTTGGTAGTCTATAAATTCGCATGTAATAGGGCAACATGAATACCTCACTTATTAATAGCATGAGGTTTCATCAGTGCAGTATAACAAATTTGGAGTGAGTTAATTATTAAACCCCAACCACGGATGGTTTCTAATCAGAAAATGCCAGGAGCTAAGAGAGAGGATTGACGGGGTATTTAATTGTAACGTGAACTGTAAAGCTTGAGAATGCTGAGCGAAATTTACTAAAGAGAGCTTTTAATTAAAGTGATGTATACAATTTACTATTCATTGAGATTTTGTGTTTTGAGGGGTTGTAAAATTAAGACTGAGTAATTAACTTTAAATAATTAATTTTATTGGGTAGCCTACTAGTAGCAGTAAAATCTAACTTTGATTAATTTTATGCAATTAATTGTTTGTATTTTCGTGTTTAGCTGCCAAAATAAATTATTTTAAAATAAAATACAGAACTTTAAAATATAGGCCTACTAAGTAATAGTAGTTTACGTAGTAATACGTTCTGTATAATTATTTTAGGTTAAACAAAAAGTAAAAGCAAGCCAAACAAAAGTTTTAAAATTAATTATGTTTATTAAATGTATTATAAGAATGTTTTTAAGCGATCTAACTACTATTTTTTGTTTCTGTCCTCTAAAGAAATTTCCTGAAACTTAATGGTCATCAGTACAAAACTTTTAATGTTTGATTTAATTTTTAATTTAAATCCCAGTTCTTAGAGTAGACGAATACCGCATTACTTAGTGTACGTGTTTTAAAAACTGTTAACACGAGCTAAATATTAAAAATTACGCACGTTTGCATGTCTGGAGGTAATTAACCCATATAAACTTTACAACTTAAGTGTTCGTGTTCGCTTGGTTATGTTCTGCTTGTGTTTTAACAATAAAACCAGGAAAGTAATATTGGCGGACAGAATAAATTACATTGTTGTTCACGTAATAATTAGAACAATTTGATGCCCTGTACCGTGAGTAAATAAATAACGGACTATTATTAGTCATTTTAAATCTAAATGGTAATTAAGGCAAAACGCACCTACGGGCTATCTATCATCAATGGTATATAACCTGATTCCAAACGGTTCACAAACTTTAGCTATAAGGCAACCTCTAAATTTTTAAACGTACTAAATATACAAGTATTAAATATCAGTAAATCGATGTAATCAAGATTTTATTTTAACTTTATGTACAAATAACAATAATAATAAGGTTGGTTGTGACTATCTTGGAGCAAAGAACGTAGGTTTTACCTGAATGATTCTTAATAATTTATTTGAAATATCAGAATAAAATAGATAGATAGCTTTTATTGACCTGAATGGTCTCTGCCGCTGAGGATTACCTAAGTCTCTCGTATGGCATGTGAAAGGTATTACTAGATTGCTGTGGAAATATTCCAACTGTATATAATCGTATATTTCCATATGGCTTTTCCAGGAGTATAAACTAACATTGCGTTAACTTTTTTTTTATTTTCAAAGTGGTAAATGATTTTATTATGTTACTTCGTTTATCAAAAATTAATAATACAGACTAAAGGTAATTATTTCACTAGAACCAGAATGCATACTACTGTACTGTATAACTAAATTTCAACCTTGTTTGAACCAAAGTAAAAACTGGATGTTAAATTGAGCTGTTGATGTTTTCAACTTTTATGAGATTAGGCCTACACTATGGGCTAATAATATAGAAAACTGTGTACTTATATAATTATATTATGACTAAAATTAAGAAAGTCGTTTACTGAACTTAGGCGTATTTCAAACAATATCACCTCAGAATGTAACCCAAAGTATTTTTGTTCAGGTGGAAAAACCACATAGATTGGTCTGAAAAGTGTACACACAAAACAATAAACACCATAAACAAACAAATACAATTAAACTTTAAATCCATGTGAAGTTAAACTACCGAAGGAAGGTTAAATATATAAATATGACGATAAGTCTTCGGTGTTAATTTCTACAACTTCCAACTAAGAATAAAAAGCGTAGATTGTTTAGCCTATTTCGAACAGTAACCAATCCTCAATTATTAACTGAGACAAATAAAACATAGGCCAGAGAAATCAATGCGGCTCTACTTGTGAACGTGAGCGGGAAATAAAGTGTTGAGTTTTTGATGAAACAATTCTAAAGGAAGTACTCAACAATATTATATAAATTGGTTCTTGATACAGAGCTGGTATTTTTGTATGCGTAGTATCAATTTTAAGGAAGATAAATAAATATCTCAGTAGGCATAATTATAAAATATGTTCAGTTTAAAAAAAACAAGCTTAACGGAATACATTGTTAGTAGGACGGCTCTCAAACATAGTATTACTAAAGTAGGCCTATATTGCATGAATTTTATATTTTGTATAAAAAATTGTAAGTGATACTGCACTGAAAAATAAAATTTAAATAACTTAGATGTAAATAGCTTAGAATATAACAATTCTTGTTGTGTGGTAATAATTTCGTTTAAAAAAAATAAATGATTTTGAATTGTTTATGAGAAAGTTGTCGGTAATTTTTTTTTTTAGAAAAGTTAAGCTGAGTCACGGTTAATTTTTGAATTTGACCGTGAATAAAACACGTTTAAAAATATCTTTAACTACTAGATTGTAATAACTGAGATCATTTTAAGGGTATTGTCACCTAATGATCACAGCAAAAGGAATAAGCAAATAATATAAAAAAGAAAGTAACACAAATAATTTTATATCAGCTTGGAGGAACCAAAGATTTGAAAATTGAAACCAGACAATAAACCTAACCAGTTATGTAGACATATTACAATGTTTCATCTTGAATTATTAACCGGGACAAATTAAATATAGAACAGAGAAATCAATGCGCCTCTGCTTGTATACTGAAAATAAAGTTTTGAATATTTATAACAATTGCAAAGGAAGTTTTCAACAACTATAAATAATTGATTCTCGACATAGAATTAGTACTTCGCATAAATAGCGTCAGAGGCATGGAAGCGCGCAGTGCTGGGGAAAGAAAGCATTGGAGTTACAAATATTGTATAAATCTTATTTATTTATTTTTAATCTTGATTCTCATAGTTACTTCATATTATTGACATCAATGACAAATACATCTAACTTTAATTGACTAAACATTTCTTATTTTCGGTTATAAAACACCAATAAGAGATGAATGAATCTTAATTTATAAAATTAAATTTCATATAAGCGTTTCTATATGAAACAACGATCATATAGAATTTTCGTTTTGGATACAACAAATTAGATATATGTTTTGAAAACAATTAGGCTACATAAAATTGTACCAATGAACCAAACTGTACCTTAACTGTAATCAATACAAATACATCTAACTTTAATTCACTTAACCAATACAATAAATGTTCGTTTTAGCTGTAATTGTGAAAGTTGTTAAGTCCTTTTTATATATTTGGTAACGTTAAGAAAGTGAATTTAAAATTATTTAAAAATATTCGGGGAAGTTTTCAACATTCAAAATAGTATTCCATGTAGAAATTCAAAATATTTTATCTCATTTACGACCATAATGACTTGATTTTCCATGTCATTAGGGGGAGTGAGGATTTCAACAAATAAAGGGGGAGTGAGGATTTCAACACATAAATTCGAAGATATAATGTCACAGCGTACCACCGAGTAATACCGTAACGAGTGAGTTGTATAGCTTAGATTACCTTAGTTATAAATAAATGTTGGTCTAAAAGTAATAACAATGTGTAGTTGTATTTATTTATTTAATATTTATCTATTTATGATTGTCTTACAAATAAAATGTTGTAAAAGAAACGATTTAGACGTTAGTTCAATGATCTAACAAACCGCTTAAGGAACAACTTCCGGGAATGTCAACGTTGTTTAGAATTGTAATTTCCGTCCGCGCTCTCCCATACCTCTGGAGACTTACAGTAATTTGTTGCCACTAACTTCTCTTCCTCAGGAAGCATTTTGAAACTTTCGCAAACACTTATTTTATGGAGTCCAAATTGGGCCAAGGAGTACGTCCAAAGGGTCTCTCAGAGATATAAAGCATGTCATTTTTATGGTTTAATGTATTTAAGATTATTATATTTTATGTGGAAAGGCAAATTTTAAAATTGCCGTTACATAATACGAATAAATACATTGATTATAATCAAGCTGGACATATGTGTATGGAAGACAATTTCTATTTATGAGTAGAATGTCGGAGACGAATTTCTTGTGCAACGATTCTTGGACTAACAACTACTCAGCCATAAGCCAGGATTTTTTTAGCGCAGGATCTAAGCTTAAAAGTTATAACACCATTTACACAAACATAATGTTAACTAAAATGGATTTCCAGAACTAAAATTTAATAAAATATTGCAATGCCATGTTTTGGTATTTCAAATCCAATTTTTGATGCAGTCTTTAAAAAATGGGCTAATACCAATAACTATAAGTATCTATATGAATATAAAAAAAAATTATCGCGATTAGAATTTTGTTTTTGTATATATTAAATTAATATTGATTGACAAGGTAACACACAGTATAAAATAATTTTGACATAGATACACATAAATTATGAATTACTTTAAAAGTAACTTAGATAAAATATGGTCTACTCAAAAGCATTTTATTACAAAAAATAACGACACACTAGTTTAAAGTTAAAATTTAGTAAATATAATACACATGTTTTATACGAGTATTAAGAATTTTTTTTAAATTTAAGCTACATTTAATCGTCCAAACTAACATAGACGTATAGTTTTATAGATAGGAACCCACTTACTAATATTTTAATACTTAATATTTTTGTAAAAGCTAGCAATTTGTATTATTAATGTTAAAACACTTTCTTATTTGGCGAAATAGTAGATTAAAAGAGTTAATTTTCTTCCATCCTCGATGACAAATAACAGTAATATGATATTTAATCTTAATTTTAAGACAATCAACTAAAGTTTTAGTATTTTAGAGGCCTACTGCAAAATATTCACGCTACTGCAACCAATAAATTAAAATGTTAAGTTAATGTTTTGCTTGTTTTTTGCTCGATCCATTTTTCACGTTAAATCATTTATTTACAAGCACGGTAAGGACATCAAAATTGAAAATCTTCAGCCCAAAACTGTGTGATTTTCTATTAAGCAAAATAAATTTTACACAAATTCACTTGAATAAAACACAAGATGATTATTTATTTGTACATATATATAAGTCTTGCCACCCAATAATCCCAACAAACCTCTCTGGGAGCATTTCCGGTTGTGTCGCAGTTGTGTGGAGTTGTAATTTCCGCCGCTATCTTGCAGTATCTCCAGAGACTTATAGTAATTTGCTGCCACTGACTTTTTCCATTTAACATCAATTTATTTCACATTTTAGCTCACGTATAAAATAAAAGCGATTGCTTCAATAATATCATACGTTTAAAAACTTCCCACATTTAATACTTCAATTCGATTCAATTTTGAAACATATCGTACTGCCAATGTTTGCACTATTCTTAGGACGGCAACTTTCAAAATATTTTAAAAAAGGTGTATCCACCCCATCCCAACCCCTATCTTCACTAACCCAAAATTAAAATGTTCCTTAAAACCGCTATCCTAAAGATCTTAAAAAATATCATAAAAAAAATTCTTTAAAAAAATAAATTGTGATGATAACTTATACCGTAAAATGAATGCCCTTTAAAGATCAGAACACGCTATACAGAATCGTGTAACGGTCGTGTGTGTCAGTCTTCACTCGGTGGAGTGTATGTCATAAAATCACACATCTCCCCAATATGACTGAGCGCAAGGACTGTACCGTTACTATTTTAATTTTGTTTTTCGCTCTCTAGCTTACACCACTTTTTAATAAATTAAACATACACAGTGTCAAATAATAATATGGTGTTAGTAGAAACAGTTATCGAAGAAGTGATAGAACAATATACAATCCGATTACAAAGCTAAAATCCGACAGAACATTTATTTATACTACGTTTGAAGTAAGAGATAAGTGAAAAAACTAAATTAGTACCTAGTTAAGTAAAAATATTTTAGAGAAGCTGACCTATAAGATAATACCAAAGTAATTCAGCTATAGACTAAAAATTAAAGCAAGAATTTTTGTTTGTCTTTGGATTAACAATTTGTAAAAAGTATCTCCGATATGTTGTATCATTGTCATCTTTTGAAATTCGTATCCCTTGTTGACTTAACCTATTCCCTTTAAACATTTCAAATCCACCTACTTGCTGCGGACAATTGTGTTTCTAGAAAGTCTAGCCAAGACACCGTGCTGTATAGTCGTGTCGCCACATGGTATTATCATATCATTTGTATAGTATAAATTGGGGTTCTTAATTTTCCCTCACCAAAATATACAGTCAAATATGTTTTAGTTTTGATTATTTAAATATTCCCGGGTTAGTATACTTTACAGCATGTAAAATTGTATTAAAATATCTTTATTCATTTTTGAGAAAATCGACCCGTGAAAAACTGTTTAAAACTTCTGATTTACTTTTAAGTTACGAAATCCTAAAACATATATTTAATTTTTGTTGTATCTATCTATATGATTTTAGCGGCTGTAATTCTTTCACCGTGGGCTGGAATGTCCATTTCCATTGAATGCCTATTTTAGTTTAATTCACAAATTTTGTCTTCACCTATAGCTGCGTTACGAACTGTCTTTGTATCCTACTTCCTAAGTCTTAAAATTTAATGAACTGAAATAAAATAATGGAAGATAAAAGCTGCGGTGTGTAAACAAAACTGGAATTGCATCAAATACCATAAATATTCTTGCATTAAATGACAAGGTGGAATATTCAGATATGCAAACGACCGCACTAAATCGTGTCTAGTGAATGAAGCGAATATAATGGAAGATAAAACAAACACGTTCAGGTTGTTACTTCTCGTAAGGATTTGTTAAGATGTATTACAACATTAATTCAACTTTTTCTGCAAGGAGATTTGTAAAGAAAAGTCAATTTGTAAATTCACTAGAAAGAGCCTTATTTAGCCGTTGATTGGAAAAACATTTCGTACAAAAACAAATAAAAATGTGTGTACTTTAAAAATAAACACAGTTTTATAATTTATAGACACAAATTGAGATGCACCTCTTTAGGAATAAAAGTTAAAGTTCAAGAAAATATATTTTTTACAATTCATTCAAAAACAAACGCTCTTTAGATGTTGATTAACTAGGCCAAACTCCTTGTAACACCTTATAAAATAAGATACATACTACCTATAAAAGGTTTGTTCTAGAAATGAAGGAGATTTGAATTTTCCTATATATTAATTCTGCTATTAGGAGAAAATCATAAAGCATGTTTTACCTTAGCCATTATTAATATCCATGTTTAAAGAAAATATCGCAAAAATATCAAATTAGTAATCTTAATATACAATCAGACCAACCAAAACTTAAAATGACTACTATTTATTTTTAAAGCATTATGAAACCTTTTCTACTAGTTTCGTTTATGTAACAAAGTTAACGATTTTTTCTAAATTCTAAACAAATTGCTAGAATTAAAAATATCAGATCAGCAAAATGAAATCAGTTTTATATTTAAACAGCGCTTCCTAATTCATTAGATTAAACTGTGAGCCAACTTACAAAATGGCAAATACATACATTTTTCATTCAGTGCCAACTTAAGTCCTACCTAAAGTTTTATCAGATTCTTAACATAATCACTCACTTTTGATAAAATCTTTCTAATTTTTATTTAACCTTTACCTTACTTTACGTAGTTCGTGTGGACGTGGCATAAATCTACAGAAAAGCAGACACTAAAATATTATAATAGAGATTCAAAACTTAGCACTTATAAAATTTAAAAAAATACTAATCGATTTTTAACGAAAATAAAGTCGTAAATACTGTTTTGCTCGATGGCGACGGGTCGTCAGTCTAATGATCTAATTACCAAGGTTGCTGTCTGTAACCATGACGACCCTGCATCGCCACAAATAGTTGCGACTTGCCGCAAATCAAATATAATTACTCCCCTTGGTTGGAACTATTTATTATTCAACGCAAGCTAAACTCTAAATCCAATTGTCCCAAAATAAATATAAACATACAGTGAAGAGAAGTGAATTTAATCAAATTTAAACACCCTCGAAAGAAGTTTATCCGAACAAATCCTCTCTACTCGTCGGTTGGTTTACTGGCAAACATGTTGTGTGTGGATAAGAAGCAATTGATTCAATGTAATGTAGTAAAGTATTTAAATTGCATTGAGTATTTGTTTTGTGAATATAAACAGAAGCAATGTTTTACTTGCTCTGAAGTTAAAATAGAAAAAGGCTACCACACGATTTAAAAGCAAATTATAGTTTTAATTGTGCTGAACACTACTATTATCTCAAACAGAATGCATCGTTTATTTTGTGGTTAGTGTAAGGTAAGACCACAAAGCTATATAAAAAAAAAAACACTGTTACAAATTTTAATGGGAATGCAGTGCAAATGTCATTACCGAGATGCACCAATTACTTTTCAATTCAAATAGGTTAAAACCATCATTACACGTAAAACGTTTGTTACGATTTTCATAACAGTAATATCGAAAATGAAATCGTTCACATTGACCTAAGTTTTATATAGCCTGTTAAAAACTATACTGTGTTATACAAATAAAAAGGGGGATTTGTTTATAATTTTAACATAAAACATTGTTTTGTTGCAAGAATTTCCAATAAAAAAAATGTAAATAAAAAATAATACATTTCATATAAACAATTTATATTTCAGTTTCTCTTAGGATTCAAACGGCGCAGTGGAGTTTGATTGTTTTTTTTTTTTTTTTGAGTAAATTTTGAGTTTTGTTTGTATGTTTATTCATTTTTAGTTTTATGTAATTTAATTTGAAGTTTCGTACTATACATGTAATTCGTTATTATTACATTGTACCTTTTGTTATTTAAATACATTTTCTTTCCTACGGCTACCTAATAATAAAGTACGTTTTTGCACACTCACAGAAGTGCGCAAACTAAACTACATCTGTCCAGCGTCAAGTAATTATACCCCTTTGTTTTACTTTACTGCACGCCAGCTGAATGTAGGATATTCTGAAAGTTTTTATTGTTGTGATACTAACTTCTGTAAAACAAAGCTGTTTAAAAACTGAAACACTAATTTAAAATGTAGCTGTAGGAAAAACGTTGTGTGTATTACGGGTGCAAAGTTTCCTTTGTCACCCTCAATAAACTATAACGCCATCGGCTACGCCTCAGGCGTCAAATGTTTATCTCATTCGACAAACTCAACTTTGCACCCTAGATACACAAATAACTATAGTTTATTATTGCTGTCGTTTTCTATAACTTTAATTGACATAATTTCGTCAGCTAATTTTATAATTTATTAAGTAATTTTAAGGAATACATATCAAACATTATTTGTTTTCTATCCAGGAGATGATAACCAAAATGGATGTTTAAAAACTATGTTGGAAAAAAATCCGTTAAGTTGTATTTCTTTAATCATTTTCTCATTCATAAATCAGAGCAATCCTAACTGTTGACAAATTATTAAGAGTTTGCTAATTATTTATTTTGTGCATCGCCTTATTTATTTATTGTTAAACATAGTTGCTGTCGTATTGGTTGTGGGAATATCACAACTACTTCCAACGCAACTAAATATGCTTAACACAAGCTTATGGTTACGCTGACGTCATTATGTGCAATTTTTATTTTAGAATAGCACGTAATGATTTGTTCAACAAGAGAGACAATTATTGCTTGCTTGATTGAAAGTTTTTATGAAACGTACCGTACAGAAACCAAACGCCAGTAACTAGGTTAGATCCTGCTAAACTGTGTTACAAGTTCCAACAGTAATAACCTGGACGTAAGAGCTAGCTTATGCTACTGAACCACTCTCCTAATAATGAAGTATAGAACAAAACGTTTATAGAAATGCAATGTCCAGCATAATTCTTAACAGATATAATTCTAATATGAATGAGGTGGAGCACCGTAGTAACATTCGTGCAGTCTACCTGTGCATAGATTGTACACTGACCTTGTAACGCCATAGACGTTCACACCAGCATATAGCATTACATTAACGTCTATGAGCCGCACCGTAAGCAATTTGCAGCGAAAGTGGTTGTGACTACTTTCCTTGGTTTCCCTTTAACGGCAGAACGATGTAATCAACGACTCGCCTTCTATAACTGAACATGTTGGCGTCTCAGGCTCGTTGTACTGCTAACTCAATCATCGCCTTGGAAAGTTAAGAGCTAAGTTATTATGTCAAGTAAAATGCAACAATAGATCTGAAGTTGAAGTGAATTTGAATGCAAAATATCACATACATGTTAATTTAAATATCCAAAAGAAGTCGGTTGTATGTTTGTCACTACTTAATTACGATTGAGACCAAATATTGTTGTAAAATATATTCGTGCTTGTCAAAAATGGTATAAACTAGGATGGTAAAACTTTTAAAACCCTAAGGGAAAATGACTTAGATTACGTCAAGTGCTAAACAATTAAATATTTATGAAGAAGAAAGTACCGTTGAGATATTCGGCATAAACTAACCAGAGTGATTCAAAATGGTACAGAAACTAATTATATTTATTTGTAGCTAAATAGGGACACAAATAAATAACGAGAAAAAATTACAGAGTAAATGGCCAACGTTCTCTGAACACAAGAAATACTTGATATGAGCGTCGTTAGTGACGCTATGGGGGAAGTCCAACTCATGCACAACCATGTTGTAATATAACCACGGATATGGCCTGTAGGAGTGTACCACCTTTAAAGAAATAATAACAACAATTTGGAATGCGTGCTGGGCTAAGACTAAGATGGTACATACAATCCTATAAGAATTAAGACTTTACCGAGTACAGCAAAAGATCTGTAAACTTACCTTATTTAAAGTTGATATTGAACACCTGAGTTAGCTATTTACAGGAAATACAATAAATACAATTCATATAACAAACAGTTTGTTTATTAATTACTTGCAAATTGATATGCAAAAAATCATATGCCCTTAAAGAAAAGATTTAAATTGATATGCCCTTAGTTATAATTGAAAAGAAATTTAAGAATAGTTTACCTTTACAAAATTGATTTTGATTAAATTTAAAAGATCCCTCCCCTAAAGTAAAATTATAAAAACCCTCCCCATTTATAATAAAAAGATTTATTACAATTTATTAATTTTTACAAGATTACAAGATTAAATACATTGCACCATGGATTTATTAATAACACTTGTTTTGTTAGCCAACCTTAATACTAAGTCAAATTAAATAATAAAAATAATGGCGTTTAATAACTTTCAGAGACGTCTCTCATTTAAGAAGAAAAAAAAGGTTTTTTGAATTTAGAATAAAATCCTTTGAGGATTGTGGTTTCAAAAATTTGCTAGCGGTCCCATCCAAGTTATTTAATTAAAAGAAATTTACATACAGCCTTTATCAGATTATTTTTGTATTTTTTTGTTATAAAATACCCTTCATTAATTCTGATTTTAAAACAGGTAATTGCTATTTTGAATTATATATAATTATCCATTAATAGTCACTGATATTTCACTAAGTTGGTGTTTGACACTAACAGATCTTTGGAAGACAGACATTTTCAAAAGTAAAGCTTATTCAGTTTTTGTAGGTCATTGTTGCACCAGTTGTAAACTATGAAACAAAATACAACATAATTTTAGTTTCAGAACCAAAAGGTTAAGTGCAAACAATCATGTGCAAAACCGAATTGTAATACTATGCAAGAAACTGAATGTCTGTTCGTGCAAGAAACTGTATGGTAACATATTGTTTTATGAAATTAATAACAGAAAATTGAACAGAGACTATGGCTCTACTAATATGTTTCTCCTTTGTATAGCACAAAAGGCTACTACATTTTAAACAGAAATTTGCTGAAGGCTTATAGGCTGTATCATAGGGTTAAAAGAAAAATGGCTGTATAGGTTAAATTTACTTATAGATTAACAAAATTACTCTGTAACTGCAGATATATAATTATAGTTAAAATTTACAACAGTACAAATTAATATAGCAACTCAGATGGAAATATAATTAAGAATTTGTTTAAATCGTTACCTGGTAATAGATGTCAAAATGTTTAAACGTATTCACATGTTTTGTGAAGTAACGAAACCTGACCGTCCGCTTTACAATATGAATAACTTTCGCGACATCACTGTTTTTGATTTATCGCACTTTGTAAACGACTATTTTTGATTAAAAACTAGTTTACGTTTCACTTCGCATTTTACAAACGTTTACGTTGCCATGAGGTTTTCATGTCGGTCGTTGAAGATCCTTTCAAGTTCAAGGTTAATTATAAAGAGAAAGACGAATGAAGGTTAGCATTACTTGCCTTTATCTACGCATACGCTTAGCAATGTTAATTATCAGCTGATTGGAGTTATGTTCACTACCCGCTAGATGCCGAGGGCGTTCAGTGTATTAAGCAGAGATTTATTTGATTCAACGAGAAATGTCTTTCTGGTTCAAATAGTGACGCGCTATTTAAATAACGGCACAGGAGTTATAAATTGAATTTTTGACGTATCTCCAGACAAAAAAAAAACAGAAAATATTCATGATAGTCATTGTTGCGAAAAGTCTAACGTTCATGAACCATTAGAGAAAATGCGTCTTGCTTGGAGTATGTTGAGCAGTGAGATGCAGTATTCTTTCACTTGATACCATAAGTCATTCTGTAATCATATACAGTGACAGCACGTTTGGCAAAAAAAATTTAGGTTCTATTCACTTTATACTTGCACATAACCTACAACATTTCCAAGGACATAAACAATAAACAGATTCGAACTGCTTCACCCAACCTCTAAGAAGCACAGTTTGCAAATTTGGTTCAAAGATTCCATCGCACTGTCACGACAGCTTCTAATCGAGTAAATTGTAATGCAAAAATGTACACTGTGGTTATAGCTGTACTGGAGTTTTCCTAACCTAAAATAACCAAACGAAACTTAATCACTAATACTTACATTGTTGTGAACGACAGCTGTTTATTATAGCACAAATTGAACTATACAACTGTTTAATTGCATACAAACTTTATTGCATTACCCGACACACTTTAAAAATTATTTAGTTGAATTGCTTATTTGGATGATATAAATTTAGAAAAAACACTGCAAACTTTCACGTGAATTAAAAGGGATTTAGAAATTGAATCCACTGAAAGAGGATTTCAATCTAGAAAAGTATTATATTTCATGAAAAGGCAAAGTACAGTAAAACTATTGAATATATTCAGAATACTGAGATATATATTATTCCATTGTAGTAAAACTAATTCCACGCACAGTTGAAAAATACTTTGAAGTCTATGAACATATCAAGATTTTATCTGAAGGATATTCCGCATAAAAGTAAAAGAAATATAATGTATAACTTCTTCCAGGTGTACAATCAAGAACACAGAATCAGGGCATAAAATACAACTCCGGCGAAATTCAATAAAATCTGAGGCACTTTCTGCCAATATTTCTCTCGTTATTATAGGAAATCATATTTCTTACTGTTGTCGTTGAGAGCAGGACTTTCGTTTAATCAATGAAAGAGAAATGGGGCAGTTACTCTGGCAGTTGCGGGGTTTTTAAATAACTGAATTGTTTGACAAAATTTTATCTAATCTAAACGGTGTGCTTCAGGAGAGAACTGCCATATAAAATAATAATAATTCGATCACGCAGCAGAACCGCTGACGTGAGTTGTACGAATTCCAAAAATTAAGTTTATATGTTTGAGGGTTTCAACTATTTGGGAAATTGGTCCACTCACGAAGGCGTTGAATATTAGGCTCAAATAATATTCAGCCTACATCGTTTTACGAGTTTGCACCTCGACCTTGCGCCCTCAGATTATGAACTGCTTCGCTTCAGTCGCAGAAGACAAACTCGCTTTTTATGGTTCTGTTAGGGTACGTTTGTGGGAGGCCTATTTTACTTTTTGGGAGAATCAGACGCAATATAAAGTCGTGTAAAAAAATGTGCAGAATAATATTCTATTATTATTTTTTAGATAAAACTCAAAAAGTTTCATTCTAGTTCAAAAAATCGCAAACAATTGTTACTTCCGGTTGAAAAACGTGCTTCCAGTTGTTGGATTTTTGGCTAACGAACTCGTCCGAGCAACTTAGGAAACCAACTCGGACCCAATCGGGCGTAAAATGAGGCCGTTAAAGTTTGAACACAATTTTTAATGACGCGCCAAAACGTGTTCTGGGGACTATGTTCGGTGCTCATTGACTATTCCCAACCTTAAGTCTGACCATAAGAGTCACTGCAATAGTTCATCTTTCCTATGGAAATTCTCTGATAACACTTAAAAATAATTGAAACGTTTTTAATTTTAAGAAACGTATATACACAAATCTGAAAAAGTTTAGTTTATAAAAATTTTTGATTCTTGAAAAAAAATGAAGACTTTGGAAGTAGATAAGACTCAGAATTTACATATACATTTTTATGTAATATTTTAAAGCGTACAAAAGACACATTTGTCTTATAATTTCAAAATGGCACCTATTTATAAGATTTAATAAATATCTAAAAACAGCTTACTTTACAGAAAATTTACAAGGGAGCATATTTGTCTTTTTTAAAGTTAAAGAAAACTCAACTCAAAACTCTCAGCTGGAAAAACAACCAGGTCTTCCACAAAAAAATAATGAATAATAATAGATACACTTCATTTGTATTTTGTTGAACAAAAAATTTAGTTAGTATTTTTTTAAATTACTGTATCTGAAATCTAATGAGATTTTAGTTCTAGGCTAACTCTTTAAGGCAACTACCAATGATTAAAAAGGAAATTATTTTGTTCTTTTTTACAGTTTACAGTTCTATACATACTTTTAGTGATATTATACGTCAAATATGTCAAACGGTAGCCATTTTTTTAATACAAGAAATGAAGTACTGTGTTTTATTAGATTTGTTAAACTTTACATACAAAATGCGTATCCGAATTCGAGCTCGATGTCATTCTGTTTCCAAAGTTACAATAGTTCAAGTAAGTATATTTATATCGATATATAATGTATAGCTGATTGTCTGTAAACAAACCCCAACTGACACTACAATTTTACTATGCAATAGGACTTTTTAGCTAATAACTCACCAAATTTAAAATTTGTACTATCATTTGGAACCGTTAAACCTTTATAATAAGCTAAATATTATAATTGTGTTCATAAATTGTAATTTTATGTCGATATTAGTATTCCTAAAAAGTTAGAATTGTTCCCTATTTTACGCGGGTTGCGGACAAAATGATTTGAATTTTCCTCCATTTAGACCATAACCAAAGATAAATATACCCCATTTTGAGAGCATAAATATACATTACGTAAGTAGATTTCATATAAATGGAATGGGAATACGAAATTTATTTTCCTTTTTTTGAAACTTTTTAATAAGTTGATTTTTTGTTTAAATAAGGCTTTCGGGTGTTACAGTGTAACAACTTTCATGGTAGTACTCCAAACGAAAATCTTTCTAATATATGAATAACTGTGATAATAAATCCAAACGTGACATTATCAGCAACAAAATATAACTTAGCCTATAACTTTTACTTATGTATAAATAGATCAAAACTGCTCCTGAATTTTATTAATAACTTAAAAAGAACTGTTTAAGACAATAAATATTTGGCAAAGGTACAAAAATGTGCATATTTGATGAAATATTTTGATCTTGTGACTGTCATTAAAAATGTTTACTTTTAATCATAATTGCCTGTAAAAGTGTATTTAATATGTACAAATTGAATTATTTAGCTCCATAAGTTGCTTATGATTCAGAACTAAAAATAACTGTTTAGTGTAAGAGCAAACGGAGAATTTATTTTAGTTTATGTTGGTGTTTTCATTGAAGTACACCTTTTACACAAATAAATTGAAACATTAATTACTAGGTTTGTGTCTTACAAGTAATGCAGTACGAGTATGTGCGCTGCATACAAAACCCCAACACTTGTCTTGTAGGAACTAGGTTAAGTTATCAACAAAAACAATTAAGAGCCTTAATCTAAGCTGGGTTGTGAATTAATGACTATCCCAACAGGCGTTCTAATGTCATCTGCTACTAGACCGCTGTGAATGTCGTAGGCCAGGTTTTCTCACACATGTTTAAACACTGAGATTGTATAATTAGTATAAACGCGTGTTATTTAATGCACTATATGGATATTTTAATACATTCATATAACCTAAATTAAAGAAATTTTAAATTTGTTTCAAGATTCCCTAAAACATTGTACTAGGTTTTTCGGGTGTTTAATAAATATTTCGTTGATTAACGTTATACTGGTTTCTTAATTTAAAGAAATATATAGATTTATACAGGGTGAGAGTTTTGTACCAATATTCAGATCCAAATATTTAATTTGGCACTGCACAATGCGAAACTGTGAAACTTGATTTAAGGATACATATTTTCAAACGGATGAAACAACTTATGGTGGTGACATTGTTTTAGTAGAAAGAAATGTGAACACTCAGAAGAAAACAATTCACAACTTGGGAAGATACAGAAATAATAGGTCTAATATTAATTAATGGGAAAACTAAATACTGTACATGAACGAAGATAAAAAGTTGAAGATATCGAAATATACCTTTTGCAATTACAAGGAGTCGTCAACTATATAAATATCAAAATGAAATGTCCAATGTAATAATGCGTAGAAATAAAACACAAAACGTTTAAGATTTGGTTTGGGCAACTATTATGTTGGTGACATTATTTCATATTATTATTTTACGCACAGATTGTAAAAAAATTGAAAATGAGTGAATTAATTATTGATGTAATTTCTGAGGTTTTGAATGACGTACTACCAGGCATATTATAATCACACAACTCTGTGCCACGATTTATTTAACTTCGTATTTTGAAAATACGTAACCTACGATTAAGAATATATTTTAAAAGAAAAAAAATTTGTTTAAGAGATCTATATAAACTAATTAAAATAGAACATTTTGAAGTATCTTTGTTAATTTCCTTTGGCGTTCTTAATTCTTGATTTAAGTTGAAACAATATTTTCCTCTAAACAGATCAAACCTCAGCTTACAAGAAAAACAGTAAAAGTAATGCAAATAAATTAAACAATATTATTTAACATATACGTAAGTAGTAAAAAGTATACAAACAAGACATTGTTTTCTCCACTAAGCCTTGCAATATACAAGATTAGTTAAAAGTTTGGAGACATCCTCTAACTGTTTAGTGTGTGGGTAGAGAAAAGCCAAACTTATAAAATGTGTATAAGCCATAAAAATGTAGCTTTGCCCACATATTTAAAACGTTCTCTAAAAATGTATAAAAGTGTCTCCAGACTTTTAACTAACCTTTATTTACTATTATATGTATTAAACTAATAGTACTTCATTCATCGTTTAAATCGTTCTAAAGACATAAAATATCGAATACGACTAAAATAATTAAACCCAGTTGTTTTAAATGGATAAATTTTTGCCACTTACATGCATGAATACAGATTATTGGGGATAAAAGCTTGGGAATAAACCCGTGGTTCTAGCATTAACACATAAAAGAGATGTTTTATGTATACAGAGATAGAACTTGTGTATTACTCGTTAGCAATAGGTAAAACTCTGGACGAGAACTATTCATTCTAGAGTTACGTCATTATTATTTAATCCAGGCTTTATTTATTTATTAGCAATGTAAAGGTTTTAGTTGAAGAAGCCTATTTCAATATTAATCAGTAGTAAAGTTACCATTAAACATTAAACCAAATACATTGAACGAATTTTTAAAAGAACAAAACCTACAATTTAAAAGAGTAATAGTAAAAAGGAAAAAATATTATTAATTATATGTAGTGTTTTAATGATAAAAATAAAGAGAAATGTTTATATTTACACGTGCAATAAAATTTTTAGAATTCTCTTTAGCCGCCATGTTGTATTTTGAACAAACAATATATCTTTTGAACTGCAATTAATACAGAGTTGCATTTTGTACGCTATTTACTCCCTTAAAAGCACAATGGGAGACAATTCCATCTAAGCAATTTAATTTATTGAATTTAAAAATGGAGGCCGTTAAAAATTGTGAAAAGTAAAAGGATAACCGAGTTATCAAGAAGTACAGAAACCATAATTACTTTATTGTTATCTACAACTTCTATTTGTATTCTATTTACTTCATTTACGTAAAACAATTTAAAATTAAATACAAATTACAAAAACAGATGGAAAAAGTGTGATAATTCTAAACGGATGTCTGTTTAAAGATTCAGGTATCGACAAACATAAAAGAGACAGTGAACGGAGTTCAAGAAGTCTATTCAACAAGACAATCCCACGTAGCACACATACGAAAAAAAGACGTCGTTTAATGGGATAGATGGTAAAATAACGGTTATTGGTTATTTATTTAACGTCTTTTTTAACACGTCGGTTTTTCGATTGTAATTTACGTTGAAAAAACGTCGCAAACTAGGAAATAAAAATAGAAATCCGTTAGAGGTTTTCTTTTTACGTCTCTCGTAAAACGTTACTTTTTCGATTGAATCCTTAGTCGTAGTAACGGTAATTTTCCGTTTTAAGAGTAACGATGGAAAATGGTTGTCAATAAACGTCTTCTTGTGATCGCATGCAATATTTGCTTGGTTTGGTACTGAGACATTATATAAAATGTATTGTACCTACAAAAAAAAAGAAGAAACACGTTCATTTCTGCACTCTAAATGCCTGCTATTATTACAGTCGGTTGGATTGGAATTGTACAGTTGAAGTAGATATGAGTTAAAGGTAAGTTTATATCAAATATTATTTGTAATTTAACTAGGCCTATTAATTGCATTAAATAAGTTTTATTTTCATAAAACAAAATGAGTAAAATAACATGATAAACAAAACTAAATATTTATTTCTACAATTTTGGAGTTTAGGTTACTTTTTTAAAACGGCAACAGGAAACAAGTAAGGCTATTTGACAAGGCAAGGACCGAATTTTTGAAAGGCTATTAGGTTAATATTAAAATTAATGCATTTATATAAAAACTTTACACTAAACAAAATAATTTTCCAGTTTGGTTTTTGGCAAATGCGTACGGTATGCGATAAGTTTAAAAAACACAATTAGCGCTGGAATCTGAGGCCTAATAATACTTTTATGGTGTATTGTATATTTTGTGGGATCGGCCTAGGTCTAGGACTTACAGTAACTGTAAACTGAGGGGTGAGCCTGGTGTGCCTTTGTTTGTCAGCTTTGAGCTTTGTCTTTGTCCAGCCCCGAAGGCAGGAGAGTGCGGACTGTTGAACTTGAGTGAGAATAGAACATTTTTAGTTTTTTACAATGACAAACATTTTGGGCTAACAAAAGTAGACAGTTGGTGTTTTATGGGGCTTTTACAATTACATATTTGTGATTTAAACACTTTGCAAAACGTACCGATAGCCTTTACCGAAGAGAGGTGTGTTTATTTTGCAAACAGTTGATCGATATTGAAACATCTATCTGTTATAACACGACAACAGTTTAAAGTTATATCAAATAATTCTTGGAAGTGTTAAATTACAGGTAAGTTCATACATAGCATACTTCTAACATTTTTAATCAATTTGCTAATCTGGTTTGTGAAATAAAGACAGGTTTAATAAATAATATTATTTTTAGGTTATGTCAGAAAGTTTTATTTATCAATATGGCTTGTGATTGTAATAAATTATTAATATTGTTTCTTGGCCTATTAGAAAGTAGATTAATAAGTCTTTATAGGCTATATAAATAAATATTGAATTACAAATTATTTTAATATCTTTTTTGACATTAGGGAAGTACATAGGCTACTCAAAACAACAATAATAGCCTAGCCTATATTTTGGATTAATACATTTCTAAATAAACAGTTAAATAATTGAAAAATTAGGCCTACAAAAAGGATTCTATATATCTATTAAAGAAATATTATAATGAAGTTCTTGTTCACAGTATCTATGTAGAAACCCATTTCGGTGCGAATTTACTATACGACCCTAAGCCAACATAAATGCAAGATAAAAAAATAGCTTGAAGATCTAACTTATAGTCTTTAATCACAATATGTTTGGCGCAACTTTACTATTCGACCCTAGGCTAACCTTTGGCAACAGAAATGCATGAACCTAAAAGGTTCTAACCTATAGTATTTAGTCACAGTATGTTTACCTGTATTCAACATTTAACAGTAGAATGTAAAACGCTTGTCTGCAAAAATATTAGGCTAGGATCAAATAGTAAACTTGTATGTTTACCTGTATTTAACATTTAACAGTAGAATGTGAAACAAGGTTGTCATCTGCAAAATTATATATGCCAAGGGTCAAAAATAGTAAATTTAAGCTGCCATTCACTTTTTTTTGTTATAGCCTAACTATTAATTTGTAAAAACAAATGAATGCCACCTCAAAAAAATATAATTTTGTGTTTAAACAATTTCTTATTTAATCTGTCAGCTTGATTCTAAATACCAGTTTACAACCCTTAAAATTTGTAACCTAACTAAATGTTTAGTATACAGTAACTTAGGTCTAATGGTATTTAACACAAATTCTTTATTTGATTATAATCTTAACTCTTATCATATGTTATTTAAAATTAACAGCTTTCAAAATAGTAGTCCTATATTAATAAGTGTTGTAGAGTGTTTAGTTTGAATGTTTTAAAATGATTCAAAAAGAAAAAAATAGAAAAGATAAGTAGCCTAAATGAGTGGGCCTATTTTGTATTCCCTATCACAAACTAAAACTTTGTAAATTAATTATTTGTTGAAGTTTTTACGTTCCTGTCATACAAGATACCAGTAGGCCTATTGCCAAACTAACATTAGCAATGTTTAGATTATAGGTCATACAGTATTTGCAACTATTCTGTGTAAAAGGTCAAGGAAAATATACAAAGTTTAAAATTCTAACAAGTAAAATAATCATACAAAATATAATAACAACCTAGAACTAATTAAAAAGATAGAATATAAAATGGGTACTTTTGTAGCTTACACCAATATCATACTTAAGTTAATATAAACACAAATGAAAACAATATGACTTCTTTGATTTTAACAACACATATACACAAAATAATAATTCATATCGAGCTTTCAGCATCAGCCCACGGTATCTATGTTTTGTTCATCTTGTTAGAAAAATTCCATTAAAAACCTAATAATACAAGAAAAACAATTTACATATAATATATTATCTCAGACCAATTTGACATTGTAGAAACAAACATGATTAACGACAAAGTTTGAATAGATAACCAAACAATAAATATAAATACATTTAATATAATATAGGGCATAATATTATGGTATTGTTTTTATAAAAAAAGTGAGCCATTGCATTAGTTTTTGTTTTTATATGAGCTCAAATGACAATTTAGGCCTATATCAAAACCATTATAAATTATTGCATCTAAATACTTGTATATTTAGTGATAATAGGTTACAATGATTTGAAGCTTTCCACACCTGCAAATAAATGCAAATATGTTTATTGCAAGTGATAATATTAATAAAGATAGTTTGATCACATTTGTATCTTCTACTACTTACTTGTTTAATGTCTCTTTGAAAGTATTACAAATAGGCCTATAGCTATAGGCTTACATCCTACATAAATCAATCTGTTGATAAGTATTATATATTATACTAGATGAAGTTTATCATTAGGCCTTTAGAGAATTATTATCTACATTTTTCATATCTAACCTAACTAATAATGTATTTAGTTTGTTTTAATATCAGACCAGTGACCAGTGGCATATTATTTTGATTAAATACTGTGCATTTTTATGTTAAATAATAGTTTTAAAACACAAGGGAAAATTTGTTTATTAAACTCGTACATTTTGATAATTTTAATTACTTTATAAAAGAATAAGGATTATATTGGCAAAATCACTTAAATTAATATGTAATAAATTTTAAGTGATTTCAGTTGAAATATTTTGTTTCATAGTGATTTGCTGTGTGAGCTGTTGGAGGACCAATCTATAACATGTGATACGAAGGGTCATGAAAAGGCATCTAAACTAATTAGAATTTTGCAGGAAGAGGACCTAAGCTGTCTTTTAAAACGTTGAAGTTTATTTCCTTCGTTGTAGCTAGGTATGTACCACATCTTTTTATGTGAAGATTATACCAATATTATAGGCTAGTACAGACTTTCTATAGCTGCCGTAACTTATTCTTACAAGAAATTAAGTTTTTAAAGAAAAAAAAAACAGTAGGCCTACCTACAGTAATCTCCCCTCAAAAACACTTGCTAATAGAACTAAAAACAAAATAAAATCAATTTCTCAGCTTGAAATCGTATATAGGCTATATATATTGTTTTATTAAATCTTTAATCGGTACCTATATTTTTGTATGGCTTAGTCATACATACTGTCAATTTGTGATGTAATACATTGTGGTAAGCATTTCATACAATAGAAAATTATTTTTACATCTTAGTAATATTTTTGTTGTATTCATTACTTTGATTTAAATTTAAAAAAAAAACTACTTTAGTAGTGTTAAAACCCTCTGAGGATGATGACCATGTCATCGAAATGTACATAAGGGTAAGGTATTAAACTTAACTTACAATTTAGTTGTTTAGTTATAGTTTTTGCTCCTTGTTTTGTGGTGCGGGTTTTTATTTAAATCAGTGTGATTTTGTCGCCACAGTGCTCTTTTATTTGTTTAATATTCATTACTTGTTTTGCCTGTAAGTAAATATACCTCCCCTCCCATCCTTACTAATTGAAACGTCAAAATGTTGAATTTCAACCTCAACTAAATGCATACTTACCTCCTGAAAGAAGTTTTTTCTAAACACTAAAATTGTCCAATAAAAACAAGCTTATTTTTACTCAAGAAATAATAGAAGTACGGTAATTTAAAGGCGTAAATTATATAGGTAATAGTGAAATATTTTTACAAATAGTTAAGTAATTGTGTACATTAACCCAAACAAACTTTACCTCATTATTTTATAAGTATAAAAGTATAGATATCTTAATTCAATATGAAACCTAAGGATCTATATCACTTACGGAAGAATGCTTAAAAGATCTTTAAAATTAGAATATGTTTTAAATGTTATGCACCATTTGATTTTATATATACTTATGAAATTTGTATAAGAGTTTAAGCATTAGCTGCTGGGTCACTACTTTATGCGGCCTCTAGGTGTGGTGTAGGTTTGTGTACTCATCGACAGTGTAAAGGTACATACTCAATGCTGTGTTTGTTAATATTTCGCCTGAACAGCCAAATTGGGTTCTCAAATTTTAAACATTTTTTGGGGGAGTTCATAAATTTCCCCGGACCCCTTTTGCCAAAGGAGGAGAGGGTATCCTTAATCCCATACCCCGGTCTAGCCCCCCTAAAAAATATCATATGGGCTGTACTCTACTCATGTTAATACTGAAAAAAATATGTCATTAAAAACAAAATACAGTAAACAAAATAATATGCACCTATTGTTTAGAAGTTGTTTTTTAATATTATTTCCTGCGTTTACAGGCAAATTTTTTTACAGAGCTATAATCAAGGATCTATGTTTTTTTATTTACGAGTGGTATTTTGAACCTGAATAGTTTCTTTTTTTGTGCTTTGTAAATTTATAATAAGCTTTAGGAACTGAAGTCTACTCTGCAGCATTTCTTGATTGTTATATCTATCATTTATTTTATCTTTTATCTAGTATAACTATTACTGCATATTTCTGTTACAGTTTTCGTACAAAGGCTATGAAAAATAATGATATTGCGACCCAGCTCAAAATAGAAGAGATTCTGAAATATTGGCTAAACTATGCTCCATTACAGATACTAAATCAGCAAAAGAAAAAGTAGAGTTGTCTTTTGTTGAAACATTAAATGTTTAAGAATTTTCTCAGTAAATCTTTATTGACCATCTATATATTGGACTGTTTGTCTATTTTATACTCAATTTGTCAACTTAGGACCTAAGATTTTTTCATTCATAGTCATAATTTTACCTACATTTAAATATAAAACACTTTTCAATATGGTA
The DNA here is from genome assembly GCA_018207615.1 of Philaenus spumarius. Taxonomy (NCBI): domain Eukaryota; kingdom Metazoa; phylum Arthropoda; class Insecta; order Hemiptera; family Aphrophoridae; genus Philaenus; species Philaenus spumarius. Next base: position 1,190,568 of record JAGFPH010000018.1, read on the forward strand.
AACATTGACTGAACAGTACAAAAGTTAAGAATAATAAATTAGTTTAAATTATAAAAATACACACAATAAATTAAACATA
>JAGFPH010000018.1:1190928-1250915 GCA_018207615.1 Philaenus spumarius
CTTAGGATCTAAGATTGTTTCATTCATAGTCATAATGTTACCTACATTTAAACATAAAACACATTTAAATATGGTAAACATTTAGTGAACAGTACAGAAGTTAAGCACAATAAATTAGTTTAAATTTTTTTAAAAAACACACAATAAATTAAATATAAAAGTAACAAATTAATTTAAAATTTTTATTTCAAACTGTTTAAAATAAATTATTATATGCCACACCAAAAACCTGAAAGTAAATTAATAAGAATAGAAGAGGCATTGTACAATGGTAAAGTCAAAACGTAGTTTTCTTGAAATCTAATGTCTTATTTTATTTATTGCCCACATAATTTTACAAAAAATAGCAAGGGTATGAAATAGGTGATACTTTCGTAAATGAAAATAACAAATTCTAAACAAACACGTACTAATTGTATAAGTACAAATTTCTATCTCAATAATAACACAATTTAAAGCAAGTATCGTACAGTAGTTATTTTTTAACAAGGTCATAAAGTTTATATATGTTTTCTGTACATTTCACCAATTGCATTAACACATATTTTAGAATCCGAAAGTAAGATAACATATTCCAATATTGAGTAAAAGCTATTGTGATAAATTATTAATTTATTCTTTAGTTTAACTGTATTCATTAGATAGAATAGACATTTGGAATTAGGCTGTAATAAGGTTTTTCAGATTATAGACTTTATATTTTTTTCAGCTTAAAGTCATGTCTATTTAAAGCACCAATTAGACCTATGTTGTTTATACATTTACAGAAATATGAGTTCTTCACCTTCTTTAAAAAAATATTGAAGGTAATAAATTATGTCTATTGTAATAAAATATGTTTTATAGAATATAGTTTAATTATTTTGTATTCCCATGTTCCTTTAATGCTAATTCGGAGGCTTAAATTTAATAACTTATTTCTTTATGTGCTGATCCAAGTTTTTATTCATGTTCTTTGTTTGATGAGTCAGAAAAAATATAACGTTTACTTTTGTTCTTTTTTAAATTTATCTTATTACATCTTTATCTTTAAAATTTATCTTAATATATATTTTGGAATAAAACAAGTAATAAAATGTTGGTTTTAAGAAAGTAATACATACAAAATGCATGATATGTTTGTGTTTGCCTAACTGAACCGAATATGTTACATAAATACCTTTAATAGGTATGTTATATGGTATGGATTTGTTACATAAATGCCTCAACAATAGGCAAACGTGTGTCATCGCTTAAACAGTGGCTGAAGAAAGGATTGTAAACAATAATAATGCTAAACAAAGGTATTTATATAATACAAAATTACTATAGCCTATATTTTGTGAAAATCTTAAACTTTAACTAATTATGGTATTGTCAAATTTTATTTGTTTGACTTTTTTTATTATACAATACATTTATCTGGGCCATAGATGATCTAAATTAAAGACTGACTTTAATAAATATACTGCAAAAAGTAAAGGTACATATGTATTTTGAATTATGTATAGGCCTCATTTATTTAAAAAAAATTGCTATCAAGGAAGGTTTTATAAAAACGAACTGATGTAGGCCTACATTAAAATCATTAAATGTTTCTTTTGTCAATGAAATTAGTGTATTGAATTAAAATGTTCTTTCTTTGTGGTAGTAAAATGACTAATAAATGGTTGATTATTCCTTGGCAAATAAATATAACATGTACAGCAATTAATTGGAGGATGTAATTATACGAATGAGAAAATGCAATGTCTTTCCTGTTTAAGCGTATTTTGGCAGATATTTTTTTCAAAATACGACAAATTTGAAAGCACTCTTTCCCATTTTAGATAATCATTCGGCAATAATTTGTATCTAGGTTATTTTTATTGACTGGAATAATTTTGTACTTTTAGTAGTCATTTTACCATTCTAATGGTCGTCATTTTAACGTTTTAGTGTAACGTCTATTTCCCGTTCTGGATCACGTCTTTTTAGCGTGCTGGAAGAACGTATATTTGACGTTTTGAAATAACGACTTTTTACCGTTATGGAGTAACGTCTATTTCTCGTTATAGAACAACGTCTGTTTAACGTTGTACAGTAACGTCACATTTCCTAGTTTTCAACGAGTTTTTAGCTAAAATATGACGTCTTAAGATGACGAGAATCAAACGATGTATTTACGGCAACGCAACAACGAGTTTTAGACGTCTTTTTACCTAATCTTTAACTATTTTGCAACGTCTTTTTAACTATCTTATCGCTGTGACATTTGGGCGGAATATTGACGTACCGTTTAAACCGTTTCTTGACGTTTCGGCTAAACGTGTTTTCCACGGCAATATGACATGCTTGTGCTACGTGGGTACGGGCTGGTTTAGAACTACAGGCGTTGCAGCCTAGCGTGTATCTTATCTTCGTTTCAAGCCATACATAGGCTATTACTCCTAGTAGGCCTACTTCAAACCGAAAGACAAATCTTCAAACTCCGGCATGTTTGAAGTGAAAACAGAGAATATTACAAGAGAATGGATTCTCCTAGGGACTTATGTTCAGCGTCATTTCACTTAAATGAAAACGTTAACTGGCATAGTTAGGATCTGGGTAGGCCTACTGATAACAAACATTTAAATTTTTTAGTATACTAGGGACTGCCCCAAGTAAACGTAGCAGATGCAAAGAGTACGGCCCCTTCTGTTTTACAGTACATGCTAACAAAATTCCTTTTGACTGAGGTGGAGCCAAGCCGCGGAAGATAATTCACCAAACCCAAAGAGGCCATCAAGTTCTCCAGATTACTTCTTGTCGAAGTACATTAAATACTTAGTTTATGAGCCACCCTGCCTTAAAATGTATATGACGTAAACGGTGGAGGCGATATTTTGACACATTTGTTGTCGTATGGTGACCACTTGTGATGTTGGTCTACTTTTTTATGAGTAACTGAGATAAATTTTGTATGGTAAACATTGCCTGCAACCAGCTATGAATAAAAATGCTTTAAGTTTTGCTCTACTGTATTATAATTTAAACATCTTGTGTAACATATTATGTTGCTTCCTCAATATCAAAATTTGGCAATATCAAAATTTGTTTGAAATGTTAATCATTCATTATTTAAATTACAACGCATGGCTTAGTTCGAATTATTGGGGATGGTGCGTTACTATTTCGGGCTTTGTCTTACATTACGAGTATAGGTCACCGCTATCCTATTTAGATTTAAGTGCCTCTGTCCAATACAATCGTCACTTCCGAGAAAGTACCAGCAGAGTATACTATAATCAGTTTACATTGGCTTTGGAATAAATCGCCGCGGGGGCAGGGGTGGAGCCACTAGTGTTAATATTATTAGCAGTGACCTATAAAGGAGAGGCTTCTCACGGGAGTTGGAAGTACTCATTACTTAATAATTAATTAGTGACTGTTCCTGGCTGTGGTGCGACATGGTCACTCTAATCATTGATTGTTACTGAAATTGGATTCTAATTACAATCCTTGATACCACGTGACCTGTACTAGTTTTAACTGTAGCCTAATTCAAAGAGTTATTTTGCAGGTAATCTTTTGCCGTAAAAATAAGTACAAAACAGATTTGTTACATGTTGTTAGATTTAAAAAAGATTTATTTTCATTCAATTTTGTAAGTTATAAAAACATGAATGGAGAGTGGAAAATTTACCAGTAGAAGACGTTTGTTGAAGTGTATTAAAATTAAAAATCTGTTTTAGTGTCACAGAAAAGTCCATTCAGCTGCCAGTTACTTGACTAGAGTGAAACATTTATGTAAACAAAACTACCTTTTCTCAAATACTTTTCTTAGTATTTAATTGTTTATTCATTGAAATATATGATTAAAAATACACAACACCAAAATAATGTCATTTACTTTAAATTTAAAACTATTATAAACACAATAATTGTGCAGATATAAATTCACAAACAAATTTGGAAATTTCTTCACTTCAAAATATAGGCCTAGACATAACCTGAAATCTATAAATCAAATTATTTTGTTTAAGAAAACCTGTACTTGTGTTTAAAATAACTAATATAAATAATTATGATTTTAATATCATGAACTTGAACTGTTAGAAAGTATGAAATAGAAATGCATTGTAGTTTAAGTTGTTGCAGTAAAGAGCCAATAATTGTACGATCACTGAAAATCATCCGTTTGCTCAGATATAATCCAAAATCTAATTACACAAAATGTTTGGTCTTAAATGTATTCTGCGTAGGCGAAACCCTTTACATATATTTAAACTTTACTGCATTAATTGCGTATACTAAGATACTAACAATTACAATAAAGTAAAAATTGGCAGTACCATGAAATTTATTTTATTTTTGCGTTTTCATTTAATCTTACTGAGATAACAAATTACTTTAGGGTAAGGATTAATAATATCAGAATATTATAAATCAAAGACGATTCCTGAAAATGGAAAAATAACAAGCTAGAATGGCGCCGCTGTAAATTGTTGATTTCAATAAAATTCCTATCAATATAACAAGAAGTTGTTTACGTAGCTGTAGTGCATTCATTTACATATTGTATGTACCATGTTTTTTTTATTCCCATAAAGATTAATCGAACCGATTTTACAAACTGGGTCACTATGAAATATCAATATTTATTTTGACAGACAGTTGCTCTAACGAATCAAGAAGATCAAATATTTATTTAACTAGTGTGATATGATTAAAGGATGTTTCGGAACTGTCTACCAATAATTTTAGTATTTGTTTCTGGGTCAAAGACAATTTTCAATATAATTATTAAAATACCCGAAAGTCTTTTGTTTTCACATGAGTGTCATTTGTTTTTTTTCACTTGTCAATTTTTATTTCAAAAATAGAAAATGATTTAATGAATTTTTCGGGCAAGAAGCGATACCTGAGAAGTTAAGTACTGATAAAGCGTTCTGAAACATTATGTACATAATTTAGTATGCAATTCATATCTCTACTGTATGCATGTGTTTCTAATGACCTTTAAAAAGACTTTAAAATGGAAATGTTATTTATTTATGAGATTTAAACAACAATATCAACATTTTGAAAAGTGTGTTTACTCTTGACTATTTTTCCTAAATCAAACGTCTAACTACTGTCTATCATTTAGCAGTAAATGGCTTTAAATGTCAATTTTTCTCCAGTATTTTTTTTTTTTTTTTAATAGTGAAGTTTGTTAATTAAAGTTTTGGAAGTTGGCGTTTATAAGTTGGTTTAAGTAATCTGTACTTGTTTGTTGTATAAGCATCTCCTTACTTACAATTGTGCTAGTTTAAATGTATTTTATATTTATTTCGGAGTCACAAAACATCAACATCAAAGTATCTAACATAAGGATGAATATTAATACTGGTAAACATAAGTATTTGGATTTCAAAAATAAATAGTTGAGACCTAACGTTTTACAAACCCACAATTCCAGGTCCCTGCAGCAAAATGTAACTATTCGTATTGCAGCGTGCTATGATCAGATGTAAAGCATTAAGCGATGTCTACACCACCTTACACATGCTTACAATAGATTACTTGTGATAAACCAACTGTGTGTCTTGTCATAAGCTTACACTTACACGTTCCGACCTAGCTATTACAATCTGGTGATGACCTTAGAGATGACGATTAAACAGTCCAGTTTAAACAGTGTAGTATGTACATAGGCTAAGGGTAACGTATTAAACTTAACTTACAATTTAGTTGTTTAGTTATAGTTTTTGTTCCTTGTTTTGTGTTTCGGGTTTTTATTTAAATCAGAGTGTTTGTTGTATAAACATTGAATTAATAAAACATAAATGCATTACAGTTAAATAATTTACATTATATTTCAATTTTACTTATTCATATTAAGTTTTATGCACCATGTATGGGCCCAACTGTTTATATAATCTATTTCTTCTTGCAGTTTTCCAGTTGACTGCTCAATTGTATCGCCTACAGATAGCACAGCAGTGTCATCAGCAAATGTAGCAATATAAGTATCTGGGAGTCTTAGTAAGTCAGTCTACGTTAATTATACAAATAAAAAGATACATAATCATATTCAAATTATTGCCAATGGGGGCCAATGGCAATGTAATCCCACACTATAACTCAGCAAAATACCTGGGCATGACTCTGGATGTGGAAAGAGCATGTTAAAAAGTAATACAATGAACTGAACATCAGGTTGAGAAAGATGTATTGGCTGTTGGGCAGAAAGTCCACGTTATCCCTGCACAACAAGCTAAAGTTATATAAACAAGTGCTGAAACCCATATGGACTTATGGCATACAGCTATGGGGATGTGCTAGAAATGCTAATAGGCAAATTATTCAGATTTTCCAAAATAGAACTTTTGAGAATGATAGCTAATGCACCATGGTATGTTCGTAATTGCGATCTACATAGGGATTTAAAAGTGACCACTGTTGCTGAAGAAATTAAAAAATGTGCTCAAAGTCATGAAAGACGGCTAAAAATTCACATTAATGAGGAGGCGTGTAAGCTTCTCAATAACGATGAACTTCATAGAAGACTCAAGAGGACTAAGCCTTTTGAGCTGACATCATAGATCAACATACTAGGAGCGCCGATGGGTTAACCTGGACTGAAAAATTACATGTTATGTTGTTAGAATTACATGTTATGTTGTTAGATTTAAGCTGATTGTTAGTTCTTAGAACTAGTTGCAGTAAAAAAAAAAAAAAACTTATTCATATCAAAATAATAGCATTAAAGATAACACAAAATATTAATTCTGGTGCAACTAATATTGTTGGGATGATGGGGTTATCATAACTTTCTTTCTATGATTTTTGGAATAAAGTGAAGCATCAGACAATGCTTATCAAAGATGAAAACAGCACAGCAGTTTTTTACAATTGTTTGTTTGAAAATATGCCATTGTTTGTGTATGTGAGCTTGTGCTTGGGGACATGTGTTGCATTCCAGTTCGTATATAGTAAATTTTTTTTATATTTTAGGTCTATTATTCTGGTTCTGCATTCCTTCTTATTCTTAATTTTTGTTTTAAGTAGGTTGACAGTTTTGGCACAGTTCTCTAGGTTTATGTATTCTGTTTAGTTTATATCTGTTTTATCTTTCACTTGATAACGAGCACTACTTTATCCTTTCCAAATGTCTTTTGTTATTTTTCCTTAAACACAAATGATGTCAAATGTCAGAACAAAAATATGAACAATCTATCATTAGAAACTAACTTCAAATACTTCTAGCACAGTAAAACCATTGATTATGTAAAATGGGTTCACTGATATACACGTCGTATACAAATTTTACTGCGCTATATTTACAAACTTATTTCAAATTTTGTATAGGCAATGTTACTATAAAGAATGTTTACTTTTAAAAAAATAATTTGCTATTATCATAATAATTTTAAATGTTAAGTATTACGACATTAGAACAAAATTAATAGTAACAAACCCTATTTACTTAAAACATTTTGCCGTCAACAGACGCCGAGTGATTTCATACTTTGCGCCATAAAACTGAATATTTATAACACAAAAGTACAAACATATGTTTAAAACAAACCGAGATTGTTCCGAACCAAATGTTATGTTTCACTTGAACACATTAAGTAATCTATTGCTAGACCAAGTCATTCAACCTAAGCACTAAACGCCACGTTACCGAAAATAGACCCGCGTAGTAAGTCTTCAGTGTATTGGAGAAGTATAGAAATTTGTGTATAGGATATAAAAGAAACTAAAACGGCTTATTAATTTTCAAATTCTTGACACCAAACTAAATGATCTGTGTAAAAATGATGTCATTTCAAATAGGGAACATATTTAAAATATATACATATATATAATTTTGTTGTACTAACATAAAATCTGACTCAATAAATAATTTTAATATTATTCACTTAGACGTGGTGATGTATGATACTTGGCAGTAAATTGTATTGTTATTATTTAAAATTATCAACGATTTCGTAATATTTTGGTTATGATAATCTTTGTTGTTGTAGACAAATTATGTTTTTATTCTTTGGTCGTAGATTCGGTTATACTTTGATTTACAGACACCTTTAAACATATTTTATTTTACAGTAACAAATTTGTATCTTATCTTATCTTTTTTGTAATATTTTAAAGTTATTTAACGTAACTTTTTTATTTGTTAGAGGGTGTATGTTTACCTGTTTACGAAATATTATTGAAATTTCTCATTCCAATCTTAAACTATAATTTTTCTTTTAAAATATTACTTACAGGCAGAAGGAGAAATTGTAATTATGCCGTTTTTGGTTGTTATTTAAAAAAATATTTGGAAGATGTCTAAGGATGTTTAATTTGCTTTTTTTTAACTATTCAAGAAATAATAGTAAACAAATAGATAATCACTACTTAGATCTTAAACATACTGCCATAATTTGCAGAGTCAATTTACAATGTTAAGCTTTATCAGAAATAATGTTGTAAGTAACTTAAATAAAGTAAAAATGTATATTCCTTGAAGCTTTGTATGTATGTGAACATCTTGAAATTGGTATACATAGACTGGAATATCTATTGGTATAGATCAATCTAGAATTTCTTATGGAACTGTGTTTATTATGTAGAAACTACAATTAATTTCTTTGGTATATGATTATAACATTATTTCAATAACATAGGATATTTTGAAAAATTGGTTTATGTCATATTAAATTTTATATAACTGATTTGAAAATACAATAAAGTCTAGCTCATGTATTATGTAGGACGAATTTGTTGAATAGGAATGCTTTCGGCATCATGGCCCTATTGCTTTTACGTTACTTAAAAACTTTATTTTTTGGCTTTACCTTTTGGCTTTGTTAAAAGATTATACAAAATGACTATGGAGTTGAAACACCGAATAGTAATTAATTATCTTACGGGATCTCATAAGATCTTGAAAAACATGGCGATTGACTATGTTTCTGAAATCTTGCGTCACGAACTTTTGCGTAGACACAAGTCAGAGAGTGGAGAGGGAATAGGTGATACGTAGTATATAATAATACGTTATTTTACTATTATAATTATTTTATTATAATTATGCAATTTCAAAATATGATATGATATTTTTGACAATATATTAACTTGTGTAATTTGTTGACCATTATTCTCCTCTAGTATTAATACTGATACAAATTTTAATATAAATCGGTCATAGAAGTTATCACTTCCGACGTGTGGTATTAAGCACACCCAATGTTGTTAAAATCTGTATATTTATATTCAAAGAATCAGTATCGAACTGTTGTCCATTTTATTTATAGAGCAGTCTATATTTTATTCTAGTACAGCAAAATTTAAAACTGCTTATCTTCTGATGTAGGGCGGCACAAATTGTTGTTTTGATTGGTTGTCAGAAAGATGTCAACATTCCAGATTAGATCTTTGGTTAGGACTGATGAATTTACTACATACTGTGACAGGTTAGGTTAGATAATATTTTCCATTAAAGTTTATCTGAGTAATAGTATATATGATATTGGCAATTTATAAAAACCCATTTAAATCCTAGAGCCACCCAACTATCAGGCGCACTAGTCCCATGGAAAGAAAACAATATTTTTCGATTACATTATTTTATGAATTAAACAAATACAAAAATGATAGAAAAAACAATTAACAAATTGTAAGTACTACATATAGAACAAATACATTTTAAATTATACATTGTTTAATGTGCAGCCATAAATATTTGCTTGCAGTAATAATTATTATTTATAAGTTTGTTGTCTACTTTTTTAAACAACCTACTAGTAATTAAACCAAAGTAAAGATAGTTTTATTGTGCGCGTACCTGTCTTAATCAAGACTATATAGAAATAAAAACTTTTTAAATCAAAAGTACAAGTGATTTTTGACCTCACAAAATTGACTAATAGTTAACAGATTCTTCAAGGAGTCACCTACAAGAATCATGATTGTACCACATGCAAGAAAGTCAGAAAATCTTTCTCTCACTGTTATTTTTGAAAGTACACATAATTTATTTTTAAAAGCCGAGTTTAATACCAGGATTTAATTAAAAAATACTTTGAATGAACATTTATAAAATTTCCAAACATAATTTAGATACCAAAAGTATTATTATTTTTCTCAGGAACTTGAACAAGAGAGCTCGTTTTCCCAAGAGCTTTTAAACGAGAGATCAGAAATGTTTTTTATAATTCTTAGAAGCTACGAGATTCTGTCGTTGTAATACAATCTGTATACATGTAATGTAAACAATATTAGTAATATTTCTTTTAATAACCACAGTTTTTCGTTTTAAAACTGTTTAGAACCGAACTTCCTGCACGGATGTTCGTAAAGAATTTTATAGTTTAGACAGAAGGAGAAACAAATAGTTCTCAATTCGTTTCCTCAAATAAGTAATAATATAATATTGGTCAAGGTAAATCCTGATAATATAATGATAAATATTCGACAGTACCTTAATTTACGAAAAATACATTTTTTAATGTTTGAATAAAAAGTATTTGTTTTAAACAGTTTTTTTTAAGAATTACTTTTTTTGTAGTAGCATATTAGTTTAGACTATTAGTAGACTTTTTTGTCTATTAGTTTTATTTTGATTGTAATAATTTTAATAGACAACTATCTATGATAATGTTTAAATATTTTATTTCTTGGGATATTGAAGATATCTCTACACAAAGTCTCGGTAGATAAGTATCACGTATTGTTCTCATATTTTGTATGTGGATCCTCTAAAAATAGCATAAGACATGTAAACAGTAACATGCAAATTTATGGACTTTTTGGGGTAGAGAACACGTGACTAAGTTGTATTTTTGTTATTAAAAAACATCTTCAGCACGATTGTTTCATTGTTAAACTCTAAAAAATTATCGTTGAAAACTAAACCACCGTTAAAAGCCAATTTTAATATATATCGGATTCGGCCTATCGGGAAAATACTACTAATTCGTCGATTATTTAGGGTTGATATCAATCTACCGACCCTGGAGACCGAACGGGGTGAATGTGAAATTGAGCATCCTTAAACCCGGCGATTACTCTAGGGAGAGTTCTTTGTTGAATGTTCAATTTTCTGTTGATTTTTAAAAATTGTTTCAACCAATAACTTCACATAAATGGGTTTAATAACAAGAGTTGAACACTTATATATGACTGTATTTCAGTAGAATAACTAGTAAATCCCCGTGAAAAATCACAGGCTGATTAATTAGATACACATCAGAAATACACAATTTAAAAAACAAACTATTTACAAACAGCATTAAAGCCTACTTATCTAGGCCTACCTAAACATAACACCAAACTATAATTTACACTGGGTTTCTTTAAGTATTACAGATGATGGGTGAAATCAGCTGTTAAACGAATAGGTAGGCCTATTTCTTCTTTAAATTTGTATAAAAAAATATATTGATGATAAAAGGTTGTATTTATATATAGTTTATAACCTCAAAGCAAAAAATACAACGTATATTATAGCATTCATTAGTTCTATATAATTCATATTTAAAAAAAAATCATCTTTACAAGACATTATAATCATTGAAGTTGTAAACATAACCTCAAACTATAATATACTCTGGGTTTACAGATGATATGAAATCAGCTGTTATATTATATTAAATGTTACTCCACGTACGTACGCTCGTACACTCGCTTTTATAGGAGGTAATACAATCAGGGTTTATTCGTCTGTATTCATAGCTGAAGTTACTTTACCTGTTGATTAGTTTCGAAATAGTTACAATGTAATACAATGTAATACTAAACAATATTTTACATAGCCTACTGCGTTATACGCATGTAAATTCCCTTAGTTGTATATATTTATACGGTTTCTAAATGCGTGGAACAATATTTTTGGCATTTAATTCAAACAATGTTTGAACTTTAAAATTTACAAATTAAAATAATTTAACAATTTTTATTTACTTTCTATAATATTATAAGAGATTACTGACCTCCAAATTCAGGAAAAATGGAGATAACTGGCAATTTGTGTAAGAATACATACATCCAAATACAGTAATACAAATATTACTTAAATAATATGTAATCTAAACTCATATTTCACGTTTCGTATCATACGTAATTCTTCTTAATGCCGAGGTATTCTATCAAAATTAAGTAATATGTTAGAAAATTTATAATTTAAAAAAAATTAACTTAAATAATCCGTTTGTCTTGTTGCTTGTCCGCCTTTCTTAGCTTTGTCTTATTTTGTCTTATGTTTGCTTTGAGTAGCAAACAAAGCTTCTGAAGATGGGGTCTAACCGAAACGCGTCAAGCGAAAATAAGACAAAGCTAAGAAATGCGTATAAGCAACAAGACAAATGTTTCAAGCATCTTAGCAGAAATAATAATAACAAATGTAGTGATTAAATAATCCGTGTTCATCCAATTTTATATTTATTACCACACCAAAAGTTGTATACAATAATAACACAGCCGATTAAGACTAGCCATAATTAAAGGCTAGATAAAATTGCACATGACTTGCACTTATAGAAGATTATTATATATATATCTCATGTATCTTAAACAACTTTAAGGTTATCTGGCTGGAAAAGATTTTCAAAATAATTCTTATCCACAATGATTGTGTCGTTTTGATGAAGATAGTTTTCAGTAGTTGTGATTACTTTTTTTTAAATCATAAATATTATAAGTGTTAAGTTTTAAGACATAATTTATTTATCGTCATACTATTAAAACTAAAATAAATAATAGGCAATTGTTTCAGTTAGCTTATTGATACTATCAACCTACTTAAAGATTTTATAACTATTACCATAATAATTTAATACATTTGTTTTATTTATTTAAAATGTCTTTGCTTTAATTGAAGTCTTTTTTATATTAAGTTGCTAATGCAACTAATTAAAGTTGTAATTTAATTGAATATAACTTTGTGACTACGTATATTCCAAATATGTTTAGACTATAACAAATAAAATGAATAACCTAATAAATATATAATACAGACCTATAACAAAAATTATAGTTTGTTAAAATATGTTAAAATCAATATTGCAATAATGATAAATGGCATTAACTATAAAAAAACCTTTAAATTGCAAAAGTAGTAGGCCATTTTACAGATTTTATAAAAGTCGGGATTAATTCAAAATGGACTGCAGCATTTGGGGTTTTTAGAGTAGTAAATTTCAGAAAAAATATAAGTACACACTGACAATAGAAGTTTAATAATTTTATAGACGCCAAAATACATAAAGCCCGTTAGTTGAAACTACAACTACATTAGTGATATAAACTATAAAATCAATAACAGCTAACAATATCCAGCAAATCCTAAGGTTGTAAGCATCGGCTAGCACAAATGTTAGAAATTTGTATTCACAGCAGTTTTTAGCATAACTTTATTCTAAAAGCATGATTTTCCTTATTAATATTTGCTTATAAGCATATTTAAATAAACTTAATGTTTATTCATCTGGAAGATTGGTCTAGGGAAGTAATGAATGGAGGCGATGTTCTTAAATACAGCATTACCGAATGAAAAACATTTTTCTTCTCAAAAGTTTAGTTTTTCTGTTAAGTATATAAATACCACTAGCAGCACAGGTTTTTCAAGATTTTAGCTTAAGTGCTTTTGGAAATAGAGGAGGGATTAGTTTTTGGCAACATTTTTGAGAATATCTTAAAAAGAACGTATCCAAAAATTCCTTAAAAAACTGCCTTAAAATCTTTTTTAAACTATAATCCACACACAGTACCATGAAATAATAGGGGTACCAAAATTTGTCTTTCAAAAATGTATAGCAAAATATATTTTTGAGTTTTTATTATTGGAATATATTCGAGTTGGCATGCCGTTTACTAGGTGTAATTTCAGTTTGATAGCGTAAACCTATTCTGAGAAATTTTACTGTGACAGACAGACAGACAAACGTAATTAATAGATTTCGGAGTTTTAATTTTATTTACAGAATAATAAAAATACATAATAGTTTTTAAATGTTTAACACAAGCGACAAGAAAACAAAATATGTAACGAACAAAACAAAATTAATTAAACTATGTAAACAGTAAGATGACATTTGTAGTCATTAAACTATATTATATTTTTAAAATTTTTAAAGTTATTTATTAACGCAAACATTTTGTTGACGTAATTCAAAATATACTGCAGCTTATTGTGTCAAAAATGTAGTAGGTATGTATAGTATATATTTAACTGTGAATACAAAGAAACGCAACTGCACAGATATTTACCAATGCACTGTCCGCAATGCGAAGTCATACAATAATACTATATCACTGTTCAGCTCTGGTTGGCGAGTGCAGATCAATGCGCGCTGAGCTAACCCATGCGTGAGACATGCCATTAATCCTAATATTTGCTACATGAGTAATTAGACACATCCAGGTTGGTTTTCACACGACAAGCCTGGCTGGCATTCATCTACCAAGCTAGATCTATCCGTTCAAATACTATGATACAACGCAAATACAAACAATAAACGTAACTTTATATAGATTACCTCGCGTTATTATACTTGCAGCTAACTTTGTAAAACATTTAAAAATATTATCTTTGTATTTTCGAAAAAGAGGAACAGTTCTGATCGTCCTTTTGCAAATCAGATATATATATCCTCTAATCTATAAACAAAAACAAATGTTTGTGTTTTTAAGGGATTCTCAGAACTACTTTCTCGATTTGTATCAATCTTCAACTGTTGGAATGGATATTTTCTCTAGATAAATATAGACTAGTTTTTCCAACTGAATAAATGTATTTCACATTGTAGGAAACGGCTTCTTACTGTATGTACTTTCTGTTAATGTATTAATCTTAGGGTACAGAAAGGTTCAATATAAATGTTCTCAGAATTGAGGAGAAAATAATAAAATTTACGAATAATTAAGTAATAAGCATTTAAAATACACAGATGATGGAAGATTTTCATTGTTGGTAAAATAATTAGGTGTTTACTAATACACTTTTAAACTGACACGTAGAACATTTCTCAGTAACATTTTCATTAACCGCTGATGTCATACTTTAACTAAATTTTTTGTATATCTAGTTGTTGATTAGCTGTTTGTTAGGAGTAGGTCTTGGTCATGCAGGGTCTTTTTTAATCTTGATTATAACTCGTAAAGTTGATAATTTTAATTCGACAATAATTGATATTAGTAACCATTTTATCAATTGGGTTCTGATTAATCCTAAGGCTTTAGACAAAAAAACAAGACTTGTATGGATAAAGAAAGGGGTTTGTGTGCCAAGCAGGCAGGTCTTCCGTAGTGCATTTTAAAGTATGTTGCCATAAATTTAAGATGATTCATACAAATCAAGAATATTAGTAAATCAATTGGCCTACAAATTCATGTTTGCCAATATTAGAATTAAAAGTTTGGTTTATGCAAAGGTTTAATAATTTCAAAAATAGATTTTCGTTGACTCAATATCCACGCGGCCAACCTCTTACTTAACTTTCAATTAAGGTGACTCGATATGAAATGAGTTTATAAGGAATGAAAGTCCAGACTCAAAGGGATCTTGTTTTGTGTCAGTGAACATTCCATAAATAAGGCTTAGAACTTTCGTTTTAGTTTAAATCATAAATAGAGGTCAGCAGCTACCTATAGCGCCAGAAGCAGTGAGTTATAACGCAGCTATAAATATTCACGTGTGAAGCTGCATAATTTAATATCACCTGGATGATATACTGGTATATTTACTCATTGAGTGTTTAGTCTACCCCGTTAGTTGACGATACCAGAAAAAACTTTCGTTCTGGATAGTTTAGCTCTTTTAAAAAATAAGAGTTATAACTATATTTTATATTAAAACTTTTCTTTTTTAAATACATACAATGTTTAAACATTTACAAGCAACTGGAGAAATATTCAAATTGAAAACTACTAGGCTAATTTAGATGAAATATTTACTTTTATGCGTTATCTCGAAACGATCAAACTGCTCGACCAACTATCAAAAGTGGCTGAGCAGTAGTATATATATGGAAATTTATGAGTTTGTGAATGGTACATTTTCTGTTAAGATACATCAAAATAATGCAGGAAGAAGTATTGTTGCTAGGACTAAGGTCTTTAGAGAACCATTGTAACATTTACTATACAAAAATAAACCAGTAATTTATCGTAATATTTACAGAATTTAATTATCGTGCTACATAAAAAAAACTTGGGTTGTGTTTTTTTCTTAACATCTTTACTTGATGCTAGTTAGACTGATGATGATGAGGAAGTAGCGTAGTGCACGGAAGTCGAACGTCAGTAACTGGATTCGAAATTAAGGCAACCAGCTGGTCGCACACTTTAAGCCTTGGCTCCTCGGCCGCTTTCCGATATTGCGATACAAATGAGAATTTGTATGTGTGCTAAGCGACTAATTAGTAATAACTATTCCCCAAAATTACCAGAAATTCTCGAGAGCAAATCGCCCAATCACAGATTATATGATTTTGTTATGAATGGATTACACGAAGGCTCGTATTTATTTAACATAAATAATTAAACCATTTGAATAAGCTTAACATTTGAGATCAAAATGGGTTTCTCTTCATAAGAAAAACATAAGTTATTTATATCCTAGTTGTGTTGTAAATAAGTGCATAAGTGCAGAGAAATAAATGCAACCAAATGTATTTAGTAAATTCAGAGAAATCAAATTATTGGTCAAGTTTGTCTGCTCCACAAACAGATAGTCCTAGTATGAATGGTTTTAACTTCTGTAATAATGACAGAATACAGTTATTGTACAGTTCCACATGCTAAACTACAAAGACTACGTCTGCTTTTGTAAAATAACTGTCATGTGTTTGTATTCGATTGTTGTCAACATGCAGGTACCCGGGCTTCATTGTGCTGCTTAATTACAAAGGCAATTGCAAAAGCAAAATATGTTTAGCCATACTGCACGTGAAAAAGTGTAACAGATTGAAATTATTCTAATTTTAATGAATTCATCATCTGCGCTTTTTCTTCTTATCCGAGGGCGATAATATCATATCTTTCATTAACAAATGAGAATGAGTAACAGGTTAAGTGATTTTAGTAAGTTCTTAGATCACATGTTTAATCCAATTAATTTTACTTATTAAATCGTCAATTTTAAAATAAGACTGGTACAGGAAAAACTTACAAAAACAGAGAAATATTTTTAATCCAAGATATCGTAACATATATTCTATGGCTACAAGATACAAAATAGTATTATAATTAACTATAGTAATTTCAAGAGGGTGGAATGAAACTCAGAGCAGTTATTAACGAATTTCCATAGAAAAAATGAGCTATTGCAGTGGCCCTTAAGGTAAGACCCCAAGGTCGGGAGTAGCAAATGAGCACCGATCATGGTCCCGAGAATACGTTTTGGGGTGACATTAAAAATCATATATGTACATACCTATATATGTATATATTTGTTCGCATTCTAGCGGCCGCATTTTAAGTCCGATTTGGTTCAAATTTGGTACACATGTTGGTTGTCTGCGTCGCTCGGACGAGTTCGTTAGCCAAAAAAATCCAACAATCGGAAGCACGTTTTTTGACTGGAAGTAACTATTTCTTGAGATTTTTCCTACGAAAATGACTGTTTTTGAGTTTATAAATTTAGAATGTTATTCTGCACATTTTGTTTTTTTACGCGACCTTATAGCTCGCTTGGTTCCCCCAAAATCGATCAAAACGTAAAATACCATAGAAGTACCCGGTTCAAAGCTATGTGGTGGATATTACCGTGGGGTTGGCGTGCGAAGCACGCAATGCTTTGTGTATTGAAGATAATCCCAATATGTAGAATGGCGTGCGAAGCACTCAATGCATTGTGTATTAAAGATACTCCCAATATGCGGAATGGCGTGCGAAGCACGCAATGCTTTTTGTATTGAAGATACTCCCAATATGCTGAATGGCGTGCGAACCATTTTGCAGCTATTCAGCACCGTCGCGAATAAACCTATTTCCCAAATTGTTGGTTGAAACCCTATAACATAGGCATATAAACTTAATTTTGGAAATTTGTCAACTCACGTCAGCGGTTCATCTGCGTGTTCGAATTATTAGTTAATTGCGACAGAAAAAGATTATTTAATTTGTGGAAAAATTAAACCTTACATTCTTACTTTTAAAGACGCAAACCCAATAATATAATATCCGAATTAGCATTATTAGAACTCCTTAAACGTATAAATACGTCAAATACCAAACTGCGTTTTATAATTGTAAAGTCGGAATTACAAATATAATAAACCAGTTTACAACTGTTTTCTGTTTCTAGTGTTAATAAGATTACAAGTACTGTTGTGTTATCAAAGCAAACACACCACGACCCAGAATATCTACTAAGTCGTTGCCAACCAAGTTTACAGCATTAGGGTTAAAGCTTTCCTTTAAATGTAATGCATTTACTTACATCACTCTTATTACAATTTTGGTGACTAACAAATACAATACCTATAAAAAGTAGTTCATATTTCAATGATTCAGTTGTTTTCTTTGACTTGTACGTTTTATTTCTAATTAATTTTGAATCTGTATTACTAGCCTTCCTTTCTAAGAAAGATGTACTATTCTAAGTTTCTCTAAAAGTTATACATTATTACGTAACTATACGAATTATTTACTGTATACTTAATACCTAATAGTGTAGGGTATAATCAAGAACATTGTAACAGAAAGTATACATTTAAGTGAAGCATTTTTTAATGAGCACCATTTATGTTTGCCACTATGTTTTAATTATATCTGCCAGGTAAAAATTGTTTGAGCTGTCAATATTGTGTATAATATACAGGATCTTATAAAGGTTACGTTTGTAAAAACAAGTTAAAACATATTCGATGACAGCTAAGGTTAAATAAAACATTAATATTCTGAACAGCTCATTTCAAGTTTAAAGAACTCGATAAAGACGGGTCAAAGGTAGGAAGAGAGTGTTTATGTCGTAAAGTCATGAACCCTGGGCTCAACGCACACCCAATTGGCTGTTATGGCATCTCTACAATAACGCCCAACGACCTGAACACACGAGTACACAAATACTCCGGCTTACAAGATATACTGTCACTCCTCACTTCCTTAAAGATAACATTTGTTTGAACCTTCTGCGAAGTTTCCTTTAAGCTTCCTTGGAAATCTTTCACCAAATTCTTACTGTTAGTTTTAAAATCGTGTATACCTCTCACAAAATAATTACTATCATTTGGCAAATATAGCCTATATACCTGGGTTTAATCTTCAAGATCAGCGTAATCGAGATTTAATAATTTTACTTAAGCCTATTTAGTTCAAAATATTCTTCAAATTGATCATAATGTTACGTTTATAAAAAAAAATCATCTTAATACTTTTGGTAATTAATCAGATTAATTAACAACACGAACTGTTGATATAAAAGATGTTTACGAACTTTTATATTCATTATAAACATGAGAAATGACAATATATTTGATTGATTGTTTAACCGACTTGTATTTGATTCATTGTATTTCTTTCGTATGATCATAAACAAATTGGTTAAATAGCCTCAAATATAAGTAGTTGATTCCTTTCACGTTTATCTTGGAATACCTTGGTGGTAAAAACATGTTTTACTACGAAGCAGATACTATTATATAGACCTATATACACATAAGAAAGTATAAAGTTGTTTTAGTGTAGCTATCATTAATCTAAAAACTTCCACCGTAACCTGTAGAAATATTAGGCTAAATATATTTACAGGGTTTCACATGTAATTTTAAACAATTTAAGAATATTCGTGGATTATTACTACAATACATTTATGTATTGGAGAAGTAAAACTAGATGTAAACTACGAAATGCAACTCTTTCTCTGTGGTTTATAGTAAATTAAAACGAAAATTTAGCACTATATTGTTGAAGGCATAAAAAAAGCAATATTATTTATTAAACAATAAAACAAACTATAAACTTGCTTTTGCGAAAGTAAAGGGAAATATCACGTCTGCAATTTTATTCTCGCTCTCTCAGAAATATAATAAAATGTCTATCTCAATACTTTATGAACCAAATATTTTAAGACTAAAAATAAAAGATTTTACAAAATACAATTTTTGTGGAGTTTAATTTGTTTTAAATAAAACATTGTGTTTAAATGGTTAGTAAATTTATGAATCTGTCATATAAAATTTATATTAAGATACAAGTTCAAAATAAAGACAAGTAATACATTTTGTACACCTACTAATCTTTAAGTCATGTCTGACGTAACTGACGTGTTAACTCCATAGAATAATAATTTGACATTTGTACGCCAGCTGTTTTACTTTGATTTAATTTCTTAATATATTTCAAAAGTCATAATACAACTTCTATGTATGTATCATTTTATTTTATTTTGCGATTTTACAATTTCAATGCAATTGTCTATTTTTTCAATTTGGTGTCCAACTAAAACATTTTGTATGGACATTTTTATTTTCTGATGTTTTGCCCGCTGATTAAGATACTTAAGTTAGTAAGTCCCTAACGTAGCCTATGTTTGATGACGTTATTTTTCATACTTTTCAATGTAAAATTAAGTATAAACTCAAATCATACATAGTTGAAGAAAAAATGGACAAATTAATTATAAAAATTAGCGCAAAGCTTCTAGTTCTCAAACGAAAAAAGTAATATTGGCATGTTTCAATCAAGTTTTAATAATTATTGTTAAATTATGTACATTTAACTTATACATGAGATTGATGTTATGTTTTATGTATGATCAATAAATATTTTTTGGAAAAAATAATATTATCTAACATTTTAATCATTTATACAAATTTAACATATTTCTATTCACTAGTAAACTTTAATGGTTCACTTGTATATTTTTAATCAAATTATTATACACATTTCCCTAAATTGGTACCATAAACTGTATTTTATACTCATAAATAAAATACACATTTGCATAGAATAATTATTAACAATTAAAAGTTTTCAGTTTCATTTATGGAACAAAATTCTCAATTTGTAAGTTAGTTGTCAAAGAAGATACAACTTAACTTCTAAACGAATAGGTTTATAAAAGATAGTCGAGAGTAAAAGTCTTATAATTCAAAAATATAAACAGTGAGTTTTAATAAGGCATTCTAAAGTTGGCAGCCATATTGAAAAAATGTCTGATAGTACACCAAATAAATAAAACATTTCAGTGGTGTTTAGGTGTATACATTTTTAAAGAGTTTTATTCACATAGAACATCAATTATAGAAAATGTAAACATACCAAATAAAATAAATAAAAAGTTCAGAGGTGTTTCAATTTAACTGTGCATACATTTTTAAAGAGTTACATTTGTGTAGTAAATCAATTACGATTTAGTATTTTATTGGATAAGTCAGAGTACGTAGGTATAACCTGTGACTCAAAATAGAGCTTCTAGCAAAGCCAATTCAGTTACTACTTTGTGGTGTTACAATGTTTTCTACAAAATAAATACCAAATGTACAAACTTGGAAAGTAATTTGGCGAACTTTTCACATATGTACAAGAAAAGCATGCTATTGTGATGTAAAGTATATAAGGATAAATATCAGGAAATAGATGATTGAATGAATCGTAAATTATTGCGGTCGTTCATGTGTAATAGAAAGAATAGGCCCAAGTCGTAAAGCCATGAAGTACCACCATTTGTTCAGAACGTTTTGTTCCTTGTCCCCATCTGCAACCATCAAAACATTCGGTTGACAGACGTCACCTTCATGTTGACGTTATTACCTACACTCGTTACAGTTCTTGAAAGGAAACGATTTATTACGCCTTTTATCAAAATAGTAATCTGTCTTGGCATAGGATACATATTTTTTTATATATAGAATTTTGCTGAAGTAGAGCGTCAGTAAATTTCTACAGCTGTTATCACATCATATCAAAATAATAACAACAAAAAACCTACTTTCCCTGTTATGCATTTTTTGTTTGCATAAACAAAACCAATAAACGACATAGGTATCAATTTATCTCGAACTTATTTTGCCATTTACGTATCATAATATCTTTAACAAGCGACAAAATCTTAGTGTTGTAGGCAACTACCAGGAAATTATGTGTTTATACCGTAGTTTTTTATTGTTATTTTTATATATATATATCTGGGATATTTGTTACCTATATTTTTTAAAATTTACATAAAGAATTCAGAAGTAATTGTTTAATAAATATGATTAAATGAATTTGTTCATTAATTAGGGTCTGTGTAGCTTGTTCAAGAAGTTTAACGTCCTATTTTTATAATACCTGTTCAAACACAGTAAGCATTTATACTAAGCAGCGTATTTATTATGCAGACATTAATTTAATTACAGCATAGTTTGAAACTTATAAGGAATTAAATGATCAATGGGCCTAAGTTTAGTTTTATAATTCTAACTAAAATTAATTACAATTATATCGTGAAACAGAATTTAGGGTTTGATCATTGCTTTCCTTAATTTAAAAATGTTTTAAAATAACGAAATGTAGTTCATTTAGGATAAAATGAAATAGTACATAAACAGTACTTATATTCTTTTGATCGGACAAATCCATCATGTATTTTTGTGTTGATAATATATTTTATATGTTGCAACAATTCCACTAAGTTACAAATTTTCCCCAATGGTAACTTTGAAAAAACGTAACAATAATGTATGCACACTTTACATCACCCATTATTCTCTTTAATGGCTCCATTGGTAGTAATAAACCTATTTGGCAGAACAAAAGACGTGTGAGTTGATAGTTTGCCAAACGGACTACTTGTGGAGGTAAACTGCTTTCATTACACCTGCAGGAAGCCGTAAGTTAACAGTTTATGTTCCAGGCAAAACATAGGAAGTGAAAGCATTCTGATGATACATTTCACACTCTATCTCTTAATTGAAAACATCAACACTATTTCTGACTGTGTAAACTTCTACAACAGCGATGCCTCTATGATACATGAAAGTGTTTGTTCGTTGCATAACAGATCATTTAATCTTTCAAGAATATAAATCATTTTATGTTACAGCGAAATACAATTTAAATTAGGGAATCTAAACTTTCAGAACTCCTGTCGAACAAATTTCAATAATTTCTTTTGTCATTTAAAAGTTTTTATTTTGGGATTTAAAATAATTGAAACTTTTTTAAAGTTACAAAACTCCTTATCTGTTATTGCCACTTCCTTTATGTTTCAATGGATTAATTATATAATAGGCTCCGATTTCAAGCGATAAAAATAAAAATTTAATCAATAAACTAGCTGACCCATGCGAATATTTCGCTAGTTAGGAGTAGGCCTACACTTACCTGATTTAATACGTTCATTTAATTCAGTTAATTACGTTTATTTATATTCGTTGGTTTATAAATGATAGTTTATAAAAATGTACGTATAGATCTAACGCTTTACGTTGATTTAATTTGATTGATTTGCGTGATAGATTACACTTGCATAAAGAATGTAAACAATCTACCTAATACGAGGGCCGTCCAGAAAGTAAAGAACGTTTTAGCATGGTTAAATAAAAACAAAAGATATCAACACCAAACTTTATTTACACAGCCACAGTACCTTATTCTACTTTTCTACGTAATCGCCATTGTTGTCAAAACACTTGTTGTAACGTGGGACCAGTTTCTCTATTCCGATGTTATACTCATCAGCCGCGAAAGATTTGAGCCATATTATCACTGCTTCTTTAAGTTCATCGTCATTTCCAAACTGTTTTCCACCCAAAAATTGCTTCAACTTTAGAAACAGATGAAAATCACTAGGTGCTAGGTCAGGGCTGTAGGGAGGATGACAAAAGATTTCCCACTTCAGACTTTGGAGTTCTAGCCGCGTTCGTGCCGAGGCATGAGGCCGGGCATTGTCGTGAATGAAAAAAACTTTAGCCGACAGCATTCCACGCCTCTTGTTTTGGTTAAACATGATACACCACTTTCTTACTGATGACTCATTCATCGCATCTTCACCATACACAGCTTTAATTTGCTTATAAATTTCAATGGGCTTAACTTTTTGAGCATTCAAAAAGCGGATTACACCCCGTACTTCACATTTGGCGGGATTTTCGATTAGCGCTGTCATTTTAAAACGCTGCGAAAACCAGTAACGTGATCACACAGCAACGAGACCCACCCCACACTGAAGAGTAAGGAAGGGGCAAGCGGCCGCGCACGTAATCGCAGTAGTGGGGGATCTGCGCCGCACGCGATGCGCATTCGTTCTTTACTTTCTGGACGGGATAAGTAGCTGTCATGTTAGTTAAACAGATTGTTAATAGATGGCGCCTTTCATTAGGAATCATATGAACTTTCATAGGAAAGTTTTTAATACATTTTTTAACGAAAACATTAATTTTAAGCTATCAGTCTATTTTTCGTCAATAGCGGAAAACATAAGTAATTGTGATGAAGAATTAAGGGAGATATCGGTTAGCGACAAAAAAAACACCTTTTAGATATAATATTATAAGGATTTATTCATCACCAAAACTTCCTACAAGGTAAATACAGAAAGATATCGTTTTAATAATCCATGCAATACAAAATGTGTTGGCCACGTTTAGTTTATTCGTTTAAACTCTTTTATCATCTTTAAAGTTCTAAAATGTGAAACAATAAACACTTTTAAACTGAACTAAGAATCGCGTTCAATTACTTTTATAGAACCATACTTAAATAAATTTTAATATTTAAATACTGTTTCAATTTTGCTTGATATTAAACATACCCTAAGATTTATGTCGGTTCCATTTGAGGAATGTTAAAAGAGCTCTTCATAATAAATGAATTGTATTCCTCTAACAATCAGAGAGGAATTAAAGGAAGAGGCCGAAAGCACTGCAGTTAAAATGTATTGTTCAGACGATGGGTTTATTTATTTAAATTATACAGGATTGTGGCAATGGCAAAAACATAGAACTATAATACGACTTTCCATCCTATTGTTTCAAACCGGGAGAATTGGCCTTTCTACTATTTTCCACTCAGAAGTAGAAAATTAAATAAATAACGCAGAGTATAATAACTTTGACTATGTTTTAATATTATTGAATCACCGAATATAAACTAGTTATAAATTAATTGAAGCGTGTCCTTCACTGATATTTGTTTGAAAAGAATTACCATATTGCAGTATTAAGAAAAGTTATAGAAAGTTAGTTATGATTGAAAATAAGTTTAAGTTTTACTTACAAATTATAGAACCACAGATATACAAAGACTTTATAAAGTATGAAACTAGTTTTCTTTTTCTTTACAGTTACTACGTTTACAACAACTCTCAGCTCTTCCTTGTTGTTCCTTGCCGACAAAGATGTATGTTTCAAAGCCGAGTTCCGTTATTAATTAAGCTGTATCTCTATAAATGCGGAATTGAAAGTAAAAGTTTTCATTTGATTTTACGTTTTATGTTTTCAAGTTCTTAGCTTCGTCGTCCTCACTGTACAAAATGTGTTTAGACCAACTAAATAATTATACTGAAGTGTAAACTCAATTAAAAGTTTTAATTAAATATGCGGTATTAATTTGTTAAAGAGTTCCTACTTAACATACATTTTCTTTTCTTTTAAACATCAAACTCCAACACTTAAAGAAATTATTGCTTTGTTAGTAATTCGCTCAATTATAATATTAAACAAGAAAATAGATATCTCTGCATGCTTCGCACGCCAATCCTTGTATTTTATGTAGTACCTTTGCTTCGAAACTGCAATAATTCACAATAGAAACCTTCAAATATTTTAGGTTATTAAGGTGTAAAAATATACCTTTAGGTAGAATAGATGTTGCAAAATGCCTAAAATGTAGATATTTTATTATTCAGGGTGTTCATTAAGTCCCTTTAACTATTCATTTTTGTTACTATAAATAAGTTACAACAATAAGTTACCGACCGAAAGAACCTAGTTCAGTATACCAAAGAATCAATAAAAATGTCCTTAAAAATATACCGAAGAAATAAAAATGACATTTCATTTTTTTTTTATAATAATGACAACACTTTCTTCCATTTAAACAAACCGCACGACAATCGGACCGGTTAATCTCCAGAAATAGATATCATTAGCGTTGTAACCTAAAACAAAAACCCAACCCATAAAAATGCCCTTAAAAATATACCGATGAAATAAAAATATACTTTTTGCGCCTGGACGTGACAGGACGTGACGGATGTATATAGTCACCCTACCTAAAATGACGGGCATGGGGACGTGACGTGACGGGTGTGTCATATACCTTAAACTGTAGAGCGTTTTATAATTTTGTGTTTATAAAGCCGACTTAATTTCTTATAGGTTCCTTCGTCAAATCAGTTTAATCATTTTTCAAACACATTTTAGGCTTAACCTAGAAATGAATTGAGTTGCTCTAACTGGACACTTTAATCAACTGTTTTGATCAGTTATTGATCTGTTATTGTAGCCTCTCTCTCATTTAACCAACTGAAACTACATCCAGAACATAGTTAACGTCAAATACTAAGGTCATTACTTTATTCGACTTTATCATACAGACCTTTCAACACATGCAAAGGAAACAGCTGACTGGAATCTAAGTGACAATTTCCTACCATTTTCCATGCACAGGATTCCGTCGCATTTAAATCGCAATTCTTGATTTTGTATTCGAATGGAGGAAAAGCATCAATAATCTAACAAGAAAAGTAAAACTATGTGATTTTTGTCAAAGTAAATTTCTAGCAAAAAATAAAAAGAAGAAATAATACAATATGTCCTTTTGAAACGGTGCACCAATGGGTTATACAATTATTTTAATATATATTTTGATAAAAATACATAAAATAACAATGTAACTTACACTAAGAAACATTTGACTTAGAATCAGCTGACGGTTTACAGCTGATTTCATTGTTGGCATTCTTGATTTCAGTATTTTATTAAAATGTTTCATTACGTATGACTTAAGCTAGGTTTCCATTTCAACATTTCGTCCAATAATGTTGGGCGCAATGTTGCAAGTCTTGAACCTGTTTCCACTCTGTGCTTACAACAGTTTTGATAAAATAATAATAACTAAACCATGGTCACCATGGTAACAACAAAAAAGGTGATCTGCGCATGAGCTGCTTTGCACCCAACATTGCGCTGGAGTAAAGGACTGTTTCCATTGTGTTAGGCACAAAGCCGCAAGACACTGCGCCTCAACATTTTTGTCCCCAACATTGCTATGCGCCCAACTTTGCGCCGCGTCAAATTTATGTATTTCCATTTCAACTTTGCAACAAACAAAGGGCCCAACTTTGCGTCCAACATTGTTGGGCACAACTTTTGTTGAAATGGAAACCTGGCTTGAGAGTGACAATTATGTTGCACATGAAAATGCGAATATTTTTCAGTAGAAAATGTATTTAAGTGTGATGGGGAGGACTCTAAGAACATATAAGAAAATGCCCTCAAAAGTGTCTTAACGTCGATATTTCACATGGTATTCTTGTACGACAAATTATAGATCAAATATATAGAATACAATAAATCCTCGAACCACAAAAACAACACTTACAAGTTATTGAACAAGTTATGTGTAATAAATGACCATCCGAGGACGATTTCTCGAAATTTACAGAAGAAACACAACTTTGTCATTATTTTCTTTTAGCTATTGTTTGTGTTTTTGTCGTTTAGAGTTGTATTTTATTAAATTAATATTTGTCGCCACAGTACTCTTGAAACTTTTGTTTCAAATAGAAAACAAATCTAATAAAAAAGAAGAAGAACTATACGGAAGCTTTCATACTGGAAGCTCTTTTAATTGGTTTTACACAACTCATGAAAGCAGCTGTATATGAATCTAACTTGTAATTATCATATAAGTGTTCTAAACGTAACCTGCCCGATCCAACCAACCAGTATCCAGTTGTAAACGACTTGGCCTTTCGTTGCACCACTATTGTTTTATTTTTATACATGGAGATCTTAAATTATGTACAGTTGAATTAGTTAAACATTTGAGGTTAATTTGTGCAAATGTGGATGAATTCTAAAGATTATATTTTAAATTAGTTAAAGAATTGTAAAAATTTAATATAATTTTAAATTATTGCAGACACTGTTAATTTCACAAGTTCGGTAAAACTTCCTGTAAGTAGCCTTAAATTTAACAAGATCTTTGAGTCCTCTTGATGCCGAAAAGAACCTTCTTTGAAACTTTTTAAGAAATATGGGTGCACCCAACATAGATTTTTCTTTACTAAATAATAACAAAATCATCTCCTTTGGAAAAATACATTGCAACTAATGTTCATTATATCGATTACCAAATGTGAACAGAAATGCGAACGATTGAATGCATACAACTGATTGTATGAAACCGATTATGTCAATGTAAAAGCTGTCTAACACTAAAACTCAAGATAACAACTTCTGTACAGTTACAACGTTCAACAAAGTTTAGTTTGATTGTAAATTTCATATTTATCAGTAGCTTCTTGTCATTAAAAAAAATAATTACTGTAAACGTACTGTTTAAATTTCCGCCTCATTATCAAGAATATTGCAAATATCAAGTAATTGCGTCCACATCATCACATGTTTTAAAAGAATTTATAACCTGTATATGCGTTCACATTTAACTTGAACTTTTTTCCCAGCCGCTTCAACATATTGTTATTAGGTGAAGTGAATAAAATTGAGCACTTGCTCTTTCTACCAAAAATGGAGCTGATGCTCCGATTTCATGTGAATAAAAAGAAGTTACTCAATGAACGCTAGGAGCACTTGCTCCAACGACGAGTCGACAGTTGACTTGTGAGTACTTGCTCGCATTTCTAAGTGAATAAAATGCACGGCTAGCTTACAAATATGAGTAAGTACTCGTTAAATTGCCGATCTACTCATTTGCAGATTCACCTTGCTCAAGTGAAGAGATTTTAAAGTTATTATGGCAGAGTTTTTACCCAAAGTAAAGTGTTTACTGTAAAGTTGTACAGAGTGCGGCGGAATTGCATTGATGAAGATTACCGGGCTCTATACCGTTTTAATAAAGCTAATATGGAATGGTTGAACGGACATTTTCTTGGTGAAAGCTTTGAAACACGTGATGGTTCATTGTCAAGTTTAGATAGAATATTGTTTTATTTCAGTATATTGGGGATCCCGGGATCCGGCAGAAGATGTTGGTATCGACAGAACCACGGTGACAAAAACTATTTCTGAAGTAATGGGCGCTATCCTGCAAAAGAAAACTTATGGATAAAATTTCTCATATCGCAGCAAGAAATGGAGGAAGAGAAAGTCAAGTGGCAAGAAAAATATAGATTCCCATCAGCTATAGATTGTAGGCCTACTCATATTCCCATTCGTAAACCCTCTGTACACGGTGATAAGTTTATTAATAGGAAAAGATTTGCAAGTATAAATGTACAGGCAACATGCAGTGCTGATGAAATGTTTCCGAATGTAGATGCCTCTTGGCCAGGGTCTGAGCACGACACATGCTTTGGAGTAATTCCGGGATTTATAGAATCATAGAGGATTTTTATCATTTATCGTACTTTTAATAGAGGATTCAGTCAGGGTACGGCATAACTCCTTGGCTTATGACGCCTTACGACAATCCAATAACTGCAAGAGAAATAGGGTACAACCGCTGTTTGGCTCAAAACCGAGTAATAATTGAAAGGTGTTTTGGGCAGTTAAAACTGCGCTTCCCATCCTACAAAACAAAATAAGGATGAAAATAGATAATATTCTATCGATTGTGGTTTGCTGTTTCATTCTTCATAATGTAGCCAAACGACTAAATGATGAAGATTTCTGCATTTGACAGTGGAGAAGGGGGAGTGGCAAGTAAGCACGTACTCCAATTGCCTGAGCATGCTCACCAGTCTGTAATTGACTTTTTATTCACCTCTAAAATGAGCACTTGCTCAAGCTGACAGATGATACTCATCCAAATCTGAGCATCTTCTTCAGAGCATATACTTCAATTTTATTCACTTTACTTATTGTGTTCCAACTAACAAGCGCTAAATACGATTGTTAAGCCGGAAATAACAACTAAAACTACATGAAGTCTTATTGCCGCAATATGAATGTAAAGTCCGTGACTTCTAAACACAGTTTCCTGTTGACTGTTGAATTAGAACGAAACGTGCTTTGACTACTTAATCTATTAATGTGGGGCATTAAAACCTTTCAGGCGTAAGCGCATTTAGAATTAGGAGCTATACAAATTATAATCTGCAACATTAATGAACCATTGCGTTATGCTATAATTTTACATTTTAGGTATTCCATCAAAAAAATGTGTTGTTTTAGGCCGGTTTTATGCAAAGCGTTTGGCGTCGCTTTCGTAGTTCTATTGAATGAAATGGGAGCATTTATGCACAACGGGCCAAAATTTGTGTCGCCGGAGGTACGTCGCGTCTCTAAACACTGGCGACAGATATTTAAAACGCGAGATGTGGCTCTTTCGCTCTAAATACAGTACATTGAATCAAATTGGTGCATTTATACAGGGCGTTCGGGGTCTTGCAACAGAGCAATGGACAGGTTTCTGCTCTTCTTGGAATCTAGGGGTGGGCCAGGAGTGGGGAAGGTTCTATTGTTCTTTACATTTTATGTTTTCATTTTCTTTTGAAGGCGTTTTTTTTAGTTTTAGTAGTTTATTTTTTCTGTAACCAGAAATTGTTTGTTGTCAGGTAAACCAAATACGGATCGTTTATTTCTTATGCTATCTGTTATTTTTCTGTTTAAGGGGTTTGTTTCTGTCAGCAAAACGAAATAATTTCGTTTATTTGTTGCTTTTCAGTTTATAATAAAACGCACAATCTATCGTTAATGTTATGATTTAGTAACATAATTTTGTAATGCCTTTTGTTTATTATATCACATGTTATTTTTAGTTTCAAAAATTTAGTTTAATGTCTGCTAAACTAATAAATAACTTTGCATTTGCAGCTATTAACTGTTATAATAAACATGAATATTAATTAATGGCTTATTATTACTTTAATTATTTTAATAATTAAAATTATTCTGATAACTTAAATGGAACATCTTATTAATTGAAAAGTAATATCAAATCACATCTGTCAGAATCAATGTTTACAAATTATATAGCAACAATCACTGTACAGCTGTTTTATCATGTATGTTATTTGATACAATCAGCCTGATACGTGACCTTCAGAAAGTACCACTAGTGTAAAGAAATAATGAAAACTTTTGAAAAGACTGTATTTATTTATGCTTTTGTTTATAAAGTTGATTTTATCTTTAGCTAAACACATCTTCAAAAGTTAACAAAACACTCTTTCATTTTACATTTTCACTAGAATTATATTACAATCAGAATTATCTGCCCATAGCTTTCATCGTCAGGTTGAAAACAATTTGAAAATACAAACATAGCACGCAAAGCATAAACTGGCATTAATTTAAAATATTTTGTTTATTAGTTTTTCTGCAGTCAGCTCTACGAGCTCCACAACTACTACATTGTATCAGCTCCGCACCAATCATATTTAGGAACGCGGCACTAAAAACGCGTGAAAAATTGTGACCGAGATGAGCAAACGCGCGACAGTCAACTTGGTGAAAACGCGGGACGCGCCAAGTTCCGAGTTTCCGAAACGCGTGACACAAAACGCCTTGCATAAAACCAGCCTTAGGGCGAAAAGAATCGAAGATTTATCACTTCCTGGTAATCCACAAATTAGTATTCCGATTAGTAGTATTCCGAGTGATACAAACAAACATCACTCGTTTTCAGTAAATTTTCTCAAAAACGGGTAGATGGGATCACAATGCAATTTTGAATAGTTATTAAACGATCGATCCACTTATAATTCAAAAATTAGCTCACTATACTATTTTGGCAAGGGAAAAGATAAGTACCACATAAATAGATATTTTATGAAGCTTTCATGTAAAAGGACAATTTAAGGTGTACAATTGTGATTCTGGAAATTCTGTTCAAACCCCAATCCCCTTATTTCATTATTTTCGAAAGTGCTGCAGCTAGAAACCAGAGCTTTTAAATTACTTTACAAAACACTATACAGGATTTAAAATATTCACGCCAGCAGTGATTGGTAATATTGTGTTTGGGAGCCGCAGTTATTCTGGGTACTAGGTTCAATGTGCTGAGTATACGTCGTTATGTTGTAGTGATGTTATACCATTTTGATAAAATTATCTGGACCGCTGATATGACGGACCTCTTGATAAGCTAGTAAAACGTCTTCGATGCATTCGTTCTATGATCAAATTCATGAATTTGAATGCAAAGTAATTTCAATATACATTATTTGAATCATTTCGCGAATTTCTTTAAGTGATAAAACACTTAATTATAATACGTAATAAACTAAAACAAAACACCGTATAATAAATATGGTGTTTGATAGTAGTATGCAATTAGTAAGACGAGGTCACTTCCCACATCGGCATCGGTATACAAGTATGCATTCTAACGAAGATTTAAGACGTAATAATAATTAATACACATTTACATAAGTTATTAGAAGTTTATTTGCAATATAAAAATATTTGAAAGCATGAAATGGAACTACGTAGTACGTTTTCAGAACCCGATTACCTTGTAAAGGCAAACTACTTTCAATACACCTGCAGAAAGCTTTATAGTTTATGTTTCAAACCTCAGGGAAAACTTTCTTACGATACATTTCAACTGAACTTTACAGTTGAAAAAACGCCAACATTATTTCCGACAAATTGACTGACTCTATTACTTGGCTTCAGCGCGTTGCCTTCCCTCGTAAGACAAATGGTGCTGACTACGAGCTGTAAAATTTACCAATTTATTTTTCAGCCTGTCTCAGAATGTAATAAATCACGAAATGCAAATAATACAAATAAACATCTTGTGTACACGTGACGGACTAAAATATGCATATTCTGTTATGCCAGGCCAACCGGCTACAGTATTTTTCAAAATGTATTTGTCAGTTTTTTATTGTATGCAAAATTAAAGTTTATTCAAAATTAGTATTAACATGGACACAACTTCACTGATGACAACGTTTCACAATAATTAAACATGTTTATAAGAATTGTTTTGTTTATTATTTTTATAGGGAGTTTGAGAAATAATTACTACTTTTTAAACGTTATGATTATTGGTGAAAACATATTGATAAAATGAACAAGTACAAAACACACAACAAAAAAATACAATTTCAGCATACTTATTACAAGTGTCTTCCACCGGCCGCATAGTGTTTCAAAAAGACATGACAATTATTATGGACATCTTTTAAATGAAAGGTTTGTTGATTGAATGGGAGAATGCCTACAGTTTTATAGAATCGCTGCTAGATGCCACCTCAGGCTCAACCTATATCCATTGCCTGTTTCAAGATATAGTCTGCTCAAGAAAAGACTTTTTGAGGAAAACTTAGTGACTGGAGTGAAGTTCTTTGAAAATCTGCAGACCGTCTTTTCAATAATCTAATGAGGACTCTAATAATTTCACTCTTTAACAAAACGAAGCTCCACCAAACTGGCACAACATTAACAAACGACAATTCTTTATTAACACACTGTCTACAGCTGGATTGCAATAATGCCTCAGTCTTGCTAAGCCACATACGTCTTTTGTTGAGCTGACGCCGTCTTACAACACACTTAGGTTATAGATAGGGTTAAGTCAGAGAGACTCTCCCACCACTATAAAGTTTCATTGACGATTTCTTGAAACTTTAGGAATCGTCCATCCAAGTAACACATCTTTAATTCACGGGATGTAGAACTACGTCATTTCATAATGATATCGATTTAAAATGTGTTAATTATTTTTTAAACACGTGCGGATGGTGAAAGATTAATAGAGCACTTTTAATAACGGTTCTTAAAATTTTAAAATTTGTAACTATTTTGCACTTTTTTGTTCCATTTGTATAATATATTTCTATCAATAAATCTAACTTTTTAAATTCGGGCAATTTTTTAAATCTTGATTTTCCTTATCACAAATCACGTTCAAGTATAAATTGTATTGTAAATACCGTGTATCCTAAAATCATAGTTTGTTTGATTACACTCAAAAATACTTCTTAAAAGGGGTTTATTTTAAAAAGTAAAAAAGTAAATCCTGCTTTAAGAGAAAGCTGAGAATGCGCGTCCGGTTTAGAAGATATAATTTGTTTGCTGTCGTAAATTAAAACTCAATTAAATACAGTTTGTTAATTTGTTTTAAGCCTGGTGATACATTTGACCTACTGCGAATAAGAAGCTTAACAACTGCTCAGTTTCATGAATGTTTGTGTTATTATTTAATAGCTCTCGTGAGCACATTTACCTGAAATATGGGTTGAATACATTGATAAGCCTACGTCCCTCATACTTAAATTACAGTATTTATATCTTATGTAGTTGAATTATATACACGTACAAACGTTAATCATTAACAAAACATGATTTAATATGAGAAATTAGTACTAATAAACAAATGTTGATTAACTTAACGAGTTAATAAAGAATCACACGAAAATCAGTTGTAATAAAACTGGCAAAGCGACTTTCAGTTTAATAAATGCTTGGACTTCATTGGTGTTATTATTTGTATTGTTAAAATATTATGTACGGAATGTATAGAAATACAGCCATCACCACTTCTCAGAAAGTTACACTGCATCAGTTAATCTCTACTGCTGATATAGTTCAACCATTCACATAAATAGAGTAGCCTAATTCTGTTTCAGATAGTTTAAAAACACATCAAATAAATCCGCAATATCAAGTCAAACTGTAATCCTTGTTAACATTGAACTGCAATTTCATTTATGTGGTCTATGGAAATGTTTCAATCAGCTTTAGCAAGTTCCATGATGAAAGCTCAAGTAAAGTTGAACATAATCTTTTCCCACCCTCTTCCTGTCAAACTACTGAAAGCCAAATATTTCACTTTGGTGACGTATCGGAAAACATTCAATATTGATTTATTGGGTTCGTGAATATAGTAGGAGTTTAAAAGTAAATAACAGAAACCCGAAGTCTTTTAAAACAAAAAATGAGTTTAAATAATAGTTTTAATTTCTTGCATTTTTGTTGTTCAGGTTCCTCTTTGTTTATGAATTTGAAAGATTTGTTTGAATTATCATATTTGCACTGTTAATTACTCATTGTATAGGATTTTTATCAAGAGTCTTAGAATGCAGAATGCAGTGGATAATTAACTGGTCGATCAAAATTGTTTTTAATTCTGAGGATAATCTATATTAGATTCATCATTGTTGCTGTCAATTTTGGAAATACTCTCAATGTTATTTTTTCAAAGTGCAATTTACAGATATTACATTGTACATAGTCTATTTACAATAGATTATATATTATGTAATCACTAACATCTCTGACTGAGGAAGTAGGCATATCAATATCAATATACTGTATATAATTATACAATTATTGATTACTGTTTGTATACAGTGATCTAAACAGTAAATTAAACTTTAAAAAGTCCCTTGTACCATTACAATGTTTATTCACTGTTACGAATGTTGACATATATTTCTTAAAAATCTATTTTCTACTGTAAAAACATCCATGTATAGTTTCTCATGGATTCTAACACGAAACTTTACATTTTGGAGTCCTCTTACAAGGCCTTCGTATACAGAGCAAATTAATAATGAAATACATTAAGTGATGATAACATATCGGTCTTTTGGTCCTCTTCTCTCACACATACCCATCCAAGATGTTCTTCCGAAATGAAATCGTTGCCAAGAGGAAGTAGGTAGCAGTAGGTATTTCACTTTCAATAGAACATTATAAGGTGAAAAATAAAACTTTAGTTGAAATGTAAAATAAGCCTAAAATATGATATAATCTTATTGCCACAAAATGAATGGGGCGTCTGTAACATCTAAACACAGTTTCCTGTTTGTTGAATTAGAACGAAACGTTCTTTGTATTAAACTATTAATGTGACTTATTTAATGTGAAGTTAGACGTTTAAGAAATCATGTACGTATTACTATATTGCATGTATCGTGTACCAACAATGTATGTTCTGTGGATAGTTCGGTACATTATTCTGATCAAGTAGTTTTGTTGTCGACATTTACCAACGTTCCAACGTTATGTTTGTTTGTAACAATATGTTTAAAATCTTGTTTGAGTCGTTCAACGTACCAAAAGAATATAAGCTTTGGCGATTTGGGCTTTGTTTTATAAATAGCAACTTAGTATTATAATTACAATAGAACATCTTAGACCTCTAAGTTAAAAGATAAGAAGCACATGCTCGCACGAAACAAAAGTAAGCAAAGATGTGGAATAACAACAAACGTCTGCTTATTATTGTAGGTTAGACATTTAGGCTTATAGACCGGTCAATAGGTCAGTTTACAAGCCTTACTGTCTGACCTGAATCGCCTCGGGATACGGTTATGACTTAATATTTTACAATCTAAAACTGTTTTATTAAAATCTTTGAAATCTTTGCAATTTGACGTTTCTTGCTAGTTGTCACATTCAGCTGGTAAACTCTTCCTCCAATGTTCCTCAAGAAGCTACTTGCACACAGATGATTCTCCTATTGCACGGACTGTCGCCAAAACATAATTCGACCACTCAGCTGAACCGCTGACGTGAGTTGAGCAAATTTCCAAAATTAAGTTTATAGGCCTATGTTTTAGGGTTTCAACAAACAATTTGGGAAATAAGTCTATTCACGACGGTGCTGAATAGCTGCAAAATTCTTCGCACGCCATTCCGCATATTGGCAATATCTTCAATACACAATGCGTTGCGTGTTTCGCACGCCATTCTGAATATTGGGAGTATCTTCAATACACAATGCATTGCGTGTTTCGCACGCCAACCCCACGGTAAAATCCACCACATGGCTTTGAACCGGGTACTTTTATGGTATTTTACGTTTTGATCTATTTTGGGGGAACCAAGCGAGCTATAAGGTCACGTAAAAAACAAAATGTGCAGAATAACATCCTACATTTACATTTTTAGAAAAAACTCTTAGCAAAATTCATTCTCGTAGGAAAAATCTAAAAATAGTTACTTCCGGTCAAAAAACGTGCTTTCGGTTATTGGTATATATATAATGGTATATATTATAAATCATATATATATATATGATTTTTAATGACACTCCTAAACGTGTTCTGGGGACCGTGATCGATGCTCATTTTCTACTCCCGACCTTGGGTCTTAGCATAAGAGCCACTGCAATTGCTTTGCTCGTTTATAGGGGGCCGAACCACGAACATACAACTCAGTTAATGAGGCCCGAGTGTAAGGAAATGTAGTAAGATTTAAAATGCATGGTGTAAACCAATGGAAACACAAAAATATTCCGAGAAAGTATTTCTCATTCGTGCACATTGATGTGCATCATCGGCTTTCTGTTTGTACGGTGTTAGTGAGTGTTGGCCAACGCCTATATGTTGTTAGTGTTAAGTCTTCAGCTGAAATTCTTCCAATGTTACAGTGGTTGGAAGAAACATGTGAGCAGTGTGAATGTTTGCTCTTGACTGAAATTCAACAATCAAAAACACTGTTGTTATAGAAATAGATAAAAAGTGACAATTATTAGTTTATCTATTGTTACAATTTTTCATTTGAAATATATTTAAAAATTTTAATATATATTTATTTTATAATAATACTAGCTGGCCCAATCCGGCTTTGTACGGATAGACAAATCAAAGTTAAATGTATATTAACAAACAAAATATTATATCAATAAATATAGGCGTATTACACTATGTATTTCTTATGGGGATTTTTAGTAACTTTGA
The DNA here is from genome assembly GCA_018207615.1 of Philaenus spumarius. Lineage (NCBI taxonomy): Eukaryota > Metazoa > Arthropoda > Insecta > Hemiptera > Aphrophoridae > Philaenus > Philaenus spumarius. The sequence goes on from JAGFPH010000018.1 coordinate 1,228,601, forward strand.
TCCCCGCCCAAGCCTCCCCTAAAATGTCGATTTTTTTTAAACCTTTCTTAGCGAGCAACTATGGCCTTAATGGAAGCTACATACCAAATTTCATTCCAATCCGTTCAGTAGTTTTAGAGAAATCGTGATTTAGTAACTTTTTCCCCCCCCCCCCCCGAACCCTCCTAAAATTTCGAATTTTTTCAAACCCTTTCTTAGCGAGCACCTATGGCTCTAGAGGAAGCTACATACCAAATTTCGTTCCAATCCGTTAAGTAGTTTTTGAGAAATCGTGATCAGTGAGTCAGTGGATTTGGCTTTTATATATATATAGATGTATGTTTTAATCTTTGATAAAAGCCATTTAGATATTCTCTCAACAAGCTATGATGTTGTATAAAGATAGATGACAGTAGATATCTAATGAGAAGTATGAATAAATACGAGTCAAGTTATAAATATCGAAATAGGCAAACAATATTTTCTAACGCGTATTTTTCATGTTTTAATTATTTTTTAATGCATTGGTTGAAACATCCTTTAGTCAGTACCAATTTCAATCCAGTCAGTGTTTTAATCCAAATGATACTTTATAAAGTTATAAATAGTAAAACTTTGGCTCGGATAAGCTTTAAATGACTCTTATCTGCCCTCCCGCCATAAATATTCTCCGCGTTTTAGGGGTTTGGTTAATTAATTCTGTTGTGTACTACTTACAAATAAATATATTATTTTGTTGCTTATTTTCAAGTTGTACATTTAATCAAATAATTATCGTATTTGTTTAATCAACAGAGTGGACTGATTTTCAATATCTTCAAATGGCAACAAATGATAAACGTATTGAGAGAGAGTAATTGAACAATTTAATGGAACAAAGCAGTAATTGGCTGTTTAATAAGTCTGAAATGAAGCTGTTGCATGTGCAAAGAAAAAATCAACCTTACACGTATGCATCATTAGAATCACTTTATTAGATATTAGGTTAAATAATTTACCTCACAGCAACAAAGCATTGAGACTATGTTGAGAGCATTGGGGACTACAGGGCGACAGTTTCATGAATAATTTAATGCAATCTACCGGTTACAACTACGTCCTAAACTAGCATATGCCATTTAATTGCTTATCTCACTACAAATGTACGAGTATATCCTATTTTATAATATATATAATACATGCTACGTCAGATAATTTCTATTTAAGTATGTTTTGCGAATTCAGGTAAGTATGCTTTATTAACGAATTTCCATAGGAAAAATGAGCTATTGCAGTGGACCTTATGGCCAACCGCATACGATGAGGTTCGTGACTGCCCAACACTCACTAACACCATACAAACAGAAAGCCGATGATGCACATCAATGTGCACGAACGAGAAATACTTTCTCGGAATATTTTTGTGTTTCCATTGGTTTACACCATGCATTTTAAATCTTACTACATTTACTTACACTCGGGCCTCATTAACTGAGTTGTATGTTCGTGGTTCGGCCCCCTATAAACGAGCAAAGCAATTGCAGTGGCTCTTATGCTAAGACCCAAGGTCGGGAGTAGCAAATGAGCACCGATCATGATCCCCAGAACACGTTTTGGGGTGTCATTAAAATTCATATATATATATATATGTATATATGTGTTCGCACTCTAGCGGCCGCATTTTAAGTCCGATTTGGTTCAAATTTGGTACACATGTTGGTTATCTACGTCGCTCGGAAGAGTTCGTTAGCCAAAAAAATCCAACAATCGGAAGCACGTTTTTTGACAGGAAGTAACTATTTTTTTAGATTTTTCTACGTAATGAATTTGTTTTTGAGTTTTTTTCCACAAATATAAATGTAGGATGTTATTCTGCACATTTTGTTTTTTTACGCGACCTTATAGCTCGCTTGGGTCCCCCAAAATCGATCAAAACGTAAAATACCATAAAAGTACACAGTCAAAAGCCACGTGAGGGATTTTACCTTGGGTTCACCTTCTCATCCGAGGCTGAAGGGCGAGTTTTTACGCTGCGAGCGAAGTGAAGGTCTTAATGGGGATTTTAACCAACGGCTGAGTTTGTACTCTGCGAGCAATGCGAATCAGTCCATATCCCGAGGCCCCCCAAAATCGATCAAAACGTAAAATACCATAGAAGTACCCGGTTCAAAGCCATGTGGTGGATTCTACCGTGGGATTGGCGTACGAAGCACACAATGCTTTTTGAGTTGAATATACTCAAAATACAGGGGTTGGCGTGCAAAGCACGCAATGCTTTATGTATTGAAGACACACCCAATATCGCAATGGCGTGTGATGCACGCAATGCTTTGTGTATTGAAGATACTCCCAATAAACGGAATGGCGCACGAACCATTTTGCAGCTATTTAGCACCGTCGTGAGTAGACCTATTTCCCAAATTGTTGGTGGAAACCCTAAAACATAGGCCTATAAACAAAATTTTGTAAATTTGCTCAACTCACGTCAGCGGTTCAGCTGCGTGGTCGTATTATTATTATTATTGTAGCTAGAAATTAATAACATTTAAACTCAACATTCACAAAGATTTAGATTACGAAAAACTACACTATTAAAGAAAAGTACAAAAGGAGCAACGAATATTTTTACTCTCAAAAACGTCTCTAACTGATTTCTTTAAATTTTGTTTTCATGTGCTTTTGGTTAGAATTCCTTGGTTCAGGTGCGAATTATGGAAAAATTGGTTTAAAGAAACTTTGAATAATTTAAAGTACATATTCAATGTGCTCGTGAAAGATTACAGTATTTTCTGAGCTGATTCAGCAGTTTTCTAAATTGGTTTAGGCCTAAGGAAACATTGAATAATTTTATTTAAAGTACATATCTCAGCTCGTGAAAGATTTTTAGTATATGCTGATCTGATTCAGCAGTTTTCTATAACACCCGTCATTTTAAGAGACGTTATGTCGTAGATAGTTTTAGTTACCATAGCAGTATAAACATCATAATCCACTATTTAATGTAGTATATTAATAAAACGCTATACAAATATTTAAAAACGTACTAAGTAGAGGTTGCGGCACTTGATAACCAAGATGGCGGCAAGAGTAGTGGAGGAAATCTAACATAATCTTAAGATAGAGTAAAATTTAATGATTAACGTAAAAAATTGACAAAAGTTAGTTTTTATGGTTAACCCATATATGGGGTAAAATTGTGAGCATGAATACAAAAATTAAAAGTGATTAACTTAACGTTTATAATTTTGGAAGCTGATATGTTTGGGCGTAAACCCGATATAGACTCAATGAGCACCAATTCTCTCAAAATTTGCGCTTCAAATTTGTAATGTTCCTAGTGTCGTTAATTATTCACCGATCCGGTTGAAACTCGGGTTCAGCCTACTAGCGATTGCATAGATTCAGGGGTTAAGCCCGCTAATCCCACTAGGCATTTCTATACATCGTTAAAACTGTGTGGTCTAGCTAATTTTGGTTATTCTTCGTCGAGTGTTCATACTTCCCGAATGGTAGATTCTAGGGCAAGCAAACTTTGTTCAAGGGAGTTGAGTCGATTGTTGTGCGGTTTGAATACTCGGAATTTCAATACTTCCACGCTTATAGGTCAGTTTCGTTCAGATTTTCGATAAAAAAGGTAGTAATAGGAATGCTTTACACCAAAATACAGGCAGTTTAAAACTGTGTTTAAACGAATAATACTTTGTTTATATTATGCTTTATAAATATGATTATGTTGTTTTGAATATCTAATGTTATTATCAACATTACGCTTAATTATTGTCGTAATATTCTGTATATAGACCTGGCTTGTGGTGTAGAACAATCTTTAGTAACGTTAGACATTTAAACGGCATAATAATAATTTAAACAATACGTATAAATACGTATAAGTATTTCTTGTGCTAAGATTTTTTAGAACAGCCTATATATATCAGGGTAAATATTATTACTATTTTAGCGAATGTGCGAACGATATCGAGCTACAAATGCGAGAGATATAGAATTTCGAATATTTGGCAGCTTTAAAATTTAGGGTATACAACTAGCACAACGTTAACGTAGACTCAAGAATACCGGTAATACGCTTTTATTAATTTATAATTTTTGTAACAGTGTAACAAAATCAGTGTGAATAAGAAAGTTTTGTCTTTCTGAACTATTTTACTATTTTTTGGTACGAGGCATCCATTGGAGAAATTCGTTTTGAGGCTAGTTAAGGGAGGTTGTCGATGTGTGTTTTTTGGAACCAGGGATCTCTGCAAAGGAGCTTTTTGTATTTGTTATTTAATTACAATTTAACAGCACGTAATCCTATAATACAATAATCACTAAAAGTAAGAAAGAGGAAAGCTCGGTCAAGCATGTATTAAAATCATTAAATACTGACGTAATCTTTAAGAAATTTGTCTTCCAATAAACATTTTTGTATATATTCCTCTTTTAATTAATTGCACTTTGTTGATTTATAAATATTGTTTTTCTGTTTAGTTCCAAGCTAACGGCAATTTTAGGAGCATACAAATTAGAGATATGAAATCTGCAATGACATATTTTAATATTTCTACCCAATATTAAAAAATGATTAAACCAAAGTTGTATTTTTGTAAATATTATCGTTTGTATTAAAGTGATAGAAAAGTTGAAAACGATGATTAAAAAAAGTTAAAATTTACCATTTTTTAGATTCGTGAAGTATAAATATTATTGTAAAAAGATTTTGTAAATAAATTACGAAAAATGTTAGAACAACCAATAAACCTTCGGTTTTTTTAAACGATAGCCTGAATATATTCCAATAATCATAAACTATAAAATAAATTACTTGGAATTTTTAAGGGCCAAATTTTAATATAAAAATTTAATTTAATTATTTGCAAATGTGGGAAATCGTTAAAAAAAATAATTTAAAAAAGATATTTCAAAGACATCCTTCAAATAGAGCTCAAAACTCCATTCTCCCTTCAATTTCCAAAAGTACTGCAGCAAAAATTTGGAAAAAACAGTACTTCAAAGAACTTATAGGCTACACATTACAAGAAAACTAAATCGGATGCATATTTTTAAGAAAAATCTAAAAAGTGTTGTTTTTGCATGCTAATGCTGTATTGTAACTGTATTTGGGAGTCACTCGTCATTAGCTAATCCCCACCACTAATATATAGAATATTTTGACCTATGGGTATTGTAATTGGTTTGATAGTTCAGTACATAAAGTATATGTATTTAAGTGTTTTTAAAAATGATTTTTTTTTATTTTTAAAGCGACTCTCTTTTAGCCTTGTACATTTTCGAAACAGCTGACTTGCTGACAGATCGGAATTCGGAGCCCTTCGTTTTAATGATCACAATGTAGATCATATGATCAAAGTGCATAAGAACTTCAAAGGATTTTTGTAACAAATACGTCAAAAGAAATATTAAACACATAATTTCAAATTTACTTTAATTTGTACTCTGCATACTGCATTAATTAGAAACAAAAGTATGTAGATACACTTGCATTGTTAGGCGAAAGTAAAACACTTCCTTATACACATATTTTAATTAGTGTAATGTATTCCATTTTACCAGATGCATAATATGTTGAAAGCACAGTAAGTCTTATATCTCAAAAATTTGATACTGTGGAAGTTTTTTTACTTTAAATAATTATTTCAGTTGGTTGATAGTTTGAATAAATTACTGAAAATACATAACGATCAAGAAAGACGAATCAGCTTACAGTGCCTTCAAGCTAAAATAATTATAAAGTTTAATATATTTTAATATTATTGCTTCCGAATCAGGATCATGCAGATTAAACTTGATAACTATGCAACTTCGGTGTTACTTTTATAGTTCCAACTTTAAAGCGTAAATGAACAGATGAAGTCGTGAGAAATGCACAATAAACTTTAAACAAGAAATTACTAACTTAAACTACTTTACGTAGTCGTCCCAGGTTTGTCTTCTTTGGACAACTTTGTAAACTTTGATTTCATTTACCACTTACCCTACATTTGCTGTATCGTTCAGTAATTTATGTAAAACTGGAAACTTCATTTTAAAAGTCATTAATGTGAACTGAAAAGTTTATATTATTGTGTAACTAGTTTTTAAGTTTACGTTGGTTACGTTGTAGCTTCTTTCGAAAGGAATATCACCAAAGAAAATCTTTAAAACATTTACCTACAGATAATGCTGTAAAATTCCAGAAAATATTGAATTATATTAATTTAGAAACATAAGGAGCATATCTTGATATAATCTATATCCAATACAAAAAGTGTCGAGTGTAAACTGACAATATTAATAGAATATTTTATTATTTAAAATTAATAGTCAATGTTATACCTATTTTATGGATATAAATTTACTTGTATTTACAAGAAGTAGTAAAATAAAAGCTAAGGTAATGGTAGTGGCTGGAATACCCCCAGAAGATCTTTTGGCCTGGGAAAGGAGCGAGATATTTGTTGAGAGGAAAGATGGAAAAGCGACAATGGCTGATATAAAATTGAATGCAAGACGGAGACTTCTCAGGAAATGGCAAGAAAGGTGGGATGAGGATATATCCGGACGTTGGACATATAGTATGATTTCCAACATCGAGGAATGGATAAATAGACGACATGAACTATCTGACGCAGGCACTAACAGGACATGCATGTTTTCGGGCGTACCTACATCGCTTTCAGAGATCGGAAGAGGCAGGCGCTTTTGGGATTGTGAGGCGCAAGAAGACAGCGCAAACCACGCCATCTTTCGATGTATACGATGGAAGACAGACAGAGAAGTTCTGGAAACACAGCTTGGGTCAACGATTTCACAGGAAAGCCTGGTGGTCGTGATGATAGAAGAGGACAAATGGAAGATTATTGAAAGGTTTATTAATTTAATCAGTAGAAGGAAAGAAGAACAGCTGAAGTAAACTGAAGACGGCCCCTTGATTGGTGATGAAGTATGCTGCATGGTGATCCCGTCGCCAGTCATAAAGGGCAGAAAAAGAGGTGTGTTTTTTAGTGGGTCAGCTAGGGGCCATCCTTACATAACCCTGTTGAGCGGTACCAAAACACATGTTTCACTCCTCACGGATAAAAAAAATTAAACGCTAAGCGAAAACATAGTACTAGTACGTAAATAGTTTTGTTCCACTTTCTCAAAGAATTTACACAAATTCTATTAATAACAATAAAGTATCGATAATAATGTATATTCAATATATCAAAATAACCGTCCAACCTATAGTAACACCTATGGCAGGAATAAGCTGTACATTGGTGCTCGGGATGTATGAAAAGCGGTAATGAGTATACCAATTACAGTATTACCATACACAGGATAAATAAAAAAAAACATTTTGATCTCCCATAGTTTTTTCTGTGAAGTAACTTATAAGGGTACATCTAAAATCACTGTTTTTTCTCCGTTTTTTTCTCTTCAAATTTTACCTGCAGTACTTTTAAACAATGGGTAAATGGGTTTTTATCGCCTTTTTTAATATTTTAAAAACTACACATTATATCACAAAACAAAGTACATTTTTTAAATCCGTATCTTAAGCGCTTTTGAACGATAACCCATACGATATTATTAATGTATATTTATGTATTATGGTACTGATCGCATTTCCTCCAAAATGTGTAGTAAAACACTCTGATTATTTGATCATAAGCTGGTTAGACAGCTCTGTAACAATGCCAAAAATGTGATTGTGATGGCTTATCAGAACCAAAGGAAATCGACTGTGACGTACAGACAAACCAGGGTTGAGGGTTTCGGAACAAACTCAAAGTTAACTCAACATTATTGATTTTGTTTTTATTTATAAGTGACGAAGTTTTTTTTTAAACACACGAATTTGACAATCTGAAATCATCTCTTTTCAACGGAATGAAAATCAACCAATACATTTTACATAACAACAATAGAAGCATGAATTATATTATATTATCGAAGCTAATTAGCAATAATGCCAATATGATACTAAATAATTCCACAACAGAAAATACAACTGATTTCCATTATCAATGTTAAGCCTACAATTAAAGTTGAGGTACACCGAACGCTAATTTACACATAATTAATTAGCAGTTTAGCGTTAGTCGACTGTTTAAAATTCCAAGTATGAACACATATAACACGTACTTTACGGAAATATGCCAACGTAATTAACAGTTAAATTAGTGCTGTCGTGCTGAAAAGTATAATGAACATTTTTTAATGGAGGCGCAATTGTTTCTAAACAATACCCAAGTTTTAAATGAAGAAAGTTTCTTTGTTAAAGTGAACCTTTGAAATCAGAGTACAAACAACTCAATCTTTCATAAATGTCAGGGAATTGTATGCACTGTTTCAAATATAAACTTCGGCTGATTAAGCTTTTCATTTCCTTATCCTTTAGTTTGCATTGAAGTTTTAAACAGCTAATACATTCAGTTGCTAATATCAAACCAGGCAATTAATAACCCGCATGTTTTAGTATTGATGGCGCCGACTAGCTATAACTATTGAGAAAATATTCTTGTCCTTTCAAGTTAAAAACTTAGGCCTATAACTAATTTACAAAAACACTCACACTTTGAACGTACTTTAAACCGTCTCTACAGTTTCACCTTGTTACTCAGGATTGGGCAATTTATAACAATATTAAAGGGATGTATAAGTTTAAAAATAATTATTAAAAACTTGTGGATCTATCATTTTGATGTTAATGTTTATTACTGTTAATTATCAGGGTTTACTGGTTTCTTATCATTAATTAATTTAAAGAGGTTTTTTTTAGAAACAGTTGTATATTTTACATTTTAGAAACATTTTATTTGGCCTGTTAAGTTTTTTGTTTTGTTTGTTAAATTATATTAATTGTATCGGTATGGTTTAATTAATTATTAAGTACGTTTAGTCTTTATAGTTAATATTATATTTCCTTATCTAGTTTTATATCTAAATAAATAGTAATAACTGCATGATAGGGAAATTTTTGACTTAGTGCTTAAAGATTATATTTATAATAGCGGAACGTAAAGATTGTTAACAAATCAAGGCCTGTGACTGTTAACTATATTTTACAAATAATATATTTTAAATGAACAGCGTTCTTCCTTCAACTTTCTCGTAGGTGTCAGGTGATCAAACAACGCTTTTGTGGTTCGTCAAAAACTTCATACACAATCTTTCGTCACTAAAAATTATGGTAATTTTTTTTTCCATAATCCTATAGTATGTGAAAAAATCTAATAGAATACATGTCTAGGTAAAGTTAACATATGTGATTTACAATAAAATAAAGATCTGAAATTTTCTGAGTGGAGAAAACCTACAAAATATCATCCATGAAGCCCTTTGCGTTTTTAGGTTATCAAGTAGGGCCTACACACAGACAAAATTCCAAAAAGTTTACTTCGGATTGAGAGGTCTACAATGTCGAAATTCTTCAAAACCTCGACGTAAAATTGGTTAACTCTTGCAATACTTTCTCTAAGCTTTGCATTATGTAAATTTAAAAATACATCCTAATTATATTAAAACCCGTCTTTACTTAAAACCTTGTTCAAATTAATTAACAGTATTAAAAATAAATTCATCCGTCTAATAAACTAGAAAGGAAATAAAGAGAGCCAAAAAAGGCAAAGTAATTTTGTTTAATGATATACAAAATATAATTTTCACTATTTGTGAAAGATGATTTCGAAGCAAATTTATTTCTTAAACAATCTACAAAGCGAGAGAAACGATCCGACATATATCTCGCAATTATTACATACAGGATCGATATCTGTACATCGTTGATTCATACAAAAAGAAAATAACATTAATTTGTTCAATAACTTACAAAACAAGAGAAGTCACTTATTCGCTTACCTGAAACAGAAAAACAGCACTGTAAGATACATTAATATGCATATAAAATCACAAAATCAACAACCAATGTGCTTAAATGTTTGCAGTACACATGCCAATGCCAATTCAAATAGTATATATTTAATTTTAAAAGTCTTTATTTAAACAAAGAATATTCACTGAAACGTTTCCTTGTGTATAAAATTCGCAATACAGTATTGATTTTATATTTTCCAAGCCAAACTCAGCCGCAGAAATTTTATTTTTGCATGGTACTTAAACATCAATACGAAAATAATTAGAACTATGAATCCAAACATAATCTTAAAATAAATCTGTACACCAAGTTCAATTTACTTGAAAACTTGTTTAAGAAACATTATATAAATTAACTGCTTGCTATAGAAAAGATGTTTTGTTTGATGGAATTGTACAAACGAAAACAATATTTACTTATACATTTATATTACTGATTTAAATATTGTTTTATGTATCTCTAATGACACTGTCTAATGACAAACATGGTTACCGCTGGAATGATTTCTCGAATCCTTTTTTAGCCTATATTACTTTATAATTTCAATTATTACATTATATTCTCCTTTTACTATAATATGGCACGTATTAACTGCATTTATTGTAAAATTATTTAAGTTTAAATGTCTAACAGTAAAGTAAATATTTTAAGTTAAGTATTGCAAGACGTTTTAGTTTTCTGACCGTTTACCTCTTGTATTTAATGTATATAACAACAAATAACAGTTTTATAGGAATCAAGCTCAGTATAATATATTTTGACTTTAAACTTTTGATTGACATTAAATATACTCATTATGTACCAAACATAATCAATGTAAAAAATGTGTTGTAGTCTGTTTGAATTATATTTCAAATATATATGTGTTGACACAATGTTGTACACAAATTAGCATAAATAAAACACGAGCCAAAAAACATATGCAAAGATATCTAACAAGATAACAAAATCTTTATAATCAACGGTTACTTGTATAGTAAGAATGTAGTAAATAATAAATTCATTATAATCGTGACTACGTATCATATAAACCCGTGAAACAGGTTAACTATTTCCTCAGTAAGGAAATTAACTAATCGACTGAGACGGTGTCTGTCACCGTTTAATTTAATTAAATTCAGAGACAGGTTTTCCCGACATTGAATACATGTATGATTTATGGCCATATGACGGCTAAATAAACTATTCAGTTATGGTTAATATATTCCAAGTAACATATGGAACACACATTTCAGTGATGTGATGCTCTGAAGCCAACAGTACAGTTTGATTAAATCAAATGGCATTCCGTTCCGCTTACTTGCTTTCTACGCCAATCGTAATGTTTTCCAATTTGTTCATGTGTTTTCATAGAATTTAGCACTCGTGGAACCCAAATCAGATGAAGTCATGTAAATCTGTTTTATTTGTTTTATGACATGTCACTGTTAGAAAATTATTAAGTTTTAGCCAACAACGATAATTTAAGAACCCTATGAAAATATAAACTGAAATATTAAACTAATGGAGGATATGTAAATTTATTTATGTATTTGTGTTAGTCGGCTGGATATAATTATAATAATTTAAGTATTTTTTCTCATGAACAAAATCACGAAGTGTATTAAATCATGAACAATTATTAAAGCCCATGCTGTGCTAATAAGCTTGAACAATTTATTTTCCATAGGTTAGTATCTAATAAATTATTTGTTTAAATTTGTTCACAAAAGAAAGGGAATAGGGAATGTTGTGAATAAGGTAAGAGGGACAAGGGTTAAATGACAAGCTTACATTTAAAACAGGAGGGTTAAATACTTTCTATATTCGTTCGGACCACCCTATAGGCTGAAATTTGGTATAGTCTATGTTGTCCCGATTCCATTGGAGCGGTCATCACCTTATTGCAATAACTAGAAACTGAAATATTTTAAACAGCAAACTTTGAATGATTGTGGATAAAGTTCGAAATCATGCCAGCTTAGTTAACGTATAAAATGAATAATTTGTTTGCTAATTTTTGATTCTGCCTAAAGGAACAGATTTAATTAGAAAAACAAACAATAAAACTACATGAGCTGTATTTACAGTGTCACTGATCTGGTACAAAGAGGAACATTATATCTCAAACATTTCTGTAACAAGTTGTAATGGCCACATTCGATATTGATAGGTTCAAAACTAAAAGGAATTGTTAAACTAATCACTAGGAAAAACTCTACGATCATTCTCCCTAGAATCACTTCGCTTGCACAATTGTGAACGCAATGAATTAACACAGCTTATATTTTCGATAAAACGCTTTACTTTAATCTATTAATAGGATGAAATAACTAACTGCTACACACGATAAGATCATGCAAATGATTTAGTTTTTTTTTTAATTAATCATAAACGGTACCAGGAACTAGCACATACTTTCTCACAAACATTTTTAAATTATTAAACAGAATCATTGTGACTTCATAATTGTAGGTGGGGTAGGAGAGGTGATATTAAAGTAGGAGATTAACTAATAAAATTATTATTAGCTAGAGAGAAAATTATTCGATCGATTTCGAACAAATTTGCACAAAACACGTCTATTAGACCTGTATAGATGCACGAAAAAAGGTTTTTAAAAATTCGGAAAAACAACCTCCTTTTTGGCCAAAACACCCCCAAAAATCTTATTTGTTTAGTTATTATTATTAGCTAAACAAGAATTTTTAGAAAGATACGGTTTTCTTCTTATGGTAGAGTACATTAAGGGCTAAAAATAAGCCAAATTTGATCAAGATCGTTAGAGCCGTTTTTTTATAAAAAAATAATAACTGATTTTTTGGGAGTTTTTTGGCCAAAATGGGGGGTTTTTTTCCAAAATTTTCAAAACCCTTTTTCGTGCATCTATATAGGCCTAATTAACATGTTTAGTGCAAATTTGTTCGAAATCGAACGAATAGTTTTCGCTCTAGCTTTGTATACATACAGACATACATACAGACAGACATTTTGTAAAAACCACTTTTTTGGACTCAGGGGGTCCCAAAACGGATATTTCCACAAAAATCTCAACACCGATTTTTTTGCGATCACTATACTTTCTCTATACTATAGTATAGTGAGAAAGTAAAAAGAATATTTTGGGCAATGTAGCCTGACAACAAAGGTATCTTGTGTAGTCTGTAACATATAACATATAGACTGTGTCCATGTGTAATATTTCTTTCGATATTTCGTCGAACTCAGACAGGTTAACTACAATTGAGTATTACAATTGTACAACCAATCATTATATAAACTTGTTTTAGGTCAAACCCTTACTTAAAATATATTTCTAAGTATAAATCATTCATATTGATCCAGGCTTTCCTAACCTAAAACTGCGCTGTTTTACTGAATCTGTTTTGTCGGTTATTGTGTACAATTGGTTGCTATGGCAATCAATGTTAAAATGGCTATAAATCAGAGAATTTAAATTGTAGTTAAGCGTTTTAAACCCAATATTCGATTATTTTACTTTATTTTACTTAATGTTATTATATCTCCACGCAGTGCATGCAGTAATAAATACTTTAAAATACAATAAATGGAAATTAGCTTATTTTTTCTGAAATAGACGTCGCAACTGGGCAATAATAGATATCTGCTAGGATCTGCATAGCTGAGTTATTTCAGCCAATTTTTTTGTTGTCAGTACCAAAGAGTACTTGCAGTGTAACAAACCAAGATAGCAAAACACAGGTTGGAAGAAGTGAATTAATTGAAAATTGCAGTTGACTAACAGTATAAACGAAAACTTACTTCTGAAGTACAAATTACTCTAAGAAACATTATGAGTAGTAACATTAAATCGCGCAAGAGTCAAATTTATTGATCCGGGACATTGAGTTTCCTGATACTTGCCAGTTTTAAGCTTTATTAACTTTGGCTGCATCTCTGGGGAAAAGGCGTAATATCCAAAATTAAGTTAGTTTTAAAGATTTTAAAAACATATTTTTAAGAAAAACATTTTAAAAAGTAATTATACTCATATTTGTAATTATAGCATTGTTTCGTCGCTTTACACTAGATTTCGTTTAACACTGAAGTACTAGCAAGCATTTAATTTCCCATTTTTATAATTTAACTTAAGTAAATATATACAAGATTGTGACTAAACAAGGCATAAAAAAAACAATGGGTGTGCTTAAGACCACACGTTGGAAGTGATAACTTCTATGACCGATTTGTATCAGTATTAATATTAGAGAAGAATAAAGGTCAACAAATTACACAAGTCAATATATTGTCAAACAATATTTTGAAATTGCATAATTATAATGTTATAATATTGTAATATTATTATAATTATAATATTATTATGTAATAATATTATAATTATAATAAGTATGCGAAAATAGTGATCATTATAATGTAAGCAGTATTTATTTAGTGACTAATGATTTTGAATGAGGTATTAGTGTATGCACTCGACATAGAATTCTAAGAATAATTCAATATGTAAGAGATAATTATTACAATAATAATTATAATAACGTATTATAATATATTAAGTATCGTCTATTCCCTCTCCACGCGCTTACTTGTCACTACTAGCTGACAGGACAATGCTTCGCTATTGCAATAATATGGCTACCTACAGCAAATGTTACATCTTAAAGTATTTTAACTGATTCTGTGTGTATTTTGAGACAGTATTTTTTTTTACCGCTTGCCTATGTGTTTTTACGCGATTTTTATTATAAAAACGCTTTCGTATTTTTTCCTCGTTTTTTAGTGTTTGTTCTGGATGCGACCGAACTGTATATCAGATGATGATGTACACTGTTTTGATAGGGTTGGAAGTTGAGAAATTTGGAGGCCATCGTTTGAAACTTGGGATTGGGAAGCTGACTGTATTTCCTCCACACTAATATCCATTGAGTCAGGTGAATAAGGCGTGAGAGGAATGAGAAAATCATAGTGGCCTCTCGTCAGTTTCCCAGTAAACCTTAGCCTCCCTACTCCCTCATCAGTTCGCCAAAACTCACCCACAACAAATAACCATCTCTGTACACCTGAAATACATAAACATTATTTTGTATGCTGCTTGAATTTCACAGAAGGTTCAAAAAGTTACCGGTTTGCTCATATCCGCGATATATTCATTTTTTGTTGAATAAATATCTCCTGTTACTTTGAAAGTATATGGTTTGAACTTGCGCCAATTGTTTGAAACATGACTAACAGCTCTGGTCATCATCTCAAACCCCAGTGAATCAGTGGCATGTACAATAATTAAAGCCAAAGCGTAGAAAAAGCATTTTCCATCTGGCCTAGAAGAAACTACTCTGTGAGGAATAGACACTCCATTAACGTGTATGACCACCATTGTTGTAATATGAAGCTAAATTTGATATTTAAATGAGTAATAATAATTTACAGTAAAATAAAACAATATAAAATATTACTTTGTCAAAATGTACAAAATGTAAAATTTTGTCGAAACTATCTTCAGTTAGACAATAATCAATCTTCTTTACAAAACTTAAAACGCACAAATATAATAACTATAATAATAATTATTATAATTATCCCTTACATATTAAATTATTCTTAGAATTCTATGTAGAGTGCATACACTAATACCTCACTGAAAATCATTAGTCACTAAATAAATAATGCTTGCATTATAATGGTCACTATTTTTCGCATACTTGTATAATACAATATTACTAGCTGCCCGATCCGGCTTTGCACGGATAGACAAATCAAAGTTAAATGTATAATAACAACAACAAAAAATCAATTACACTATTACACTATGTATTTCTTATGGGGATTTTGACCCCCCGAACACCCCTTCGAAAGTTTAAATAATTTCGAATTTTTTAAAAACTTTTCTTAGCGAGCACCTAGGGCCCTAGTGGAAGCTACATACCAAATTTCATTCCAATCCGTTCGGTGGTTTTTGAGATTTCGTAATGAGTGAAACAGTGAGTGGTATTTGGATTATAGTTATATATTATAAATTATAATAACGTATTATTATATACTGTGTATCGCCTACTCCCGCTCCACGCTCTGACTTGTGTCTACGCAAAAAGTTGCGTGACGCGGGATTTCAGAAACATAGTCAAGCGAAAGTGCCCAACGGGCCAATAGAAGCCGCCCCCCCACCTCTTCAAAATAGCCTTCCCTTACAAAGTCGTTCAATTAAACACAACCACGTAAAGATATAAATAAGAAAATCAATTAAATGAAACTGTAACAAATGAGAGTAGATAATAAGACTGTGGCCAAAGTCGTTTTTTTAACTTTATACAATGTCACTGAAAATCAACTCATATTACTTAGTTAAATATATTGAATAAATAATTATAGTAAAAGTACAACCTATATTTAGTATCACCAAAATACGCAAATTGATTCATTTTCTACGGAAAATATAAATATAATAATGATAGTAAATTATTACAATAATACATATTTTACTATTATTTATTAAGTTTTTTACGGACGTCTCACTGGGAAATAAATATTAAATTAACGTATAGAATTCGTCTTCGAAATACTCAAACAATTATTTATACTAAGTAAATCTCGGAAAATTAATGTTGATAAATTACCGCCAGTAAAAGAGCAATGTTGATAAATTTCACTAATTGAATGAGGCACTTCGTGTAGAGACACTCCGCCTTCCCTGAAGTGTGACATGTGACGACATATGAGGGTTGGCAGTGGGTTTCGGAACAGATTTAATCTAAAACTTTGGTTTCGCAATGTCAATATCGGAGGACATTGCATTGCAGCGTGATACGTACAAAATCAAACAGGTCGTATCGTTACAGAAGAAAACAAATTTGAAATGGAGGAACGCCATCGTTTAGTTTGCTTTAAAAATAAGAAATACACAATAACAACTATTAAATACCCCTTTATATTTTTACATTATAGAGCCAAAATTATTATTAGCGAATTTCCATAGGCAAGATAAGCCATTGCTGCAGGCCTTATGGTGAGATCTAAGGTCGGGAGTAGTAAATGAGCACCGATCATCGTCCCCAGAACACGTTTTAGGGTGTCGTTAGAAATTATATACGTGTTATTGTATACATGTGTTCGCACTCTAACGGCCGTATTTTAAGTCCAAATTTGGAACACACGTTGGTTGTCTACCTCGCTCAGACGAGTTCATTAGCCAAAAAAATCCAACAACTGGAAGCACGTTTTTGACCGGAAGTAACTGCTTTTTGAGATTTTTCGTACTAGAATTAAACTTTTTTTGCGAACGAAGCAGCGCGTCAGTCGAATCTGGAAGCTTAAGTGCAAACAAATTCCACTAATATATTTCGTACACACAGGCAGCTTTTCAGCGCCTTCGTAAGTGATAAATTTCCAAATAGTCGATTAAAACCCTAAAACTTATAAACTTAATTTGGGAAATTCGCTCAACTCACGCCAGCGGTTCAGCTGCGTGGTAGAATTATTTAATTTTTATTTTATATCTGTACAGAACTCTTAATGTAGGAAGTTTTAATTTATTTTAGGGCATTTTAAATAACCACTAATAAACTTCGTTAGTTGCACTTTTGTAATATTCTGCAGATTCGGAGACCTTGTGTTTATTGGTTAGCGTACTTAATTCAGAAGGACAATATCGCCAGCTAGAATCCGGGTAAAGCCTATGAATGTTTGTCTAGTTGGAAAAAGTTGATTTCAGAGCCTTGGTTTCATTGATAGACCGACGCTATAGACGGTAATGTTTACAACTTCTCCCACATCGAAGTCTTAATACTTTTGGGTGGGACTTTTGAGAAATAATATAGTTCCCTACCATCCCTCCGCTTACTTTGATGTAATTCTAATAGGCTATACTAAAGTATCAAATATAAAGACTATAAATAGTTAAAATAAATAAACAATTATATAATAAATTCA
The DNA here is from genome assembly GCA_018207615.1 of Philaenus spumarius. NCBI lineage: Eukaryota > Metazoa > Arthropoda > Insecta > Hemiptera > Aphrophoridae > Philaenus > Philaenus spumarius. The sequence continues at coordinate 1,246,299 of JAGFPH010000018.1, forward strand.
ACTTTCAAACATTCATGTCCATAAACACAAATATACATGACACACATAAATAGCATACATTTAGACATTTAATCATACCTTAACATACACTCATAAACAAATATATAATTTACACATAAAACATACCTTTTATCTACTTTTACTAAATACAAATCTTGTTAAGTGTGCATCTATACACTCCTTAATTAGATTCTGCTTTTACTTGTAACTAAGGGAGAGTCCTGACTGTTTCGCTGGTCAACCCTTTACTAACTACCTCTGCACTTATTTGTTTAATAACTTCTATTTAATGTATATGTGTGATTAATCATGTATTAAACCAAAGTGATAAACATTATTCGATGTCTAAATCATATTATTAAGTTACTACATGGCTTAAGCCTTCTTCTAAACTCAAACCTAACCTACAAATTAAAAAATTCTAATAGTGGTTTCAAAGTATAATCTTGAAATAAACATATGAAGTAAACAGCTGATTACTGTACTAAACTTACAAATTAACATCTTCAATCGGCTAATCCAGGCCTATTTATTTTTTAATAAAACATTTAAATTGCCTGGAATTTTTGTAACTATTTGTAGGACTCAATTTTTCTTAAAACTATATTGGTAAATTTCGATATTTTTTAACACTTTATATTAATATACAGGGTGGTTATAAAGTCACCCCTCCCTCCCTTTAACTTTTGTGTTTGTTAAAAAAACAAATATCCTTTGGGGAACGATACTAACTTAACCCAAAGTATCTTTTGAAGCAATCGGAAATTTTGAGTGGCCTCTAAAAATGCCATTTTGGGGGCAACTCAAAATTTTTAAATGGGAAGTATGGTCATGTGAAAATACAAATCGGACCACCCAAAACAAAATGGCGGCCCTAAACGTGTTGAAATAAATCGTCATAAAGTTGCTAATATCTCGAAAAGGAAGAGTTTTTAGAAAAAATTTCAAGAGACATAAAATGTTTATTTCAAAGTGCTTGACCTAATAAATTGCTACCATATCGATTTCCAAACGTTTAAGTCGACTCCTACATCTTAGAAAATAAAAAAAAATAAAATTTACGAAATCGATTTGGATGTGTGTCTGTAGTTTTAAAATGTAATTTATTGACGAACTCTTATTGAGTGAAACACTCTGATGATGAAGCATAAGCTTTGAAACGAGTTAGAGAAAAAAAAGAAAGAAGTCACGTGGCGGAGCCATGTAAGGTAACTTATTGTTAATTAGTGTTAATGTTACAGAAAGTACGGCCACTTTGGCGAAAATGTGAATCATTATTATGTTCTATTAAAGTATTTATGGCTTATATATGGATAAAGACCTTTCAAGTAACAATTATCATTGATATAGCTTGAAGAAAACTAAAATTGTGTTAATTTTGAACCATTCCAAATGCATAGGAGGAACAATTTAAGAGCATTTTACTCAGGATGGGCGTAAAAAATTAGTTATAAAATGTTTGATGAAGTGTATCGCTATAAAAATCAACAGTTTAAACCAAATTTAATTATTTAAGGCCCAGTAGAAACGGCTTGGTGACTGAACAAAGTTCAAGCAAATTCTTTTAAAAACATAGATGAGTAATAAAATACAGGTATAAAGCTATAAATAAGTAATATCTTCTACAATATTCCGAATAAATTCTACGTTGAATCTGTAGGCCTACAATGTCCGATTCTTTAATAAAATAACATTCCGTAACTTGAAGCAATATCGACGTTTAATATCAAAAGAGGAAATCAAAGTTTAAACATATTTGTAGTTGTTATTATAGTTTATAGCGAATATAAAATGGAGTTTATTCAAAATTCCAACTTTTTGTTTAGCAGTGTTTTAAAGTTTTAAATAATATTAATTAGTATTGCAACTCTCACAACAAATGTCATACGTTTGATTGCAACAATATTGTTGGAAGAGGTTTACAAGGGATATGTTAACACTAAAGGTTTCATTACATACTACTCTGCCATGGTAGACTCCGATAAATCGATAGTGGACGTTTACCGATACGTCACTAAAGTAAAATATTTGCCTTTCAACAGTTTATGACGGACGTGGGAGCGGAGGAAGAGATTACAAACTTTAAGCCATCAACATAAAACTTTCAGCTTTTTAAAACATTCCCATTGTCGGCTCGCGCAATAAATTTTAGTTCGATGCTCTATCAGAGATTACGCCTGACACGATATTGTGGATGGTTTAAGGATTTACTTGTCGTTTTTAATCTCCTCAGAATTATTCTCAAATATTAATGACTGAAATATGTATGTATGAGTAGAAGGAGAGCTTAACTCTGGGGCTACAATGTTGTTTTGTATTTAAACTTGAGAGCGAGAAAATATATTATTTTATTTGCCTAAACAAACATTACTAAAGTTGACTAGTTAATAGTAAATTTTGAATTTATATTTAAAAACTATTACAACAATAACTGTTTCAAACATAATAGTATGTTATTTTAGTATATGTTTATTTGAATCTTTACTGCTGTTCGTATAAAGAAATATAATTATTGCCTTTCAAGAGTATTTTAATATCAAGTAAAATCTACAATAAATGTTGCAAACTGATCCTAGGTAATCCTAGGTAGGATCAATATTAAATAAAATAAGGACTCGTGAACTACAATTAAAATATCTTGATGTATTTTATTATAGTCTGTATAGTGACAAAAAAAAATGCATAATAAAACAATTTTAAATTAAAATAACGTTTTTTATTCTTCAAAATGTAAAAGCTACGAAAAACGTAAAGGTAGTATGCGTTTTCATTGGAGTTGAAATAAAATAAAAAATATAGTTGATAAAGGAATCATATTAGATTAAATAGTATACATTTTAATTTTATATTTAATATCTCAATATCATTTACCATAAATCTGAGAAACGCTCGCTCGGTGTACATTTTACAAGAGTTTGTTCTCTTGAAAAAAAATTGTTTTGAGTAGGAGTTTTCATCATGCTCTTATAGAAATTATTTAAACTATATTAATAATTCAGCCTGTAAATTTTCGGTGTATAAATTTGACAAAATAGGTATATAAATTCTTAAGAAAACCTTGAAAATAATTATTTTCTCAGCTGCCAATCAACCTCAAACAATCTTAAATATAAGGGACAAATGCTAGCTCAACCAAAATTAAGCATTTTCGTATTGTTTAAAAAAACTGTGTATATTGTTTTTTGCATAAATGTTGTACATTGTGCATATTAATTTTAACTCTTGACGAAACTGATTTTAGGAGCTATCCAGAAGATCGTTTAAAAATACAATACATAAGAAATTTTAAAAAGAGCAACAATAAATTAAATCCTTTAAAAAAACAATTATTTTAGACAAGTTATCGTGGTTGTGAATCGTGCTTTGAGTCTAATTAAAAGAAACAATTCAGACGTTAAAAACTGCAAAATTAAAATGTCAGATTAAAACATTTCTAAACGTAACAAACAAAAACAACCAGCAAATAAAGGGGCACAACAGTTAAACGATTAATTAATAAATACGGAAACAAACATTGTTTTCGACACATTCATCGAATAACAACAACTATGAGTATTTATTTTTCAATAGTAGTCTCCAAGTCTCCAGTTTGTCCATAAATTCAATATTTTGCCAAAATTAAAGCATAATGCACTTTTATATTAGTTTAACCCAGTTTATTATAACTTCTTATTAAATTAAACTTGAGCTATTTCTGTTGTTAAATGATATATTACAACAATAATTATTTTATTTTGTCTCACTTTAAGTCACATAATTTGAAGTACTTCTCTAATAGGAAATACTATTTTTAAAGGAAATACGACTTTAAGTAACTAAGCAGAATTTACTATTTGTGTAACCTTTCGTCTAGTGATTATAAAATAGAATATTATAAAGCAAACACAAATTTTACAAAAGATCTTAAGAATTTTAAATTGATTAAATATATAAATTTTAGTAAACATAAATAATTAAACAATATGGAAAGGTGTTTCAATCTGCAATTGTAGAATGCATATTTGAACTATGGTGAGATAAACATAGCTGAAGAAACAAGAGTGGAGAATTAAATGTTACTTGACGATTTGACGATTACTTAAAAAAAATAACTTATACAAAAAAGAGTTACATCAGGTATGAATTGGCTTTACCGTACAAAAAGTAAAACATTTTCTATATAAAGATTATCTCATCTGAACGATGATGCGAAATAAGTGTGATCAAACATAGTCTTTTCCTGATCCTACTCTCAATCCTAGAACAATATACACTTCAATACTGTAGGACAGGGGTTCCCAAAGTCGGGGTCACGGCCTGTTTTCGTAATTATAGAATTTCTATAATGAGTAAAAACTCAAGAGTTCGCTTATACTAATAAATTCTAATAATAGAAAAATCAACAGGAAAGAAAGAGGTAAGTAGTAAGATTTCTGTTTCCAAAAAAAAAAACTGGATCTTTGGAACAATAAATTGCAGGGACAGCAAATAGCTTCGTTCCCCGAATTAAGCTTAGAGAATTATCAGAGAGTATTTCTTTGACGGATGTACAGGATGTCCATTGCGGCTCATTTAACAAATTTTCGTCACGAAATGGACCGATCTGCAAAAGATGATCTCAATAACACACTTCAGTTC